>OZ024769.1:21193506-21553506 GCA_964017025.1 Stenichneumon culpator | reverse complement strand
AATGTTTCCTGCAATGCAAAAAAAACAGGCGTTTCTTCCATTTCCGTTCGCAGGTCTGGCTTTCGCGTCCGGAAACGCAACACTGTTCGAAGAAACCTCGGAACAATCATGAAATTTTGTTGCATCTCTTCTACCCATACAATGTAATTTTGGTATCGAATTTCGAATTATTACAACGACTTGTATTTATTTTTTATAACAACGATAAAAAAAAAATGTTAACTTTGGGCATTGAATGGTTGCAAAGATACACCGTGGCGTAAATCGCGAGTGAAAAAACCGGGATCTTCACATTCGGCCGAGAAGAAATTGTTTCTCAATTTACGAAAAAACAAAAAAAAAAAACAAAAAAAAAATCATTGAAATGAAAATCCACGGAAGCACAGCGAAGGATGGCGGTCGGGGGAGAAACCTTCGAGGGAAACGTTGAGGGTCCTCGTCGGACACGCGAGTGCGTATCGCGATGAATCGCACGGAGAGAATCCCTTCGCGTAATCCGACACGGCTCGCATCTCCGAGGCGCAAAAAAAATTGAGATGAAAAACATTGTGCTCACCTGCTTTCAACGATACACATACATACATACATACATATACATATACATATACATATACATATGCATATGCATATACATATATATATATATATAAAACATGTAAGTATATAAAATGGGGAGGAGAAAAAGCAAGGACGAATATGAAAAGCCATAAAAATTCTTTGCCTAATTCATTATTAAATTTCTTGCAGTACGAAAGGCTGGCGTCGATAAATAATCCGTAATAAATGTAAATATTCCCGTTGAGCACGTACAAGTGCGTGTGCGGCGGTGAGAAATGTGAGGAATGCCACTCGGAGAATTCGACCCCTCGGGAGAGAGAGAGAGTCATGCACACACGGGGTTCACGCCCCGACCCTCCCCGCCGTCATTCTTCGCCACCCTTGATGCAGTTGTATCCGCGAGGGTTTCGCTATACGCGGCGCGATAATATCGTGATACAGACGTGACGAACTTTCGGCCCGTCGCTCCGTCGCTACATGCTAAAAGCGCTGTTCGCCTTGGCCTCGGCGACGAGCGGATGAGCCGCCGACGAACGGGTGTCCGTCGGCGGCGGCGATGAAACTGAGGAGAGACTCACGTGGCAATCTACTGTGAGGGAGGAGAATGGTTCGAAGAATTTTATTTTATTTTTTTTTTATTTTTTTTTTATTTTTTATCAGAGATTCATTTGGGTGAATGATTTAAAAAAAAAAAAAAAAAATGAGGAAGGTATGTGAAAGTTTGATTCGGAAATTGCTTCCTCATTTTTTTGACTTTATTCACGAAAGAACCTTTGGGAGGAAAGTCGTTGACTGCTATTTTGGTCTTTCTCACTGAGGAAGCTGTGCGAATGACGTAGAAAATAATGAGGAAGGTGTGCGAAAGTTTGATTCGGAAATGGCTTCCTCATTTTTTTTGCATTATTCACGAAGCAACCTTTGCGAGGAAAATCGTTGACTTCTATTTTGTCTTCCTCGCTGAGGAAGCAGCGCGAATGACGTAACAAAAAATGAGGAAGGCATGTCTAAATTTGGTTCACAAATTGTTTCCTCATTATTTTACTTCATTCACAAAGCCACCCTTTGCGAAGAAATCCGTTAGTTTCCAATTATTCCTTCCTCACTGAGGAAGCAGCGCGAATGACGTAACAAAAAATGAGGAAGGCCCTTATAAATTTGATTCGCAAGTTATTTCCTCATCATTCTGCTTCATTCACAAAGCCACCCTTTGCGAGTAAATCCGTTAACTTCCATTTATTCCTTCCTCACTGAGGAAGCAGCGCGAATGACATAACAAAAAATGAGGAAGGCCCTTATAAATTTGATTCGCAAGTTATTTCCTCATCATTCTACTTCATTCACAAAGCCACCCTTTGTGAGTAAATCCGTTAACTTCCATTTATTCCTTCCTCACTGAGGAAGCAGCGCGAATGACGTAACAAAAAATGAGGAAGGCCCTTATAAATTTGATTCGCAAGTTATTTCCTCATCATTCTACTTCATTCACAAAGCCACCCTTTGCGAGTAAATCCATTAACTTCCATTTATTCCTTCCTCACTGAGGAAGCCGCGCGACCTAACAAAAAATGCGAGAGGTACCCGCAAATTTAATTCGCGCCTTGTCCCTCGATCGCCAAATGACGTACCACACCAATGTATCAAAGACCGGAGCACACGAGCGCGCTTGTCATAAAAATATCGCGAGCGATGACGGACACATACATATATATTATTATATTTTTTTACGAGCCCATCGATCAGTCAGTCAAACGCGAAAAAAAATGGACAAATCCTCGAAACGCGAAGGCCGGAGAGCGCGCCATGGAGAAAGGCGAGAGGGGCGCCGATATCGGGGGATTCCCCCGAGCCCCACCTACGCAGAGCCTCCGAACGAATTAGTTTCCCAGCCGCCGAGCGCCCACATTTATATCCGCGCATCGTGTCTGCGACCGCACACACTGTGCGCTATCAACAAATTGGTCAATTGAGAAACACTCTTTAATGAATCGGCGTTGATCGCTTCGCGGCGCTGACCGAGCGAGGCGCCTCTTTGTGGAGGCTGCACGTTCTATCAACGCACCGGATCGTCCGGAGTGGGGGGCCGAGTGAGAAGAGTGGGGGGTGAAAAAAAAAAAAAAAAAAAAACAGCCGGAAAGAGCGTGGCTGTGTGTTCGCTTGGCAATTATTTCTAACAACCTCGATATAACTCGAGTGGTCCACCGGCGTTCGCGAAACTCCTATCTCGCTTGCCACTGGCCAACGCTCGGATCTTCGACCCCTTCTCTTTTATCGCCCCCCCCCCACCCCCCGCCCTTTTTTCCTTTCAACGGCACCTGGATGATTTTTCAACCAAGAGAACATACAACCTCTATCCGCATGGTATAATGTGAGAACGGCAAACTCCCCCCCCCCTCCACTTCTCCCCCCTCCCCCTATCCGGGGTTTCCATGCTTCGATCCCTAGTTTTTTTTCCTCCACCCTGCGAAGGTCCTCGAGAAGGTTGAATATATCGGATACTCGAGGAGAGACCGTGAATGCTCTGTGGTCAGTTTCAATTCAATGCCCGGTCAATTTGGTCCGATCGTTTTGCTCGGAAATGAGGAAGGGGGGAAGTTTTTACGAACTCCTCTATCGGGGAACAAAAGTGCTCGTTTATTTCACAGTATCGGCTGTGGAGTAATTTTTGGGTGTAGGCAAAATGCGAGATGTTTTGGGAGTTCGAGGAATGGAGCGATTGGAATAGAGCGGGAAAAGAATGGAGAGCATTGCTGAAGATTGGCTGTGGGTTGGGTGGTTGGCAATCGTTGGAGGAGCATTGGCCCGATAATCGGTGGTTTAGGGTTCATCGGCGAAGACTGCATGGGATCGGTTAAGTTACTATTGAAGAGTCGAATACTCGGCCGAGCATTGGCGACAATCTGGGGCATTGGCAGTCCTTGAAGCGACATTGGCTCGATAATTGGCCGTGGTTCTTCGATCAGGACGACCTCTGTAGGATCGGCGAGGCAACTATTGGCGAGTCGGCATGCGGCCGAACATTGGCCGGGGGTCGGGAAATTGGCGATCGGTGAACCGATGTTTACTCAGACATTGGCCGATTCTATGCGATGGGCAAAACTCGTGGGAGAGGATAAAAATCCCAGGATAAGAATCCCGATTTCTCACACTCTACCCTTGTCGACCACCATCATGAAAATTGGTCAAAAATCCCACATTGGCAAAAAATCCCAAATTGGCTAAAAATTCCAGGATAAAAATCCCAATTTCTCACACTCTACCCTTGCCGACCACCATGATGAAAATTGGCCAAAAATCCCCCATTGGCAAAAAATCCCAGATTGGCTAGAAATCCCAAATTGACCAAAAATCCCAGGATAACAAGCCCAATTTCTCACACTCTACCCTTGTCAACCGCCATAATGAAAATTGGGCTTCAGGGCCACAATTTCATTTTTATTGGCCCATCGTCGACAAACCTCGTCGTTACACCTCATGACTGGCCAATCGTAATGTTTAACGTCCTTTAAATCCGCCTCGCCCCGCGACACGCACTCTTCAAGACGGACATGACATTCGATGCCCACTTGGGCACGCGCAATTGTACATTAATATGACGATACGTGTGTCGAGGATAAGCCACAAGCCACAGGCCACGAGCCGGTCGAGGAGCGACGAGAGCGCTAAGGGCGCTGTTCCGGAGGCCCCGCTCGTGGCGCATATGTGTGTACCCGGCATTGGCGCACACGTGTGTATTCTTCGACCGCGCTTATATATAAACCTCCTGCACCCAACTAACATGGAGTGGCCGCCGACGAACCCTACCAGAGGGCTTCCTGCATAATGGTCCTGAGCTACAAGTGGCGCCGGTTTAACTTTCAAGTGCTATTAAGCGATAGTATAGCCAGCACGTTGTAAGTTGAGATCAACTCTCCCTCCACCGCTTCCATATCATCTCTTTCCTCCTCTCGCTCCGTTTCGCTATTAAATTCTCTCTTCTCTCGCGCTTCCCCGAACCCGACGCCAAAACCCACCCCTGAACCCTCCCTAGATCGTTATCTTTCTACCACTAACGTTGTTCCTGACCGCAAGATTATTTCTTGCAATTTCCGTAAGACTCTTTTTTGCTCTTTTGAATAATTTTCATTGCAAGATGTGAAAATGTAGGGCGGAATTTTAAGGTTTTTTTTTACCCGGTTTCGAAGGCTTTTAGAAATCAGCGCCAATATATTATGTTTGTTCGTTGAGCTCGTTTTGTGTCGGGATTCTAAAGATTGTTCCGTGTTAGTTGATAATAATTTGCGATATGATTTTGTCGTTTTGCAACCGTCGAGAGCTTTTTTGAGATCAACGCCATTATTTTGCCAATATTTCATCGGTCTCGAAAAATCTCTTACGTTTTCTTCGACTCTTAAAAAAAAAAACCTCTCCGTAACACGAAAAATAATACACGAAACAATTTGTACAATTTCACAATGTCGAAAACTTAAAAAAAAAAATAAAAAAAAAATCGGCGCCAATATGTTCTCATTCGTAAAATCGATCTCTTCTGTTGGCTTTAGGCTCGAAGCGAGCGAGAATCTCCGTGCAGGAGAGCAGTATGAACGACGACGATCGGGACTCCGATTCGGGTGGCGAGCTTCACGTGATGGATCGCGGAACCGGTAAGCCGACGATCCTTCCGGCGTCTTTGGTCTATATTTGGCTCTGCCGATTTTTACCGATTAATCGACGAAATTGTCGCAGCCGGTTCGCTTGGTGACCGATCGGTCGGGGAACTCGAGATGATGGGCCGCGGAAGAGACAACAGCGTGAACGAGTCGGAGGACGGAAGTCCCGAACCGGTCACGCCGAGCCCGAGCCACACGCCGCCGATCTCCTCGTCGCTCACGCCCCAGAGGGTCGACACGCCGGCACCGGAGAACCTAAGTTTGAGAAAATCGGCGAGTCCGCCGCCTCGTCACGGATCCAACCAAACGGCGACGATGCAACCGGTCGATCTCGTTCAGCCTCGACACATCGATCCACCATCGCCATCGGCACCGTCGCTCGCGGTAAGGAACTCCGTCGGTACAGAGACTCGTCAATTGTCATTGGGTGAAAGTGGCGAATATGGAGCACGGTTTTTTCACGGTTTTTTCGACGTTTCGATTTTTGTTACCGATCGAGTGTTATCCAGGCTAGCTCGGTCGGTAACGGAAACTGCAATGCATTTATTTCAGGGATGGGAAACGCTTTCGAGCAAAGGCAAATTGTTAGGGTCTGAGCGACTGATGATTAAGGCGTTGACAATTTGTATTTGGCCCTTAGGATCGACTTTTAAGCGGTTAGTTCGAAGTTAAGATCGGTCTTGAAATCAAAGTTTGTATCAAAGATTGGGCGGAACTTCAATGAAACCTGTGTTCGATCTTAAATTCGATCTTAAGCACGAAATCAAGTTCAAAATGACGTTCGATCTTAAGTCGGATCTTAAGATAAATCTTAAGCACGCAACGAAGTTCAATCCAAACTTCGATTTTAAGTTCGATCTCAAAAGTGAGCTCAAGTTCAAACTAATGTCTTTAAATTCGACCCTTAGTGTTAATCGCTCTAGACAAAAGTCGATTATAGTTTTTATTACCGACCGAGTTTACCGGTAAAATATGGCTCGTTGTCGCGGTTAATTTATCACTAGTCGCACAGTCGGTAATGAAAACTCTAATCGATTATTTTCGGGGTTCCTCGACACTTTTGGTTAAACGAAAATTCTTAGCATCTTTGTCTGACATTCGAGAAGACGCTGATAATTAATTTTTTCTGGAAAAAGGTCGGCAACCTTAAAAAAAATGGATTACAGTTTTTGTTACCGACCGAGCGCCGGACTTATTCGCTTCTTTCACTTTTCTCCTTTGCGGGTCTATAAGAAGAATGTTGTTCGGATTACAGGCTGCTGCCGCCGCGGCCGCGCATTTTTCGCCTTACGCGCCCCTCTACGGGCCAACTGCGAGTTCCTTGTACTGCTCGCCGGCCGCCCTGTATCAACATCAGCAGCATCATCCTCACCATCTTCACGAACCCCGGGAAATTCAAATGCAGATGCAGATGCAGATGCAGAACGTTCAACAGCCGTGCGGTATTCAGGTTCAGCAGAATCAGCAACAGCAACAACAGAGGTCACCGGTCGACGTGCTGCTCCGAGTGTTTCCCGGTCGTCGACGAGCCGACGTCGAGGGCCTCCTACATCGCTGCAAAGGTATATCATTGCGTCTACATTTTGTTTTCACATCAAACGACAAAAATGTTGGAAAAAAGTTTTTTTTTCAAATTTGTTTCCAAAATTGTTTCCAGGGCACATTTACTTCGCTACCACTCACAACTCTACCAGAAAACATCTCTCCCCAAACACTTCTACCAGAAAACATCTCTCCTCAAACATTTTTACCATATTAAAACTCTCGGAATTAAAATAAAATTCTGGGAGAGTTTTATTAAAATTCCGGTAGAGTTTTTTTTTTCTTCGGTGGTAGAGATTTTGGTAGAGTTCTAATATGGTAGTGTTGTAATATGGTAGAGATGTTTTCTGGTAGAGTTGTCAGAGCTATCTCTTTTTGGTAGGGTTGTTATCTGGTAGAGTTGTGAGTGGCAGAGATGTAAATGTGCCGTTTCCAGAATCGTTTCCAAAATTATTTCCAGAATTGTCTCCAAAATTGTTCAAAAATTTTCCCAAAATTGTTTCCAAGTTTTTCCAAAACTGATTCCAAATTCTTTCCCAAGTTTTCCGAAATTGTTTCCAAACGGTTTCCGAAATTTTACCAAAAATGTATTGTTCGATCATGGCAGGCGACGTCGTGTCGGCGATGGAGGTGCTCGTCTGCGAGGACAGCCTGCAGCCCAAATCGGCGTTCTCGCCTTTGGCCGGAGCCCTGGCCTCGGCGGCGGCGGCGTCGGCATCGGCGACCGCCGCTTACGTCTCCCGCGGCGGTTACTGCGGTCCGAGTCCGCCGACTCGTCACCGGTTTCTCGCCGCTCCTTACACCGGCACCGGATATCTCCCGACGGTGATCAGACCGCCGAATCAGAACGCTCACGCCAACGGCAACGTCGAGACGTATCGCGAAACCAGTCCCGACGACGCCAGCGACAAGACCAGCTACTCCGAGTGACCTGAAGGACATCACGCGCCATGGTCCTATCCCTGATACCGATCGTCGCCGTCGACGATGATTTTCGCAATTTCTCGATGTGCGAGAAAAAAAATCTACAAAAAAAAAAAAATTATACATATAAACATTTTGTATCTCGTATTATTTCGCACGCTAAGGAAAGTGCGGGAGTGTTGAAAATAAGAAACAAAACAAAACAAAAAGAGGCGGACAATTTTTTTATTTTTTCAGACAAAAATGAAATTAGCGGAGAGACGAAACGAGTAAAAAAGAAAAATGCGACGGCGAAGATTCGCGCAAAGTGTACAATAATTGATTATTAATTGTACGGATAGAGAGTAACGTGTGTAGATAAAAAGAAAATTGATGATGATCGGTTACTGATTATAAATAGATAAATGCAACAGAATATAATTGAGCGATTAGTGATATTAATTGGGATAAACGAGAAACGTAATATACGCGCCGGAAGGAGAAAATTGTAAATAAAGTGCGGAGCTAACCGATCGTTCTCCTTGACAATTTCGAGGGACACAAACCGGTGAAAAACATTTGCGACGGTCATGAAAAAAAAAAGAGAATCGTTCATATAAATCCTTACTTAATCCAACGAAGAGTATATGCCGATTATAAAACGATGTAGTGACATAGTAATAACGATAATAATAATTGTTAATAACAACAATAATAATAATGATAACAATAATAAAAATAAATAATAAGCCTACGATGCAAGTGTAAACGATGTTTAGCCAGATTTTAGAAATTGTAGCTCGTCCTTATCGTCGTCCCGATAAGCGATTATTTATCGGCAATTTGTTCGAAATTTCGTTCGACGTGTACCGTTAACCGAATTCGGATGTCTACGGTGCGACGATACAATTATCTGTACGAAGCGAAATGTCTCAATAAAAAAAAGACTACCGATATTCCAAAAAATGATGTTTTCGATTTATTTTTATTTTTTATTTCGGCCCCTTACAGGTTGCCCGAACGATTTAGGGCGAGCGGGGCAAAACGGTCCTCCATTCGAGATGAGAATCTTTTCTTCAGTAACCCGCAGCAATAATTTTCAAAAACCGTCCATTCTTCACCGGAGAAAACCGGATTCTTCACCCGATATAAAATCGACCATTTGATGGGAATTTGGGGAGGGGGGGGGGAATGGACTAGTATCCTTCATTCGATATAACACCCCTCTTTTATTATGACCCAGACAAAAAATTGATAAAAGTGCTCCATTTCACCCCAGTGTTCCATTTTGCCCCGCTACCCTCTTAGCAATCACCGATTATCCCACATCCTTCCGGTACCTTGACGATAATTTTTGTCTTTTTATTCGCTCTTCCCAGATTGCAAGAATGAATTACCAATTTTACCCATCACTTTTGTACATCTTTCAACCACGACAATAATTTTTCACCATTATTTTCCCCACGTTCCCCAAAAATGGTCCATTTTACCCTGGTGTTCCATTTTGCCCCACTACCCTCCGACCAATCAGCGATTATCCCGTCTACATCCTTCCGGTACCTTGACGATAATTTTTACCTTTTTTTTATTCGTTCCTTCCAGATCGCAAGGACGATTTACCAATTTTACCCATCACTTCGGTTACATCTTTCAACCACGACAATAATTTTTCACCATTATTTTCCCCTCGTTCCCCACAAATGGTCCATTTTACCCTGGTGTTCCATTTAGCCCCACTACCCTCCGAGCAATCAGCGATTATCCCGGCTACATCCTTCCGGTACCTTGA
Source organism: Stenichneumon culpator (assembly GCA_964017025.1). Classification (NCBI taxonomy): domain Eukaryota; kingdom Metazoa; phylum Arthropoda; class Insecta; order Hymenoptera; family Ichneumonidae; genus Stenichneumon; species Stenichneumon culpator. Next base: position 21,544,068 of record OZ024769.1, on the reverse strand, counting down.
CGATAATTTTTACCTTTTTATTCGCTCTTCCCAGATTGCAAGAATGATTTACCAATTTTACCCATCACTTGGGTTACATCTTTCAACCACGACAATAATTTTTCACTATTATTTTCCCCTCGTCCCTCTCCCCATTATGACCCGTCGAAGCGTACGGAAAATCTCGGTATTATGTTGCAAAAAAAAAAAATCTTCACCGTCCGATCCATCGTGTCCTTACTTCCGCTCGGATGCGCACGAATGCCTTGTGGCCGAGTATCTTTCCCGTAATCATCGTCGGTCCGTCCGTCCGAGTACACCCCCTCGAAAAATATCTTTGCAGCAGAGACTTTTTGGCATGCTCAAACTACTGTGTCAAGTACCTTCCCCCCCCCCCCCCCCCTTGCCCGGAACCCAACAAGCTCGGCCATGAAGAAAAAAAAGGAAACACAGCGGAACGGCGAGGACGGGTGAGTATCCGATTACGTGCTACTATGCACTGTAAACTCGGTCGATCAGAGTTGTCGCTTCCAGGAGCGAGGGAACACGCTTAAGGGCGGAGTCGAATTTAATTTGAGCCATGGGTTCTCGCGAAACCTTGGGATCGAATTCACGACGTTTATTCTATTTTTTTTTTTTAAATTCTTTTTCCTTCATCGATCGTTCCCGGCAGATTTTCCATCCGTTGCCGCGCGAGAGTCTCTCTTTGTGGAAGGAACGAATGTCAAGTGGGATTCTGTGTACGAATGTGTGTCTGTCCAGGAGGGGGGAGCGAGGGAAACGTAAAACGAGACGAGAGCGAGATGAAGAAAAACGAAACGCTTTGTAGTCGCGAAAGCGATCTCGTAACTGTAGATAGACGCACCTACGTGGACTGTATTTAACGTGTGAGAAAAAAAATATATATTCCGTTGCACGAAAATAAATTCCCCGAGGCGAGTCTCAGAGTTTCTTCGGCGGCGAGGGGAATCGCGAACTCCGCACTATCTTAGCCGGCTTATATAGCTTGGCCGGCCAAAACGGATTAGTCGGCTAAACTATAAAATCCATTGGCCGGATAAGATATTTTAGCCTAGGCCGGCCTATCTGTACAGCCCTAGGCTCAACAAGATTCCGAAGGTTTTCGTTGAATCTTTTCGACATCAGCAATAGCACGTTTTCATTTTTTATTACCAGGTTCCCAATTTTTCTTGTTTCTTGAAATTTCTTTTTTTTTTTTTTAACGGGTAATCGGTATATTAAATTTGATATTCGAAGCGATGCCTGCGTCAGCGCCTCGTAGAAGTATTTTTTTTTTTTTTTTTTTCATTACATTTTCCAATTAATTCGAAGCTACGGAAATTTCCATTTAGTTTTATCTTTCTTTTTTTACACACCGATAGAGCTCGGCTGCAGGCTGGGAGGCCGCGGACATAGTGTATCGAGGAGAAAAAGAACAGTGGAAATTTAAATAAAAATAAAATAAAATGGACATACATATAGAGTAAATTGGACATTTATAACGAACAATCGATACCGAGCGTTGAGTACCGTTACTCGTGAATGAAATGTCGGAATTTCGGCGACTGTGCGTCGGCGGAACAACGCCAGCGGGGGAGAGCACAGTCATCGATGTGTACTGTGGGAGGGGGGGGGGGGGGGGCAGGGAGAATATACTCGATGCTGCCTACGTGCGACGGATTAATTCCAACCCCGACCCGACCTCCCGATTTTACAGTGCCAGTTCCGGTATTGTTCTCGATTCGGTACATATATCGCCTCACTGAAATCAGAGGGGCGTAAGTGAGAGTGGGGCAAAATGGACCGGCCGAGTATCAAGGATTTCCACAATGAATCCGCAACACACGTTTTTGGCACCCCTGGACAAAATATAAAAAAGTAATTAATGTATGGGGCAAAATGGACCAGCCAAGCTATTCCGGAAGTATTAATGATTCTCGCACGTTCTATTTTTATGAACAAAATAAATATAAGTGAAAAAAAATAAATACGTTTTTTTATGCAATTGTAGTAATCGAGAATGAAAAAAAAAAAATTTAGGTCTGAAGTTAAAATGTTAATATATATAAAAAACTACTGTACATAATTTACGATCGCCGGCTTAAAGAGAGCCTTTCGGGGGTCGCGCGATTCGCAATATATTGGCGTCCCGCTGGGCCGCCGGGCATTTCTCGAGTGAATTTTTTCGTGCCCGTGTCTACAGTAGTTCAATACGCGACGGCCGGTAAGCCCGAAAGATAATTCGGCCCTCGGGGAGTGGCCGAAGAGGCCCGCTTCAATCTGTACCGCGTCAACGCCCGTGGCCACGGGCGTTGCTGTTACACCAGTAATTCTCTGTAATTTGCCGTCGGCGCAGCTTCGACCGTGCGCAGGGGAGCTCCGGAACTTTAAGCCTCGTTAAGGGGAAGTGAAAGTCACGTGACGGAGCCATGAGTGTTAGAGAGATAGTTGCAATTTTCCAATTAACTTTATTCAATGGTGTTAATTTTTTTGAGAAAAAAATGAATTCGGCCCGGACGCGAAATTACTGTGTGCATCCGGCGCGAATTTGCTTTCTTCTCAAAAAAATGAGCATATAGCGACATTTCACTTCATCTTAAATTGACGCAAGAGTGTCGGACGATTGCCTCACTAATGCAGAACGTGCAAAATTTCTACCTGCTCTAGACTCGCCTATAAAGTTTATTTTAAGTTCGTCTTCCCTGAAAGCCTTTACAGGCCGATAAAAAAATTGTAAACTTAATGAACCTGATTGGAAGTTTTTATGCAAAAGCCGGTGCATTAAATGTAATGTACAATTGTCAAAAAAAATTAATGGACTTGTGTGAAGTAAAAGTAAAATAGATTATTAAAAGTATTGTCTAACGTTTTTAATATACCGTATGTTAATTTTTCATCACGATGGTACATGAAATTTAAGATACAAGTTTACGCATAAAAACTGTCCGTCCGGTACATTAAGTGTACAATTTTTTTTACAGTAGTGCGACAGCGACGGCGATGCAATTCCGAATCAGTCGTTGCACCAGTTCCGCTAGGCTTATATTTCAATCCGCGAGGAGTTCCGTTCCGTTGAGTCTCCGCGGAGAGTCACGGAAGCCGATAAACCGTCGGGCCGTCGACGCGTACGAAAGCGACCTCTGAGGCTAGCTGACCGAAAACGCCCTTGAGATATCTCTTTCTCCGAGAGCCAGTGTGTTTACCCGCTTGTGACGTGCCGCAGGGCCGCACGGCCTAAGCGCCCGGTCAGCCCGAAGTAACAGGTAGACGAATAGGCTAAACGATATTTCTACCAGCGTACAAATATTTGACTGTTTGTGGAACGTTAAAAGCTAAACTGACTAAGCAACGGTCGCGCCGGAGTTTCCTTCTATCATTTTTTTTTATCGACGGCGCGAATCGACTGCCAATCGACGCGGCGAAAAAATTCCCGTTAGCCCAAAGAAATCACAGCCGTGTGTTACTTAATTCAATCGTTTCTGTCGCTGATTGCATTCGAGATTAATCCCGAATACTTTCGAGACTCATCGCGTACACTTCTCCACCCGCATTCGTGTGATATTTAATCCACACGTTTCATCCACTGCATTTAAGATAAATCCACAGAAATAAAAACAAAATTATTTATAACGCAACTTGCGGGTTGAAGATCTCGATTTTGAAACCGGAAGTGACGCATTTCCGGTATGACGTCACTTCCGGTTGGGAAATTAGATTTCCAAACCCGAAGTGAAGTCACAATGAAGTGTTTCTTTCAAATTGTTCTGCGTGAGGTTGCTTCCGGTTTAAAAGTTAAATCTTTTCAACCGGAAGTCGCGCTACGGAAAACATTTTTTATATTTTATCTATGGAATTATCTGAAATGCAGCTAGTGGAGGAAACGAGTAGATTAAGGACCACAGGGATGTAAGTAAAAAAACGTTCATCCGTTTCAAATGTATATGAAATTGACCTCGAATATAGTCAGCGACGGAAGTGGATAAATTAACGTCTCCAATAATAATTGCATATTAATTTTTAAAAAAGTCTTTATGAGAATTGTTTAACGGTGATTTTTTGACACATCGTTTCAACGGTCGACGAAAATTAATTAATTTTGAGTTGAAACGAATATTGTGTTCGGTTACGGGGAACTGCGGGGAAATCGGGAGAGAGCAAGGGAGGGGAAATCCGGAGATGTTATTATGGATTTAATTAATATTTCATTTGCATGCATATTTCTTCACCCCGGAAGACTCGACGTTTCGCCAGCCCTCCGTTCACTTTTAATCGAAAGTGAAAAAAGTAAATAAAAATTCTCCTTAACTACGCGTTTTTTAAGTTTAGGGGTAAAAGGGATCACTGCGGTAAAACAGTTTCGAACGCTCGTGTGTATCCGAACGGACCTTTGGCAAACATGGAATCCTGAACATGTACAAACATACACGCGCAGTGAAATATCGGGACGCTCGGTATTTGTGTATATATAGGCGAGAGAGAGAGAGAGAGAATGGGGCAAAATGGACCAGCTGAGTGAATCGGCTAAATTTACGTTCTACGCAACAGATTAACATTTTTTTAAAGCACAAACGAATCCGCAAGTTTAATTTACCGCGTCCTGACAAAACAAAATATCAAATGGGGCAAAATGGAACAACTAGGAGATTTAGAGAGTTTCCATCGATTTACGTATTACTATAAAAATATCAATGCGTCATAGTATTAAAATATTAAAATGATAAATTTTCTGGATAAAATACGAGTTGATTGAATCACGAGATATATATGGGGCAAAATGGACCACTTTGCTCCTGCGCTATTTCGTAGAGTCGAGCGTCAGGACCGAGTCACGAAACAGACTTTTTCAAAATTTCATTGTATTTTGAAACTGGTCCATTTTGCCCCACGCCTTCATTTTGCCCCGCTCTCCCCGACAATGCTACGTTGGTGAACAGGCGATGAGGGGTGGAGGGGGCGGCGGGGCCGATATGGAGGTAGGCGGAGGTACAAGCGCGCTCGGTTCTTCCTCCGTTCATCTCTCCGCTCTGTATTTCAATTTAGCACCTCCATTGTTGGATACTAATATTATTCAGTTCGGAATTGTTTCGCGAAAACCGTATATAACTCGCGGGCTCTCTCGCTCCCTTTCTGCTGGATCTCTCCGGGGCTACGCGTCACACCGGGACACTCTCCGACACTCGCGCGCGCACAGCACTCGACGATTCTCGATTTTCCTGTCTATAACCCTCGCCGGAGAGAGACAATTAAATTCCAGTGCCCAACGTGACAAGACAATTTTTCTTTTTTTTCTCATCATTCCGTAATCGAAAGAACGCTCGGTTCGACTCTTTTCATATTCACCAATTTAGGCAACACACAAAAAAAAAAATGGATCAGTAAAAGTTTCATGCAATTTGGTAAAATTTTGCAAAGTCAGCTCCCCACGTCGATAAAAAGTAATTCATTCCAGTAAAGATCAAATATCGTTCCCGAATAATAATAACAGTAATGATAATGACATTGACATTGACATTGACATTGACATTGACATTGACATTGACATTGACATTGACATTGACATTGACATTGACAATCTCGTTTATTTAAATTATCGAACAATTAACCAAAACTAAGCACGGATGGAGCGATTTAGGATTTGTGTCGGACCGGTTGGCCACAGTAAGAAGCGGCGGCGACGGGGAGCGTGTGTCATGAATTAAATCCGGATTATTTGCAGGCGCGCATTAAGTAGGTGGATCGAATACAAAACGAGCGGTCGCGAGAGTTGTCAATGGGCGAGGAGAAGCGAGGAAGCCCAGGGTGGGAATCGTCGGAGGGGACTTTTCGTCGGGTAACAATTTAATTTAATTTTTCGCCAATCCCCTTACGCCCTTCATTGTAAATTGGGGTATTTCGTGAGCGGTCGCGGTTCGCAGGGGCAGAGAGACCTTTCACCGACTCGGCGATCATGAAACCGATAAGGAAATGGACCACGATCGCAGCCCCCCCCCCCCTATTCCCCCCCCCCCCCTCCATTCTTCACTCTTGTTGTCAATTGCAGGTTGGCACCTTTTCCCTTGGTCGCGTGCGACCGTTAATCGCTTTAAAATCAAGTTCACTCCCCTGACACTCGCATCCTTCCACTCTGTATTCGCTGGAAATATTTATTCATTAATCGGAACGAACCAATGTCGACCTTTTTTATTTTATAATTAAGTTTCAAAAAAAAAATTAATCCGTGTAAAAATTTTTTTTAAATGAAACTTAGATGAACGGAAAGATTGATTCATTACAATTATTCGATACATCAACAGGTATGCGATTTTATTATTATTATTTTTTACTATTCTTCGCAAAACTCCCGTCCCACTTTTAGCGTTATCCCAGCGGGCAGCGGTGTGCGCCGCTCGCTACGTGAAGGGCATGTGAAACGGTATTCAATATCTCTTGGGTTTCGCCCGGCTCCAAGCCCTCCCCCTTCTTTCCTCCGAAACTCGCCGGGAGAGGGTCGGAGAGTGAGACGGACGTCGAAACTACGGACTCGAGCTTCTCCAAAGCCGCTGTCTATGTCCGCACGAAGAAGGAAGAGTCCCGTTGGTATGCTCGTTGTCACCGCAAAACCCATTCTGTGCGAATTCGAAATTACGCCCGATTGACGTCTCTCACAACTCCATTCGGCCTGTATTCGTTTATCGTATATCGAGTACAGTTTATGATTTAACGATATTGAACCCCTCCAAACCTGTCCTTATCCAGCAGCAATATTGTAACTGAAATGGAGAACAATTTCCAACCCGCAGAAAAATAAATGATACTTTTTAAATTCAATAATAATAATAATAATAAACTTTAATGAAAAATTAAATAATTAACATGCAAGAAGTTGAAGAGGATCGACATCAATGCGGCTACACCGCTTAACCAAACTGACCGATCCTAACGGCGTGTTGGAAAAAAAAAACAAACAAATCCGGAATTCGTAATCGAAACTCTCTTTGCTCGGCGACTCGCAATGTAGCCAGTGTGGATGTTCGTACGACACAAGAGAAAGAAAAAAGGAATGTCCACCGTCGAGTCAAGAGGTCTAAGCATACACGAGAGAGTATACGCGTATAAATACGCTCGCTCGAACGGGACGAGGTGGAGGTTATAAGAAACGAATACTGAAGAGCGGCACGAAGCGACTTGTTGTTATTGTAGCGCTAATGGATGAGCAAATAGCCAACGGTGGCGTATGCGCTCTCTCGTATACGCTCTCCGTGTTGCTTTATAAAGAGAAGAAAAAACGGTTAAGAGCGCGGTGTCTTCGAGTTGGCCTATAACCGTATAGATATAGTATAATGTAATCGAGCGAGGGATCGGCAAGGAGATCTCGGAACGTCTGAGCACCATCGAGATCGGCGTGTCTGTAACGATGAGAATACACCTGTCTACACTCGTCGAAGCGTCACCTATTCGAGATCGACTTAACCGAACGTCACAACCCTCCGTAAGATTGTACCTGGCTTTATAACATTACCAGTGTGTTTTTGTAAATGGCAAACATCGGAAATAAATGTTGCTGATATTGATATTTCTTTTTTCTTTCTTTATATATACGAAAAGAACATCAAAGATTTATAAAGATTTTAAATTGTAAAAGAGATTTTTCTCGTCTACCAAATGAATAAATAAATAAATATTGATATTGATATCATCATTAATTTGTTTTGATTTGATTTATTGATTAACGGGACGAGCCCTTTTACAAGGTGTGAATACAGTGGAAGATTGTGATTGTTGTTTATTATTATTATTGTTGTTGTTGTTGTTATTATACTTAATTGAATATAGATTGATAGGTCCACGGATGAATGGCGCCCGTGAGCTCGAGTGAGAGCGGCCATTTGGTAAAATTTTTCCATGAAGTTAATGTTAATTAGTCGACAGCTGTGACGTGATAGAGTGCACTTGGGTAACCGAGGATTTCATGTCGGTCTCTGCCAGCGCGCTCTTGTCCTTTCGAACACATAACCTGTATAATAATAACGGTAGCGGTGACGGGTCGGGCGGGGGAGTTTGTAGTACAATAATACCCGTGGTGCATTGCGCGCCCCTCCCCCCCCCCCCCCCCCGTTCGAAATTCGTACGTAATTTCATCGACTCGGTCCCGGGAGAAAAAAAAAAACTGGCCCGTGTTTTACTGTTAAAAAAATATACGAATTACCGGCAATTGGATTTGGATAAATGAGGTTTTATCAGTTTTTCAGTGTTAAATCGGTAGTTTCTTAGTGTACCGACTGGCAAAAAAGAGTTTCATTCTCTTTCGCTCCAGTAAAAAAATGCGTCATCCAAGATTCTCTGGGTATGGCTGTTCGACGACGTTCTGAGAACAGGCCGTAATATCGTCGCGAAAGAAATAATAAAATTATCATAGACCGGCTATAAACGACGGCGAGAACATCGCGGCATCGGGCCTCGCCCATAGACGTGTGGCAATAGTGCACAAATAAATTGCGAGTTAAATTTTTTTTTTTTTTTAAATTTAAAGAACTTTTTGATCTAACGGAAAAAAATTAAATAATTATTGAAAGTCTCATAGATTGTGGCGTGAATTCTCTTGTTTTAAAAATTTATCGTGCCAAGTGACTATTGAAAAATTCTTGGCTCGCGCTCTCTTTGTGTTATGTTTACCTTCCACGCGATGCGCATAGCGAATACTATATCTATGTTTGAAAAAAATGTATATATAATAATACACCAGTTATCCTCCTCTAGATCTATCCGGACTAATATAACCTCCCTTCTCCGATCCTCCCCCTCCCCCTCCTCCGCCTTCTCTATTCCCGGACGGCTATTATTATCCAGCGGCGCGCGATATTCTCGAACGCATCTGCCGGATATTGCTCGGCGGGCCGTGCCGATAAAAATTTCCATGCAAATTATAGTGGCAGAAACGCCCTTCCGTGACTGTCAACCCCCCCGCAAACGTCATCCACCCTCACCCCCCTCTCGCTCTACTCGTCGCGCTCTTAACCGCTTCGCTTACTTCGCTGCCTCTTTTTTTTTCGTACCTTTACTCTTTTTGTTTTTTATTCCCATCACCACCGCAGCGCCCCATCAATCTCACACATTTTTCTAACGCCCGCTTATCCCCATCCCGCCACCGATCTACAACCCCGTTAACCGCTCTGGTTCATTTTCAACTGGAAACAATTAGGGGAGTGTCAACTATATTCACTGATTCTTGGATTCTCTGATTCTTCTATTCTCTGATTCTCGGATTCTCTGATTCTTGGACTCTCTGATTCTTGGATTCTCTGATTCTTGGATTCTCTGATTGTTGGATTCTCTGATTGTTGGATTCTCTGATTGTTGGATTCTCTGATTGTTGGATTCTCTGATTGTTGGATTCTCTGATTGTTGGATTCTCTGATTGTTGGATTCTCTGATTGTTGGATTCTCTGATTGTTGGATTCTCTGATTCTTGGATTCTCTGATTCTTGGATTATCTGATTCTTGGATTCTCTGATTCTTGGATTCTCTGATTCTTGGATTCCCTGATTCTTGGATTCTCTGATTCTCGGATTCTCTGATTTTTTGATTCTTTGATTCTCTGATTCTTGGATCGAAAAAATTATTGACGATAATTCTCGAACTTTCAACCAATCTCTTTAATGAGCGTAACTCTCTGCCATCACACATATCAATGGCCTAATGCCATAAGGACCTATAGGTTGTGTGTAAGCATAGCCTATATGCTCTTCTGGCGTTAGACCATCGATATGCAATATAATAGCAATGAAGAGGGTGTAGTATTGTTTTCAATTGAATTCAATTGAACGGATAATCTTCGTTCTGTATTGCATTCTCGATGTCGGTGAGGAGAAGACAAGCCCCCTATCCTTCTGCTCAAGTACCTCTTTACGGTTCTCAAATTTCAAAGCGCTCATTCTGCTCCCGTTGATCCGGCCTGCGATAGAGATCCAGGTATATAGCCTATATCCCCATCGCCTCCCGTACACATCCCGGCAAGTATAATACAAAAATAATACTGCCGGAGTTTCGTTGCTAAGGGTCATCCGAATATGCGGACTTGACTGACAAATGGGTAACGGAACGCGGGCAAGTCACCCGAAACCAAAGTTCATTTGATGTACGAGTAAAAATAATTTCCGATCATTTTCTCCTTCCCTGGTATCAATTGTGCAGGATGCTCTTACAAAGCTCTAACAAGGCTCTGGCGAGGGCTCATCCGGTCCTGAAGTAACGTTCTAAGACTTCTAGTAGGGATGTCACGTCATTCGACTAAATTGACAACGGTATTCCGAAGATCGTCAGAGAATCAGAGAATCAGAGAATCAGAGAATCAGAGAATCAGAGAATCAGAGAATCAGAGAATCAGAGAATCAGAGAATCAGAGAATCAGAGAATCAGAGAATCAGAGAATCAGAGAATCAGAGAATCAGAGAATCAGAGAATCAGAGAATCAGAGAATCAGAGAATCAGAGAATCAGAGAATCAGAGAATCAGAGAATCAGAGAATCAGAGAATCAGAGAATCAGAGAATCAGAGAATCAGAGAATCAGAGAATCAGAGAATCAGAGAATCAGAGAATCAGAGAATCAGAGAATCAGAGAATCAGAGAATCAGAGAATCAGAGAATCAGAGAATCAGAGAATCAGAGAATCAGAGGATCAGAGAATCAGAGAATCAGAGAATCAAAGAATCAGAGAATCAGAGAATCAGAGAATCAGAGAATCAGAGAATCAGAGAATCAGAGAATCAGAGAATCAGAGAATCAGAGAATCAGAGAATAATAAAATAAAAAAATTAAAGAATAGTAATTATCGAATAATTAGTATAAACTACAATACTACAATCAGTCGACTACAAGTCCTCGTTAACCACCACACTTGTGTAGCTTGTATACTTGTCATCTATAATCTCTGCTTTGCTCACCGCGCAACGCCACGGTTACGCGGCGTGTGTGGAAGCTCGTACGTTTTTCCGTGCAATCCAAGAACGATTGACACGTGCACGACATATACCAAAAGCCCCGTCAACCACCAGTTCCCTTCGCTCTTTCTCGCTTCCCCTATGCTACTTTAATACAGCCATAATACAGCTAAAGCTGCTAGCTCAGCTTTTTTTTCTCTTCTTCGTTCCACGCGCGTGTCACCGAGCGAACCGGGTCGAAAGGGGTGAATTTTTTTTTATTATCATTATTATCATTATTATTATTTTTTATTCTTCCTTCGGGTGTAGTCGAGTAAATTCTCTCTTCTCGGCTCGTACCGATCGTAATCATATGTCACACTCGAGGCTCGATGTCATTTACAGAACCACCCCGGGGAAAGATAAAAATGATAATAACGGAAGACAGGAAGGGATATCGACTTTCGATGTTTTTTTTCTCACAGTTACAACCGATCTCCGAAAAAAAGAAAATACTAAAATTGTATCGAGATAAGATTGCGTCAGAAAAAAAAAATGATCGCTCAGCGATCTTTAATAAGCGGTGTTTCAACATAAATTTGTTCCGCTGCCTAATTGACCGATAAATCTTCATTAGGGGGCCCCGGGTTAATTGCAACGAGCGGTCGACGCCGCGCGAGTGCGAACCGGATAGTCGGTGTGAGCGTGAAAAGTCATGCGTCAGTTAGCGGCGATAGGAGGGGACGCCTCACGCGAGGCGAGTACATAAAAGAAGAAAGTTTCAACGATCACGACGATTATCATACCGCGCGAGACCGTTGGGCGGCAACTCCGAACGAAGATTTAATTCCGAAAGCTTGCCAAACTGCTAACAGCATAAATCCCGAGCCGGGCGAGGCTGCTATACAGGGTGAACGCGAATCGTGCGGGAAATCGTTAGAAAATTAAAATGAAAAAAATCTCCACTCTTCTCCGACTTTCGATATTTTATCTGCAACAATCTCGAGGAAACTTTTTTTTTTAACGGAATTATCGCAAATTATTTGGTGAAAAAAATTATCAACTTGTAACATCGACCGGTATATAAGAAAATAGATATAGATATATTCAATCATGAAAATTTCAATGAATAATAACAATAATAATAATATTATTGTTATTACATACACAAATATCCTACATGCACTTTAGCTTTATCAACAATTAGAATTAGAAGCCCACCAAAGAATCACGGAATAAAATCTACAAATCTTTTAATCGTGAACTAAGGAAAGAAAAATAAAAAACCTCCCAAATACCAAAAAAAATCTCGGACTGAAGGACCCAGGTCGATAGCCCTTTGCCAAGGGGTAAAATTATCATTAGATATAATATTAATATAAGAAGATAACTGAATAAATATTATCTTTGGCAATAAATCTCTTTTACTACTACGACTATTTCAATATAATTATCTTTACATTTTGTATTAATATTGTAACTGCTCGGAGTTAGATTAGCCAGAGTATTAAGATCGCTCGACCGGCCATCAAAATCTTACGTCCCGTAAAGTATTTTCGTGTTCTTCAAATTTTCAACGAACAGTGGATCGAACGCCACTGCAGCGCGCTTACTTAGCATGGGTAAAAGATATTCCGCACTTGGTCTCACAGTACAGTTATACAACGCTTTTGTACTGTTAGCCAAGAGCGAAATACTGAAGTACGAATAATCGGTTGATGTTACCACTTTAAAATTATTATATTTGTTGTCACCAATTTAATATTATTTACTGATACAAATTTAACTTTACATATGTTCCGAAGCGAGAAGAAGATGAGCGCGACCGTGCGCTAACTAGAAAAACAATTATAATTTTCTATTTCCTTTCGAAGTGCTAAAAAGGAGCAATCATTTTTAGCAATCAAGTTTATTGCAAACATTGCAATAAACTTAAACGACGAAAAGAAAATCCTACCAAAAGACACCCTTTATATAACGTCTCTTACCCGAGTTCCACCTTATATCATTCCGTTCGTCCCCACCTCTTTCAAACTCCCGCTCCTCGCTTTCTTCATTCCCACTTTTACTTCGCCCGTTTTCTTGGTCTCTTCGTCCTTTCGTGTCGCGGGCTCGCTCTCCGGCTCCGTCCCTCTCGCCATGCGTCCTGTCCCGCCTGGCCTCGCCGCGCGCTCGGCCCTCACGGCCATAATTCGAAAAACTTTCGAGGCGAACAAAAGTGAGGACTTTTGTTCCAAGTTTTAGTTCCGTGGGATCTGTTTGCGATAGGGAGAGCCGCGAGGGCGGGGTGGGGGGTAGGGGCGGGGAGGGGGGGGGGGTTAGCGCAGCGTGTTGGTGCGCGCGCGAGACCACGCGAGACCAGCGACGCCCCGACAGTGTTTTGTTCGCTTTGTCTTTCTTCCTGTTAGGTATAATATAATACCTAACTGCCGTGACCTCCCCCCACCCATTCCCCTTCCCGCCCCGCTCCGCCCTCGTCCCGCAAGCGCGCTTCGTCGTCGGTGCGGATAAACTCGCGCTTACCAACTCACTCTCCCGCCTCACCGGGACGCGGTGCGGGGCCAGCGTTGGACTCAGGGCTCTGCTCTTCCCGCTCGTCTCGTTTATTCTCCGAACCGTTCAATTTATAGTATTTTTTTTTTAATACTGTTTTTTCGTGTATTTAATTTTTTTAGTTCGTAGTCCAAAGAAATCCGTCAAGGATGTCGAGGCAGTGGACTCGAGGGAGGTCTTTCACATGGTCTTAAGACCATGTGAACTGTAATGTGACCAAGAACTATAATAAACTTTTCTCACGAGTTCTGGTATGTAAGGTCAAAAGAGAAGTCGCATTGGGAACGGACATCATCTCGGCTTCCGATGAGACTTCTCTTTTGAACATACTTCTCAGAATCCGTGAGAAAAGTTGATTACAGTTTTTGTTACCGACCGCGGTATTGCGCATGCTCTTAAGAGTATGCGAAACACGCTCTCAGCGTGTCTCTCTCGCTCGGCCGGGAGCGCCACTGATGCTATCTCTCTCGCACTCAATAGTGTTTCACATACTCTTAAGGACATGTCGAACGACTCAGTCGGTAACCAAGAACTGTAATTAATGCGATTCAGAGACCGTAAACTTTTCGGGAAAAAGCAAAGCATTAGCGGATGTACAATTTAATACCGCGTCCGATGATGCTTCCGTTTTATCCGGAACGTCAACCGATTTTAAATGGCATTGATCAGAAAAATGCATCTATCTCTCTCGCACTCGTGTCACGTGGTACATCTTTCACATGGCCTCAAACACTTGTACCGAGAAAAAGTACGTACTTCCGATTTCACTCGCGCGTGTATGTTTGTAAGCGGAAAAAAAGAATAATTCATTAAAAAGAAATAATGAAAAAGAACATGTCCCGGGTTGTTAGTCTCTCTTGCCGTTGTCCGGTCGACGGCAAAGCCGGCTCAACGAGGCCGCGCCGACTCACGCGAGCGTTTCGTTTTAAACAAGCTCCCCATTGTCTTACGTGGCTGTGTTGACCACTTGAGTAAAAGAGAATTAAAAAAAAAAAGTGATCGTTACCCGCCGCCTCGAGAAACCACGCCGACCGAATAATTCTGACACGAGCCAGTTGTCTCGTTCGTGTGAGTTATTATTATTATTATTATTTTTCTTCACAAAGTTTAAGGACGCGTGCGCTGAAAACATTTTTGGCAATAGTATTGAAACTAGAGACGTGCCGTGACGGTCATTTTTGTTCGGGGTCACAAATATGGTCAAAACAGTGAAAAACATCTGTCTAGTTGGGAGTTGAAGGTCATTTTTTCTTTCGTCCAAATTTGGTCAACTTTTTAACACTCTATGTTGTTTTCAAACGAATTTTTCTCCTTCCTTGGCTTCGTAATCATTCGTAATCACTGGCTTCGTAGTCGTATTTTCATTTTGTATCAATTAATCCATCAATGGAGCAATATTATAAAACAAATGCAACATTTTCTTTTTTTTTCAGTTGCCGTGTGAAAGGCCATGCGAAAGATGTACCACGTGACATGAGTGTTCGAGAGATAGATGCATTTTTCAAATCAACGTCATTTAAAATCGGTTGACATTTCGGATGAAACGTCAACATGAAATTGTACATCCGCGAATTCTTTGCTTTTTCCCGAAAAATTTACGGCCTCTAAATCGCATTCATTGCAGATTTTGGTTACCGACTGAGTCGTTTCGCATGTCCTTAACGAGAAGAGTACTTTGTTAGTTTTTAAGTTGGACCGTGGAAGTTTTTAGAGTTAATGTCGCTGTTGTCGCAGTGCGGTCATTTCCGGACCGGTCAATTGACGAAAAAATGACCGGTCACAAAATCGACGCCCATCTCTAATCGAAACTGTTTTTTTTTTTTACGCTCTTCAGAAAACTAATAACGACATATCGTGAGACAGATAGAGGCGGGTAAGAATGGATATAAAGAGAAAGGAAAGCTCGACAGTGCGGGGCAAGGAAAAAAGGTCTCGGGTTCCGATCTCTGCCGTCCAGCGTTGGCATACAAACTAATTCTTGTGTCTCGAGTTTCGTTAATCGTTCGGTTGCTCTATGGCCGCTTCGCGTGTACGCCGATGCGCGGACCCGCCTACGAAATTTCACCGGAACGAAAAACACGTTTCGTACCATAGAGCCATAGTATTTTTCTATCACAGCCGATATTACGCTCGCTCCACCGTCGACCGCGCTGAATCGCATTTATTCTTCGTCAATTACCGTGTAACCGGATAGGTTAGGGTTTTCGCTTCTCCCCCTCCGCGTCGAACATCGGGACTCGCACGGTTATTTTTTTTTAAGGTACATTTTTTTCTCCTTTTGCAAATAGTCATAAGAAAAAAGACGATTCTACACAAAAATGTTTACAACGTATATGAAACGATTGTGTACAGAACGGTGAATCGAATTTGGCATACAATTATATACGAATTAAAATTAATTCTCAAAAATGCATTGCTTTCCGTATAATTAAAGTATTCTATTTATTTCTAATGTTCCAATTTCTGGTCCAAAAAGTTTCATAAAAAAAGAAAATTAATAACAAAATAATAATAGTAATCCTTATCTTTAATATTGTTTTTAAGTTCAATTTTTTGTTTTTTTTTTTCAAGCTCTTTATTTCATAAAGAATAGGAAGTTAATAAACAAAAAAGTTTATTTCGATCAGGCAACTTCGACGAGGCCAGGCAAGCGATTAACTGGAATTAGGTATCGTTCCGTCCGGTTGTTCATTGATCGGCCTTCACTAATAATTTTCTAATACGCCCCCGAGATCGACGTTGCTATAGTACAACCCCCAGGGGGGGGGGGGGGGAACCCAAGGTAACAATTGAAACCGAAAATTCGATCCGGCATTGTAGACCCGTAATTGTAGAATAACTCAGTGGGGGGGGGGGGGGGGGGTGAGAGGAGGGGGCCTCGAGGGCAGGATTGAAACTCAAGTACGACAGTTAACCCTCTTCGCTATGCACTCGAGGACCAGCGCCCCGAAGAGTCTGCGGAGAGCAAGAGCGCGCGCGCGCGAGCGCTCGAGGTGGTGAAAGACTGAAATAGATAGATATACAGTCCCTCCCAGAAAACGCTTGCTAGTCGACCTATCGAAAACAAGAAAACACTCCTGAGCATCGTATATTTTTTTTAAATGTATAAAATATTATTACTGATATTATTCAATAATAATAATAAATTTATACTAAATTGAAGGAAAAATTATATTCGATCATTAATCTCTACATTTATTTATTAACTACATTGACAAATTAACTAAAGTATCCTATAAATTCTTAATTCTTTTTTCTCCATGGTTTTGGTTATTTCATTCTCAGTACTTATTTAGTTTTACGTTTTCAGCGTGTTTTTTCTGTATTGGATTTTGAATGTGGCTTCAATGTATTTTGGTGTCGACTCTCAAGGCTCTAGTCTTAGATTAATAAATAATAATAATAATAATAATAATAGTAATAAATATCAATAGAGTTGCCATTTTTTTTATTACAAAAATGAAATCATTGATCATTTCTGGCAATCAAGATTTATATAAATTTCCAAGTTTCGTTAAATGAAAATGTTTGATACCGCAACATTTTTTAATTATAATTGAAATTACTATAATAGTGGAATTAAATAATATAAAAAATTGATGATTTTAAGGGATCAGACAATTTTATTAATATATAAATTAATTAATTTATTATCATTATTATGTATGCTATAAGTTTTAGTTTACAGGTATTTCAAGTTGGGAAGCGTAAGAGGAGAAGATGTCGTATTTGGGCTTCAACTGTACGTCAGATGATTTTTTAACTGCCCTGTACAATACGATATGGGGCTGTTCGGACAATGCGACGAACGGGACAATGATATGATTTCGAATGCTCTCGGGAAGGACAAAGGGCAAAGGGAGAGGGCTCGAACGCAGAGCAGACACTGGCCCCGACTATATGGTTTCTGTATTAACCGCCGCATACAGATGCAAATGTATAATATAATACGCGCACTAATCTCGACTCGCGTATGTGTGTGTTTGTGTTTATGGGTGGAGACGCTTATCCCGAATCGCTCGGAAAGTATGTATTACATTGGCCCGGTTATGGCTATACGATAATTGCGGGTTTGCCTGGGGCACACAGATTAATCGACCACAGACACAAACACTATCTTCTGCGTGGATGTTCGTAATTTTTTTTTTCACTTCTAAAAAATTCCAACAAAATTATTTGTCTTTTTTTTTTATTGTTCAAAAATAATTTCTTCTTTGCATCTGTCGACGATTAAGACGTCGTCTTGAGGGTCTTTCGTTATCCTCGGAACAATATTAAGCGACTTTTCTTTTCCTTTTGGTTGTACATTAGAAACCCGGAAGCTCGCTCCTTCGAAGAGTTTCGTCTGGCTTACACTGCGAATTATATTATCGGATTTTGTCTGCCGAGGGGGCTTTCGCGGCTCCCACGCTGTCAGGCTCGAGCTGAAAAAGATCAGTGCGGGTTCCCCGTGTGTTCCCTGCGGCGCAGACGTTTACGGAAGATCGTAGAAAGCGACTTGTTGCTACGTTCCGATTTAAGTTCCGCCAAATTGAGAATTGCTGAAAAATTCGTGTGGCACACATTTTTTTCAGGAATTACATACATCTTTCTCTTTCAAAATTGGCTTCGACAATACCGCGGTCGGTAACAAAAACTGTAATCAACTTCTTTCGCGTTTCGTCGGCGTGTACGGTCGGATTAAAAGTCTCCTCGAAGGCAAATATCCTTTCCGGCTGGGACGAGAATTTTCTTATGAAAAGAGTCGATTATAGTTTTTGTTACCGACCGAGCTCGGTTTTTTTTCCAATAAATTGTCCCCGCATAAAAAATTGCGAAAATTCAATCTTACCTTTGAATAAAAATAATCGCTGCGATAAATCGCGAGATTAAAAAAAATGCTTTTTATATGGACCGAGCACAGAAATTGTGAGGTAAAAAAAGAACTCGGAATGATGACTGGATATCGTTCAGTTTACGGGGAGCAAAGCGATGGGAAGGGTGGAAACGATGTGTGCCCAGGTGGTTCGAATGAAAAATTCCACGCTCTACCGGACACAGGGCATCATATCTAGTTCTTTCGGTTGGCTTCATTCCGCATAGGTATTATTATATCTATTATATATTATGCGCAACTAACGGGCAAAATCTTCTCGATCTTGATTTCTCGCATGATTAAAATAAAATGCTCCCGTACCCTTTTAATAACCGCATTTATTTAACCATCCGATGCTTATCCTTGTACCACTCGGGTGCGGTATAATACGTAATAAACCCTTTAAGCCTTTACCTGCCAGTTCAATCTGCCTCTACAATTTTTACATAAATATCTTCGGAAAAGTTTCGACGAGTAAAAAAATTGGAAAAATAATTTTTTTTTTCAACTATGACAAAATGTATTGAATGGGTTGATGAGATTCCCATAATCGGATGAGCAGGGAAAAACGGGGTAAAACGGAACTCTGCGGCAAAATGGGCCATGTTTATCAACTTTGGCGGGGTTTTAGAGTAAACATTTGTCGCAAATGGAGGACAGTGGTCCATTTTGCCCCAGGGCTCAATTTTCCTCCAGGATTCCATTCTGCGCCAGGGTTTTATATTGCTGCAGGTTACCATTTTGCCCCAGGGTATCATTTTGTCCCCGGGTAACATTTTGCCCAAATGTAACATTTTGCTCCAGGGTACCATTTTAACCCAAGGTACAATTTTATCCCAGGGTACCATTTTGCCCGAGGGTACCATTCTACCATAGGATACCATTTTGCCCGAGGGTACCATTTTACCGCAGAGTACCGTTTTAACCCAAGGTACCATTTTATCCCAGGGTACCATTTTGCCCGAGGGTACCATTTTACCGCAGAGTACCGTTTTACCCCAGGATACCATTTTACCGCAGAGTACCGTTTTACCCCAGGATACCATTTTGCCCTACGATTTAATTTTCCCCCAGTGTTCCATTCTGCCCCAGAGTTTCGTTTTCCCCCTCTCTCTCCGACTCACGACCTTCATTATCCGGCGATCAGCGTTCCTTCTTTCGTGTCGACTAATCACTACCGTTGCGAAGAGTATGTCCATCAGTAACACCTTTTCTTCCACCATGTGTCTTTTATCATATCCGAGGCTTTCTCACCGATCATAAAGATACCAGCGTTAACGTGACCGACAGGCATAGTGGGCATTACCGAAGCGTCGACAACCCTGAGTCCATCGATACCGTAAACCCTTAGCTGAGGATCGACCACCGCGCTTGGATCGCCCTTCGGTCCCATCTTCACTGTGCCGATCTCGTGATTCATCATGGCCGGCAGGTATCGTATCGCGCATCGCCAATAGTCATCCGAGCCGAAATCGTGTCTCTCGCAACCAGGAACCTTAATATCGTGAAGCTTCGTGCCGTACGGGCCGAACGCCTCGGTCCTCGATATAGCTATAGCGTGCTTTATGCCCTCCAGGATGACCTCGACGTCGGCCGGATGTGCGAAGAAATTCGGTTCGATGACGGGATCGTCGAAGGGATTTTTCGACCTGAGCCTGATTCGTCCGTGACTCCGTGGATTCTGAACGATCGGCCATATCGACCATGCGTCCTTGTTCTCGATCGGTTTGAAAATTTTTTCGTAAACCTCGTCGGTAATGCCGTGAGCTTGTCCCTCGACTCCGTTGTCCGAGTTCAATGACCCGCAAACGAACAGCAGTTCAACGTCCGGCCTCGGACTCAGCGCGTACTTGCTTCGGAGAAAAGCGATCGCCTCGGCACCTCCGGCGATCGACAGAGGACCACCTCGATCGGCAACGTAACGCGCGATTACCGACGGTGTTAAGAGTCTTCTGGCGTTCAGTGTCACGCTCTGATTGACCGTGAAGACCAGGCCGAGAAAGCCGACGTGCTCGTAGAGATTGTAACCGACTCTGGAGTCCTTCAACAGATCGATGCCGATCTCGGCGAGATGATCGCGCGGGCCTATTCCGGAGAGCATCAACAATTTTGGAGAATCTATTGTTCCGGCGGAGAGAACGACTTCCTTCGACGCGTGAACTGTTCGATGTACGCCGTACTTCACGTACGAGACACCGTGAGCACGCTTTTTCTCGTCTATGAGGATCTTCGTGACACGTGCTTCGGTGACGATCTCCAGATTGGGCCTGTCGATGCTCAGATAAGCCTTGGAGGCGCTGCACCGTGCTCCTCGATCCATGTTTACCTGGAGATAGGAGAAACCGACTTGATCCTCGCCGTTGTAATCGATGACACGGTAGCCCAATTGTTCGCCGGCTTTCAGGAATTCCGTCGAGAGCTCCGTGTGATAGGGGGCACGCTCGACGCACAAGTAACCGTCGCTACCGTGATAACTTGAATTCGTTACTCCTGGGGATAAGACAAATGTTTTGATTCATCAACTGGGCACATATAGCAATCATTGAATCATTGAAACATTGGATCATTGGATCATTGGATCATTGGATCATTGGATCATTGGATCATTGGATCATTGGATCATTGGATCATTGGATCATTGGATCATTGGATCATTGGATCATTGGATCATTGGATCATTGGATCATTGGATCATTGGATCATTGGATCATTGGATCATTGGATCATTGGATCATTGGATCATTGGATCATTGGATCATTGGATCATTGGATCATTGGATCATTGGATCATTGGATCATTGGATCATTGGATCATTGGATCATTGGATCATTGGATCATTGGATCATTGGATCATTGGATCATTGGATCATTGGATCATTGGATCATTGGATCATTATTGGATCATTATAGGATCATTATTGGATCATTATTGGATCATTATTCGATCATTATTGGATCACTATTGGATCATTATAGGATCATTATTGGATCATTATAGGCTCATTATTGGATCATTATTGGATCGTTATTGGATCATTATTGGATCATTATAGGATCACTATTGGATCACTATTGGATCACTATAGGATCACTATTGGACCACTATAGGATCACTATAGGATCACTATTGGATCACTACTCGATCATTCGATCATCCAAAGTATAGAGAATAATGTTCGGTACCTGGTACTTTGAATCTCTCGCTTTTTCTGAAGTAAGGCAACACCTCCTCGTAAGACCAGCCATCGTTTCCGAGTGCCGACCACTCGTCGTAGTCCAATCTATTTCCTCGGGTGTGAATCATGTAATTGAGGGTGCTGGTGCCGCCCAACGATTTGCCACGCGGCCAGTTGCATCGATGATCCTTCATGCCGAGACAAGCGTCTCTCTGGGGCTCGACTTTGTAACCCCAATTGTAATTGCTCCTTTGATAAGAACTCACGAGCATCGGTATCTGTTGAATGAGACTCTCGGCTCTACCAGCCTCGAGGAGAAGGACTTTCCAATCCGGATTCTCCGAGAGACGATTCGCCACCGTCGAACCTCCCGAGCCCGAGCCCACTATCACGAAATCGTACTCTCGACGAGTCGGCAACGGCACTGTCCGAATATCGTTACTACCGAAATTGTAGCTCTTCAGGAGTTCGAGAAAAATTTCGCTGCCACTCGCTAACGACGCCATCGACAGCAGCAGCGATGTTATCGTTAACTTCATAATAACGGGCTTCTTGGACTGAAAAATACACGAAGTCGTAAAAATGACCTCCTACGATAACTTTCTTTTGCAGTAAAAAAAAATCCACGAAATGCCTGCTGATGAAAGTTTAAAAAAATAAAATAAAATCTCTCAGAAATATACGAACATTCAGCTAATTATGAATACCTCTTTATGAAGCCCCGACCAATTAATTTAGTTTTTTTCCAACTCGCTTCGCCTCACCGTCACCTTGGGTGAAACGTCCGAATAACTCTGGCGATTTGTCGGTAAAATTTGCGACTATTCTGGTCCAAATTCTCCAAATCGGTAGTGTTCACAAGTCCGTAACGTTTGATAGGTGTACAAATTTTCGGCCAACGAGCGCGATTGACCGGAACGAGGCACTCCCGCGAACAAAGGCGACGAGACTCGGGAAAACTGAGAATAATATAAAACTGGACACTCCGTTGGCGAATGAAATTCAAGATGACAGTCGAATAATCTTTGGGAGATGAGACGAACAGGATTTTGTTGAAACAATAGTTTCGTTTTCGTTCAAGTCACAATACATTGTTGTTTGAGTGAAGAGGAGTGGGCAACTGTGGCCCGGCGGCCCGTCAGCCCCGTTTTGTCGGACCGGTTTCTCTCCTTCCCTCGAGAATGACGTTGTCCATGGAGAGGTGCCAGACGATCGTGAACCGTGCGGAATTTCGCGACATGCATATATTTTTAAGGACACCACAATTAATTCAACATTTTTTTAGGCCTTCTGGCTATCATCGAATCATCGAATCATCGAAACATCGAATCATCGACTTATCGACTCATCGAATCATCGAATCATCGAATCATCGAATCATCGAATCATCGAATCATCGAATCATCGAATCATCGAATCATCGAATCATCGAATCATCGAATCATCGAATCATCGAATCATCGAATCATCGAATCATCGAATCATCGAATCATCGAATCATCGAATCATCGAATCATCGAATCATCGAATCATCGAATCATCGAATCATCGAATCATCGAATCATCGAATCATCGAATCATCATCGAATCATCATCGAATCATCATCGTATCATCATCGAATCATCATCGAATCATCATCGAATCATCATCGAATCATCATCGCATCATCACCGAATCATCATCGAATCATCGAAAAATAAAAAAAAGGAAAAGCCAGCTTCAGATTTTGAACGACCGGGGTAGTAGAATCCATGTGTGGTCTCGTATGTGATCTAGCATAGTTTGGGGGTTACACAAAGATAAAAATAGAAACGGGTATAGCGGAGGATAGTAAGAAGAGACGGATTCTTGGAAGGACAAAAAAAAAGGCGAAGAATGAGATAAAGAAAGAAAGTAAGGGATGGAGCACGTGTCGAGCAAGATAGAGAGGCGTCGGTGGGGCTATGTGTTGGGGTGTGGGAGGGGGGGGGGGGGGGGCGGGTGACGGTGAGCGCGGTTGGCTAAAGGAGAGGGAGGGATGAGAACGAGAGAGAATCCAATATAACTGCACACACGTTCATAGGGTCGGTGGGAATATATTGGAGCTTGATATTGAAATACTTGTTGGTAGTTTGAGTCGAAGGAGGATGCCATTCCCGATGCCATCTTGATTGCGCAATCGACATCGAGCCCATTGGAATCGTCTCGGGACTCGGCCACTGAATTCTACGATAATTAATCGATCTATATACATATCGATATATATATATATATATATTGTAATCATACAAATATAAATATACATATACGGTATAATTTTGTTTCAGGCAGAATAATTGAAATTGAATAAACCGTTCAGCGAAGATATTATTTAAGAATAATCGACCAAAAATTTTTTCGCCTTGGAAGATGTTTTAATCTTTGTAAATTATTCAACAAAATGTAAATGTAAATAAGAATTTTTTAAAAACCAGTAGAGTTAAGAGCGAAACCTTTCGCTCTCTAGTTTTTGAGTTTAGTCCAATAACGTGCCGCCTCAGTCTCTTTCGTTCCACGTATTAAGAAATACATCACGTGTCCTTTTTTTTCATCGGATAACAAAAAAATCCAAAATATCGCATAGAAGAAAAACAATCGCGTCAAGTAGATATATATTCGCTTTGCCACGTTGGCGAGACTGTGGTTTGTCGGTTGGGGGGAAAGGGGGTTTTACGCTCGTAGCAGTAGAAGGAGAGAAGGTGGCCAGAGATCTGTAGTGGGGGAGGGGGGGGGGGAAGGAGTAGTAGACCGCATCGCGCCGGGCGTTTGAGTCTCAGTTCGACTCGACGCAGATAGATAGAGAGTCAAGATTCAATTAGCTCTAGCTGTCAGTCGCATGATACTCGTCGCCGATTCCAATATACTATACTCTCTACTTTGGGTATATAATACACCTATCGATTCGAAACCCGCCGACCCCGCGACTCATCCACAGGTTAATTCTTGCTTCGACGTTATTACCGTCGATACTTATTACCGTGGGCTTTCAAGGATGAGGTGGTAAATCGCACATTAGCCAGTCAAATGAGAGTTGTAATTGTGGAAATTTTGAAGGATCGCTATTTAAGTTTCGATGAAATTCGAATACGATAAATCATTATTTTACACGTGCACGACACTGCCTGATAGCATTCTTTGGAAACTGTTGATATACATTATTATAACCACTGAAAACGAAGGCATCTGTACAAAAAAAGCGAATCAGGGACTGCACTGAGAAAAAGGATAGTATTTTCTACTATACCAATAGTTCTCGGGTGGAAGGTTTATATCCATAGTTTCTGATATTGGTTAAATTATAATTAGTTGCAACCATGATTCTTTGTCACTGTCGTAACTATAAAATGTAAGCGTTCCCAGTAGGAACTATTTTTTATGGTATAAAGTCAGTAATCTTGCTTGTTCTATGTCATTTTTTTTTCTCAATGTGAAGGACTTCGTTCGATGGCTCGTTGGGAATGGAAATACAAATACATACTGTTAATAATATCCTAAATGTATCGATGATCGCACCGTGCAAAACATCGTCAATAAATACAATTAATACTCCTACTATTCTAATCTCTTGTCCACGCACTCAAACGTTCGTTGATAAATTAGAAAGAGTCGAGAGTAAATTTTTTCGTCTTGCCGCAGAATCGTCTTAAACGTACTGCGCTTGGCTAGCATCTAACAAGCAACTGCCAAGCGATTTGGCTAGACCAATAGCCCGTAAGCATGTAGAAATACGTGCTCGTACTATCTCGGTCCGAGCGATAGAAACGGACTCCGACGAGCTTGCTTTTCGCCCGGATAGGGGAGAGCGGGGCGAAATGGCACACCGGGGCAAAACGGGCTGATGAGACAAATCGCAATTCCCCGATAACTTACGGATGGTTTCGATGGTCGAACGCGGGGCAAAACGGGTTTTAGAATCCGGATCTACCGTTGGGACAAAATGGGTAATCCAAAAAATATTGGAAAATTGAGTTTCGCCCTCGGTGTCCCGTTTTGCCCCGCTGTGCCATTTTGCCCCGGTCTCCCCCTGAGCGAAAACGTTATTGTTAGGGCAGGTTTTCCGATAACCGTCCAGGATCGTACGTGCGCGGCGGGCCGGAAGCACTTGTAAATCCGCCCAACGACCGTGTCATATTCGAAAAGAGGCTGAGGAACGGGCGGAGCCGGAGGAGGGAGGGTGATCGAAAAAAATAAGAACCATTTGAAAGGGTATCGGTGGAAACGAAGTCGAGGACGAGCCCGAAGATGGCTCCGTGCGACAAGGGGGTCGAAAGTGTTCGAGGCAGCGAGGAAAAGGAATGAGATCGTCTTCGGAGCGACAACGATGCCGCCTGCCAGCCATTTTCAATTTATTTCAAGAGCCTCCTGCCCGGCCTCGCCACCGCAGGTTCGAGGTGCACCGGAGATGACGAAGACGAAGGCGTAAAAAGGAATAACCGGTGCGGGGGTTACACTGCTCGAGGATAGGAATTTTTTGTAATTTGCAAAATATGGCATCGACCTCGCAAGAGACATTTATCAAATAAGGCAACCCTCGCGTTCTGACCAATCGGAAAGCAACCGGCCGATTAGTCCACGAAACCAACTCCGATTGATCAAACTTTGAGAGGTTGGTTTTCGTAACTCATGCATGAAAAGTGCGACTTCTCGCACCTGCCGAGAGTGGCGAAAGTGGCGCTTTACAGCCGAGTGTACTCTAGACGGAGAGAAAAATATGGCGATAATCTACAGATTCGTACAGTAATTCGAGGAGGAAGTGGATAAAATTACGTCTTTAACCAGACGCATCTCGAATTTTGTTATCGTAATTATTCCCATACTTTACACCTACGAGTGTTTCAAATTATTCTCCAGACGCATATAAAATGTACCAAGTTACTTTGGTGTCAACTACTGAGAGTTCAGCTATAGATTGCCCGTGCCACATGCATGAGCGCATGAGCACATCGCTCCGATCTTACTTTACGCACGCTTATGCGTGTGTAAAGCGGGATATTAGCCGGCTAAGCTAGTACAGTCTTGCAATTTATGATGAATTTTTATATACATTTTTTTTTCTTTCTAATGTCACCTGCAACGTATTCGGAAGTATTTTCGCCCGCTGAACATGAATCCGCCGGCCTTTTTCGCCTAAAGTACAATGCGACATTGAGGGCTCGATTTTATGCACGAAATTATGCACGATTTTATGCATTTGGCCGGCTAAAACGGATAAGCCGGCTAAAATAGTTTAGCCGGCTAAGACGGCTTAGCCGGCCAATCTATAAAATCCATTAGATTTCACATTTTCCAATAATTTTCGGTTTTTTTTACATTCAAAAAATTTTGTAGAGCTCGCCAAACTCCACGACGCTATCGGTGTGGTTGAAACGCATCGCGGCCTCTTGCAGACAGTGGAGACACTACGGGAGAAAAGCTCACTAACTGCTACCGGGTGCCAAGGAGAGGTCGCTGATATTGCGGTCTCAAAGTTATTTCAATTCGAATATCAAGCGATAATAGAGTAGGCTGCGGTATATACCGTTGGTTGGGGGAGGGGGGGGGTGGCAAGGGGGGGGGAGGGGGTTGGGTAGACTCGGGACGCCTTCGACGATACGCAGAATCCAACAAACGCTTTATCGCCGGAGCTTCGCGGCGGAGCTTGTATAACCAATCTCTCTATATATGTATCTTGAATTTCCCAGGCTTTGCACTCTCCGCTCAACAGTCAAGATCGATAGCGGGACTCGCTGCGGGAGGCAATATGCACCGTTGCATATCCATGTTAATCCAACTTGATTCAGTACGGTATATCGGTCCTCAGCGTTTCGCTCGCGAAATTGGCGATAGAAAAAAAAAAAAAAAAAAAAAAAAAAAAAATTATTGAGGCGTTCCATATTGATGCAGTCAGTAGTTCGTCCTGGGACGTTGAGTGATTTGCGCAAGTATCGTCAATCGACGCTGGCAAGTGTCTGGAAAAAATTTGTAAAAACGAAGTTGAGAATCGAATGAAGAATAATGGAAATAATAAAATAGGGAATGAAATAGTGATTTTCTGGTATCTTCAGCGTATCTTAATTGTATTTTATCTTTTCGGGTTTACGAATCCGTTTGCACTCACTCGGTTGTAGCCATCAAGAAATGTTTTCGATAAATTTGATTTATCATTGCGAGCAAATGCGTGTTGTATTGGGATTCATCTTGATTACTTATTTATGTATCATCGGTCGGATATTCTATCGTCCTTTAATTGGTTCCAGCCCTATAGTAATAAAATAAATAAATATAAATAAATAAATAAAGTAAGAAATAAGATATAGAATAATGCAGAGAAAAAAATTGAGAATAAAGGAAAGAGTAGAAAATAGAGAGGAATAGAATACAAAAAATGGTTATAGACTCGTTCTTGACCAAAGCCGAGCCCGGTAAACAGAAGTCGCCCCGGCAAACAGGCCGCGCGGATGAAAAGGCAATTTTTTTCGTGCGAATCGTGGAAAAGCCGTGCCGTGCGGAAAGAGAGTTTTTAAAAAAATAACGTATTTAATTAGCAGCGGAGGTACTTTAGTGGTTGGGTACTTTTAACTCGCCTTCCTCAAAACCGGTCATTACCGGCGCGGTACACACAGTGCACACAGTGTAATAAGCAAAGAACAACTCTCTCTCTCTCCCCTCCTCTCTCTGGGGAGGCAAAAGCCCTCTTGAACGCGAGGAAACTGTGAAATGCGGTTTGAAAACTGCTCCGCTCATGCCAGACGTATATACACAAGGGCATATACTGTGCATTTCCGTACACCTTTTTCGGCCTCCTTCCAGCAGCGTTTTTCAACCACCCTAAAAAAAACCCTCCCAGTACACATTGCCACGCATATACATATACATATACATATACATATACATATACATATACATATACATATACATATACATATACATATACATATACATATACATATACATATACATATACATATACATATACATATACATATACATATGCATATACATATACATATACATATACATATACATATACATATACATATACATATACATATACATATACATATACATATGCATATGCATATACATATACATATACATATACATATACATATACATATACATATACATATACATATACATATACATAGACATATACATATACATAGGGGAGAGCGGGGCAAAACGGGACAACAGCTCAAAACGCAATTTTCCAATAAAAATTTGGCTGCCCCATTTTGCCCCACAGTACTATCAAAAAATTATTGGAAAATTACGTTTTGCCCCACTGTCCTGTTTTACCCCGCTGCTCCATTTTGCCCCGCTCTTCCCTGCATATACATATACATGTACATATACATATACATAAGTTTCGAGGCGATGCTACTACATGCGCTATTGTAGACGACCGAGAAAGTGTGGGCACACGTGGAATATATCAGGAGCGCGGAGGCCCTACTGTGTACTCACTTACCGGCGGTCCACTCGAACGGGACCATTCGAATATCCTTTTCTTCGACGTTTCTTTTGTCTCTTCTTTTTTTATTTTTTTTCTCTCTTTTCTCGTTTTGTTTATTTCTGACAAAAACTTGTTTCCACGGTCGGACGACGGATTTGTTCGGCGGTACGAAACGTGTCGGCTTCTATAACATTTTCCGTGTCATAGAATGCGCATAAAATGTTATGTTAAATTCGTCAATAAAATAATTTGCTTACACAACAATTGTATCGCAGCTAATGATTGATTTTCATAAAATTTTATTCGTCGAACGGTACAATGTAGAAATAGCACAATGCCAAGATAACAACAGCATGGAATGTGAGTACATTGAAAAAATGATGTTATTTTTACTCGTGTTATTTTCTTATTTATCATTTCGACGTATGTTATTTAAAAAAATTTCTCATATTATTTGTGCACTTTTTAATTTTGTCTAATTTTTTACGTCCGTTACTTTTTGTCATGTTATTTCGACACGTCGCTCAAATAGAAAAAGAAATCTCATTCGCCGCGGCTTCAAGGCGAGCCGGACTGAGGAACTTAACAATCCGAGATACGATTTTTTCCATTTCGTGCTTTCGATTTTGGCCTCGTGATCGAAACGTTTCCTCGATCGAATTTTTTTTTCTTCAATTCCATTCACACATTTTCCTCTCCGGCCCCCTTGAAAACCCTCTTGTCTTCGCTCTCTTCGCGGAAGAGTAAAATGGAGAACGGTGCGTTTCACGCCTCCGCGAATCCCAAACCATTCGAAACTCCGGACGGTGGAAATAATACAACTTTGTGTTCCTTGCTGCGGGATCAAAGAGAAAAGCGCAGGGGGCCGGCAGGCGGGGGTTGAGTTGAGACGAGTACACTATCGTGGCGAAGGGGGTTCAAAGTGCGCGCCCTCATCCCACCCCCCCCCCCCCCCACCCCCGCAATTCCATTCTCAGTTTCTGTTTCGCCGTTTTCTACTATATATATATACATATACTGCTTTAAACTTTTGTCTCTTCTCGGTAACCCTGCGAGTTTGAATTATCTCGAACGACAGATCTCTTCTTCGGGCAAAGAAGACTATCTCGCCATCGAAAAAATGCAAAATTCAAATGTTTCTTAAGGATCCCAACGATTGCTCGACGAAATTTCAACGCACAGTAAAGGGTTTCGGACAAATTATAATGCGGGGGGGTCGAAGAGGAAATGGAAGATATTTCTGGTGGTTAGATATTGTCATTCGGTGTTGGGTAGTCTTCGAGGACGTATCTCATGGATTCGACGATCTCGTACGGACTGCGGTAGAAGTAACGGAACTTCGGATCTTTGGCGTGACGATTGTAGGCTCGGTCGATGAGCTCCCCCTGCGGCGTGTAGAAGAGTATGCGGGGAACGTATCTTCCGTCCGGCTCGAAATTTTTGTCCCCCGCGGCGAACAGGTCAGTGTCGCTCGCGACGTTTATCATTACAAAGCTATAAATAAATTTGTGAATGAATTAATAAATAAATTGATAGATTAATAAATTAATAAATTAATAAATTAATAAATTAATAAATTAATAAATTGATAAATTAATAAATTGATAAATTGATAAATTGATAAATTGATAAATTGATAAATTGATAAATTGATAAATTGATAAATTGATAAATTGATAAATTGATAAATTGATAAATTGATAAATTGATAAATTGATAAATTGATAAATTGATAAATTGATAAATTGATAAATTGATAAATTGATAAATTGATAAATTGATAAATTGATCAAATGCTTCGTCCAAATATGAAATCGGTATTTACCGGCTGCTGAGATCAATGAGCTGCATGGACTTGGAAAATTTGTCCTTTAAGCGCTGACAAACCGGGCACCACGTTCGATGGATAACGAGGAAAATTGGTTTCCCAGTTTCCTTGGCCTCCTCGAAGCCACGATGAAAATTTCTCCACTTGTATACCTGACCGAATCCTCGATCGTCGTCGGCGCCCTTCTCGTTGTCCTGAGCAAGCACGCTGCCCACAAATTGCTTCTCGATAAGCGAGACCACGTTCAAGGTCGCAGAGTATAAGGTCGTTAGGTATTCAACAATTTTTCGCATAATGTTAAAACAATTTGAGTTTGATAAAAAGAAAAAAGTCAAATTTTGTTGAGAGCTGAAAATCTTTCACGGTTAACTGATGGAGATTAAATCCCGAGAAAACACTTGAACAACGATCGATCTTACCGAAACTCGAGAGATGAATTGATCATGGTTCGATAAGAGAGTTTTTTTTACGAGATATGATCACATCTCGTAACGTTACTTCCGGTCAAAAACCAAGATTATCAAACCGGAAGTAACCGATTCCCGTACGAAGTCACTTCCGGTCAAAAACCGATATGTTCAAACCGGACCTCACGTTTTCCCGTGTGACGTCACTTCCGGTCATAAACAAAGATTTTGCAAACCGGAAGCGACGTTTTCCCGTAGTGATCGCTTCCGGTAAACAAAAACCGATATTTTCAAACCGGAAGTGAAGTTCATCCGTGTGACGTCACTTCCGGTCAAAAACAAAGATTTCCTAAACCGGAAGTGACGTTTAAAATCCCGTTTATGCGGTTTATTAAAAGATGACCTTATTTTTTTTCTTTCACGTATATTTGCATCCGCGTCCATGAAAAAATTTAGCATTACCCGACGGTGGGGGAATAATTGAATTTCGTGTCGTCGAACGGACGCGTTCAGGCGAGACCTTGCATTTCATTAGCGTGTAACGAGTAATTCGATAGAGGCCATAATCATGCCGGAATAGCGTAGGAAGTCGAGGACGCAGTCGAGTCGATATCTCTCCCGTGTGTGTGCGTGTCTCTTTGTGTGTGTGAGTGCCGTTCCGTGCAGCCTCGTCCCGGTGTTTGCCGCTTTATTGACACATAAAAAAATTGCGGGCAAGTGTCGCGTCGCTATTAATGCGGTAGTCGCAGCCGGCATTGGTCGCGGCCTCGCCTCCATGAGGTTCTTCCGTGTAACACACTGTAATGGAACACCGACACGCGCCTGCTGTGACCGCCAAGGCTCGGGACCAGAAGGGCCCAAGTCCCACGACGAGCTGCACTCGCTACGCCCCTGCGACTCTCCGAAGACGACAAATTGTATCCACAGCTGAAACAATATGCAATTTGGTCCATTTAATTCATTTATTATATCGGAATTTTTTTTTTTTTAACACAAACGTCCGAATTCACGAGGTGGGGCAGCGACGTGGAGAATCGAGGAGGAAGAAGTATTTAAAAGAAAATAAAAAAATAAAAAATAGCAAGGGGGATAATCAGTCTCGAGCGCTCGTCCATCTATCATCGGCCGTCGCACTTTGCCATTCGCTCCGAGACAGGTGTCGGGAACAGCGGGAATACACGGCGAACGAAAAACATAACGGACGAAACTTTCAGTATATATAAATCGACGAAAAAAAATATATATAAAGAAAAATTGATAATAATAATTTATCAGAAAAGAATAAAAGAATAAAAACCAAGGGAAAATGACGACTCGTTGCGGAAGCGTCCGGTTGCTTTTCGTTGTAGTTTTTCTTCTCGGTGGAGCGACGACGGTCCTGGGGCAAAATTGTGTGGAGTCAGGGCGATACGTGAGTTGCGAGAAAAAAAATTAAATTAGACATTATTTCACGATTAAACATGTTTCTTTTTTTACAGTGCCTTGACGACAAGGCTTGCTGCGGCGGCTGCTGCAGGAACAACATGTGCATCGATAGTGAGTGTAAATCGTGTTTTCCTCGACATTAATGATTTATGCCGGTTCTCAATAATTTCCGAAGGAAAAAAAAAATAATCAATATCAATGCACATACAACTATAATAATGAATACGTAATATTTAATTATTATTTAATTGTTATTTGATAATGCATATCAATACTTACTTGTACATTTCAGTGTACGAGTCCTGCCTGGTATACGACGATCTGTGCCTCAACAATTATTGCCCGCCTGGCCTCGTCTGTTACGTATTCAAGCCCGACTGTCTCGGCTGCAGTCCCACAGCAGAATGCAGGAGACCCTGATTAAGGTAAAAAAAACTGTTGCTAGAGAAAATATCATCACCTTAAGGCGTCAAAATGGGAAAGGATTTCACATGATCTCCAGGAATGTCAATAAGAAGTTTTCACATTATATTAAGGGGCATTAATAGGTGGTGGGCTTTCACATAACCTTAAGGCATGCGAATAACGAAATTAGGCTTTTTACATCGCTTTAAGGGGCATTAATGGGTGGCGGGCTTTTACATCGCCTTAAGAGCATGTGAAACACGTTATCAGCGTGTCTCTCTCGCTCCGCCGAGAGCGCCACTGATGCTGTCTCTCTCGCACTCCATAGTGTTTCACATGCTCTTAAGGGGCATTAATAGGTGGTGGGCTTTCACATAACCTTAAGGCATGGGAATAACGAAATTAGGCTTTTTACATCGCCTTAAGGGGCATTAATGGGTGGCGGGCTTTCAAATCACCTTAAGGGATGCGAGTATGGAAATTAGGGGGTTTCCGTCATCTTAAGGAACATTAATAGCTGAAGGGATTTCACATCGTTTTAAGGCATGCGAATAGCGAGACAAGAAATTTGTACATCGCCTTAAGGGGCATTAATAGGTGGAGGGGATCACCTTAAGGCATGGGAATAACGAAATTAGGGTTTTTACATCGCCTTAAGGGCCATTAATAGGTGGAGGGGATCACCTTAAGGCATGGGAATAACGAAATTAGGGTTTTTACATCGCCTTAAGGGGCATTAATGGGTGGCGGGCTTTCAAATCACCTTAAGGGATGCGAATATGGAAATTAGGGGGTTTACGTCGTCTTAAGGGAAATTAATAGCTGGAGGGATTTCACATCACTTTAGGGCATGCGAATAGCGAGATTAGGAGCTTACACATCGCCTTAAGGGGTATTAATAGGTGGAGGAATTTCACATCAACTTAAGCGATGCGAATATCGCAATTAGGGTGCCTACGTCGTCTTAAGGGGCATTAATAGGTGGAAGATTTTCACATTACCTTAAGGCATGCGAATAGCGCGATTAGAGGTTTCACCTCCCCTCAAGAAGTGTTAATTATGAGGAGGCTTTCGCGTCGCCTTAAGTCTACCGAACGACTAACGCCCGCTAAATAAAGTCGCAGGTAAAGTTCACCAACTTGCAGATATCACTTACCCAGGCCCTATCATTTCGATCGACGTCAATCACAGACGCCCCCTTCAACACAGTTGCGCAGGTTGTCGCAGCGCGACTCTCTAACCTTTCCCCGAAACTCCGAAGCGTTTAACTCAACGCGAACTCCCCTCCTCCCACGTTCGAAGAAAGATCACAGACTACCGCGCCGTGGCATCTCACTTGGTTTCGTTTTCGTTATCTTCACCCGCAAAGGGAAACAGATCTCGAAATCAAACGCTCGGTTGAACTCGGTTTTTCGAGTCCCGAGCCACCGTGCTGATCCGCGACTTGTTTCACCGGGGTACACAAAAATCCCATCCAACCACCCCCTCTCCTCAGCGCCACGGCCGACTGCGGCTCGGGGGGAACCCCCGAGCGCGCGAGGTCGGGCAGGGCGTGCTGTTTTGAAGCGCAGCGGTGCGCCACTTTGAGGGTGACCCCGAGTGAGCATGAGAGAAGACAAGGGGGGAGCATGAAAACCCCTCTCGTAGTACCGGTAAAACGACAGGGCAGGGGGGGGTTTTTACAAATGGATCTCTGTGACTACCGAATCGTACGTAAAATCGTTTAATCGTCGAGACGAATTCGTCGATTGTTCCCGCACCGCAGGTCCATTTAACAAGCAGAAAAGACCTTTTAGACTCTTCGCTCGGTACTCGAGTAACGGTCGAGCATTAAGCAGTTATCTGTTATACGTAGATGAAGCGAGTTGCAATTAATTAACGAAGAATTTTATTATTTTTGTATATTTTTTTTTTTATTATCAACAGACGTTCTGTTTCTTAGATACTACGGACACGTTTCTTCTCCCGGTAGAGGGCCATGGCTCGGACTGGAAAAGAAGACGGTGGCGTCATTACGGAGATTTTCTTTGCCGATATCAATTGTCATGTAATATATCGATTATTTTTTTATTTTTTTGCCCAATGAAATTTATTGGGAGAGAGGTGAATTGTGCCATCTTACCCCAGGGATCGAACTTCATGAATTCCAACTTCTCGCCGAGTCTCTCGCGGATCAGTCGCACGGGGTGGCCGCTGATGGTGCTCTCCACTAATACTAGAATGTGTCTGTAATTTAAAAAGCGTATGTTCAATCGGTCCGCCGGTCCGTTTCGAGGACGCATTTTCAGTTTCGTTTTTTTTTTTTTTTTTCCTATCGTACAATCGACTTCAATTTTTGTAAAGATTTTGAAAATTCTTGGTAATTCCTTAATTACCGACCGACGTTATTATCGTGTAGGTAATTCGTGTGAAAATTTACTTGTGTCGAACTTATATGGAGCAAAAATATATCGACATGACGTTTTGAAATTTTAGATAAATTCGCGCGAAGCTAATTTCTGCATTACCGACCGATGGTACGGACGAACACTGCGTCGCGAGTGCAACATTTCACCGACCTGTATCGCGAATAGTTGCCGCTACGCAAGAGGGCGCTGCGTGCATCTTCGATTTGTTATCAAATTTTCAACATCCCGAATGGTAATTAAACAAAATAATTACAAGCCGCTATGATTAATGTTAATATGTCGTAAGTCGAATTCATCATCTTACAATTATCGACGAGTTATTGATTGCAAATGCTCTCTCGTGGTTTTGCCGACCGCCAGTTATAACCTCAAATGCAAGAATATTTATTTCGAGATCGGATAGTTCGAACGATTCTTTATTCTTACTTGCTCTTTGGTTTCTTCGCGAATTGCACGGCCGTCAGAAACACCATTATGCTTATCCACGCCGAAACTCGTCCAAAATATGAAATCCTCTCGGAAACTCGTACACTTTTGTCCAAACGACTTTTGGGTTACGTTCGGCGATTTCTTCTAAATTTAATCAAGATAATCGACGACAGAGGTCTCTCTGTATTCAAAACGCGGGAAATTTGAATCTCCGATCGCCGAATCGTCTTTGAACAATTGCTTTATTGCACTAAAAAAATATATATAGGTATTTTCGTGACTAATCTACCGAGTATATATAATTATATCATGGTCCACCAGTCTTGTAAAGATACAATTGCACGGCAATAAACCGTCGATCAAATAGTTTATAAATTACACAAGTCAATCAACTCTTGGCGTTTTGGTCGCAGTTACTAAGAAAAACCACTAAACTAAACATTGGCCGTTCGGTTTCTCTCGTTACACACTTTTGTACTCGAGGTCGATTTTTTTTTCCGCTACAAAATTCAACTCCATCAATTTTTCAGAGTACATTAAAGAGATGCAGTTTTATTACGTCGCAAAAATCAAGTACAACGATAGTTCTCGATACTATCGAAAGGAGTGTACAAAATATAAAGAAAAAAAAAAATCAAGGATAAATTCACTACATGCCACAAACGAGTGTGCAAATAAATGAAACAAAAAAAGTGGTGGAAATAACCCTAAGCTTTGTAGAAAATAACTTACGCTAATCGAATTGTTTCGAATCTCACGAAGATTATTGTTACCAATGTAATTTGATCTCGGACTTTGTCTTCGGAAAGTTGTGCAAACGAAAAACAAAAATATTGTGCCTCGATATGCGCATATGAAAAAAAAATTGATTAAATCAGCCCGCGATCGAGGATGAGGGAAGAAAATTAAACATCGCCGAGCCAAACTCGACGGTTGAAGAAAAACAATTTTGGTAACGACCGGGCGAAAATTTCGCTCGGAGAGGAAAAAATACGCGCGACGATGTGAATTCGCCATAAGTCATGATCGCAACTTTTTTTTTTCATCTTCAGCCTAAGTTGCGACGCGCAAATAAAAAAAAAAACAAAGAAGACTTTTCAAGACTTGACCTTGTCGTTGGCGATTGTCTCGAGTCTCTTGACGACCTTGACGATATCGGCGGTTTTGGCGAGTTTCAGATAGTCGACGTGACGAACCGTCTGCAGACAGGCAAAGGTGGGCAACAACTTGCAGATAAGCCTCAGGTGCTCCTCGAGCTCGTTGGGGGTCAATTTCGTTCTGTAAGAATTGTCGAGCTTGACGATCACCGTCTCCAAGGGTAGAACGCTTTTCTTCTCGGCAACGAAAATATTCCGCAAAATCTTCGCCATCTCCGGGAGTCTGGAATAGAGAGCCGCTTCCTTGTCGGCATTGGGCGTTCGAGTCATCGCTTCGAGTGCCTTGGCTGCCTGTTTCGCGCGGACCTGAAATAACAAAAAAAAAAACATGTATTAAAAAAAAAAAAAGAAAAAAAAAGAAAAAAAGCATATTTGTTTATCATGACTCGACGGAAAGACACAGCTGAAAAAATCGCTTTTGCAAATAATTATTCGTCTCGGAGCCTTGAGAATCTCGGGGAAATCTTTCCTGTAAGTTCGAAGACTGCACACTGCAATCGAGGATCGGCAAATATTGTTATCCAGTCGTTTAATCGACGATCGGTAATCAATGATAATCCGCGATGTTTTGCATTTCTTTTTTTCCGTGAAAAACACCGAGTGACTTCTTACCCGTTCGAGAAGAGCCTTCGGAATTCCTTTGAACAACGAGCTCAGATGAGTATTCTGCGTCGTCGGTGTCGCGGGCGGCGTATCGACCACCGAAATTTCCACTTTTCTCGAGCCATCGGCATTTTCTCCGACACGCGACTCGGGCTGCTCGGTATCGTCGTCCGCACTCTTCGACGTCATCTTCGCGTCGGCCAATCGCTGCAGGGCTTTCTCCATACGTGTGTTGCAGCTGAAAAGCGTCTTTGCTTTTTCTGTAATGAAATTCACATTTACTGTCTCACTGCAAAGATATCACTTTTATCCATGCATATAAATTAATATCTATATATATATATAATATGTAAATATTATATATATTTATATATTATCGATGCATATAAATTAATATTAATATGCATTATATATTAATATTTACGTATATAGATATATATTTCAAGATTTATCTTGAAAGTAGCTATGTAAACGCTTCGCTAATGGACTCACTGATTCTCGCGATAGCTTGACGATCGTTAAGCGATATCTCGAATCCGTTATCAATGGACAGCATAATTGGGATTCGTCGTGACTCTCGGATCGTGTCTGGCCTCTCCCGGTCGTCGGGTTATTTATATATTAAAAACGAATTTACATAGCGGGGGGCTGGTTTGTTCAAGCTATTTGCTGATCGGTAACCGCGTTTCATTCGAACGGGGTCGTTAGCGTGATTCGGCGAACGTTTGCGTTTTTCCGCGCGTGGTATCGGTTGCTCAATCGGGCTGCCGCGACGGCGAAATCGTCGTCGCGCTCCGGGTCACCGAAACGACCGGTTGCATAAATTGGGAATGCAAAAATTCGGCGGTCGACACGCTGGTATTTCAACGTTTCAGCGGCGACGCGACTCGGCAACCCGGATAGCTAAATTTTGCCGCGGCAGATTTTTGTTAGCCTCGCGATTCGGGTCACTCGGATAGCGACGAAAAATCACGGCGATGCAAAGTAATTTCGTCCATCTAAATGAAGGGAAAAAAAAGTTTACGCAACAATTCGATTTTTTTGCGTTCATCTTACCGAGCACTTCCATGGCCGAGTGAGCCTTCTCGACGTTCGGTGCTTGCGGCAATTCGGCGGGCTCGATGGGCTTGCACATCTTCTCGACGTCGAACAGCGGATGCCAGCAAGTTAAGCTAAGCCCCTTCGGTATGGGCATCGGAGGTTCGAGGCTGAGCAGGAACTTTTCGTGCTCCGCCTTGACCTTGTCTGAAATCCGGATTTCAAAAATATCGTTCGTTTAGAAAATTTTTACTCAAATAATTTAAATTTTTCTTTATGCAACTAAAAAAAGAACGAGAAATATGTATACGCACCCAGAAGAGCGCTATCGAATTTCCTTCGTCTATCGAGCATGACTCCGGGTCCCATGCTCATTTCCGCTCCGGATTTGAGAACATTGTCGGGATCGGGAGTGTTCCTTCCGTTCTTCGACTCGACGAGGGGAGTGAGGACAAGCTCGTATTTATCCTGTTTGGAGTTCGATCCGAAGTTGCGCAGTTTCTCTTGACTGTAGACGAACGCGTCCGGATAAATCGCCTTTATCTGAGCCAAATGTTCGAGAGTGAAATTACGACGCAGCAGTTCCTGCACCGCCGGCTTGAGTTTCCTGAAGGTGATGACCTCTTTGCGATTGAACAGCATCGCAGCGACCTGACGAAAGTATAACGTGATTACAATGATTATCGCGATTATCGTGATTATCGTGATTATCATGATTATAATTGGGATTATCATGATTATAATTGGGATTATAATCTCGTTTAAAATTATATTTGGACGATAATGAAGCGGATAGACAAGAATTTACCGTATCCACGCATCTGAAAGCCTCAGTAAGGAATCTGTGATGGTAAGGCAACGGAAACGGTACAGTGGGTGTTCCAGTATCAACAAGGGCCTGATATCTCTGATAAGCTGGAGCTTTCTTCGGACTGCTCTTCACAGGACTCGCCGCGGTTTCCTTCGGGGCGAACAGAAGACGACGCTGCGGACTGGCGTTTTCCGGTAGCTTGATCTTCTTCGTCGGGCTCTGCATAGTCTTGCACGGCGAACGCGCCGCTTTCGATGGGCTGTACGACAAAGTTATTGTGAATAACGATTTGAAAAAGAAAAATCTATATTTCGATTTTCGGTAATTGTAATATTGTTTGTACACTTTATTTATTTATCTTATTTCGGTTTCTTTTAGTATAATATTGAACACTGGAAAACAGTGGTAAAAGTTTCCAGATTTTTCCTTGACTAAATTATAATTTGTACTCTGTCCGAGGTTGAAACTAACAATGCGTATTTACACATTTGCAAGCCTCAAAGTTCAGAAATTTATTAAATTGGAAGCTTACAGCTTTACGAATATACAAGTGTAGAAGTCTACAAGTTTACACATTTACAAATCTTAATATAAAAAAAATTGAAAATTTGAAAATTTAAAAATCTAAAAATTCACTCATTTACAAATTTACAAGTGCACGAATTTACAGCTTTATGAATTTATGAATTTACAAATTTACAAATGTACAACTTTACAAATGTACGAATTTGCAGCTTTACAAATTTATGAATTTATAAATTCACAAATTTACAAATTTCGCAAGCCCTCGGCCACTCCGTTTAACATTTTTACATGCAAACGAGATCCGAAAAAGACGAGAAACACAATTTTAAAAAACACACAAATCAATACTCGAATATTGAAATAAGAAAAAAAATCTTTCTCACCTGACGGGCACCTCGAGTTCGATCTTCTCGAATTTCTTAATCTGCGGTTTCTTGGTGACCTCAGCCCTCTCCAATTTGTCCAGCCTCGCCTGGCCGTCCTGAATCTTGGCGATGGAGGCCCTGAGCTCGGCGAGCCTGGACGATTTGTTGATCCTGTTCTTGATCTCTCCGTAGCTGAGATTCTGCTTCGCGAGTCTGTCCATGAATGAGCTCTTCTTCGGAGTAACCGAGCCGGCCGCCGGCTGCTCCTTCGCCCCCTCCTCGTTCGCCGGCTCGTTCGCTCCGCCCGACAATTTCTTCCTCGGACTCAGAGGTCCCATTTTTTCGAAAGGCACGATTTTCGTCGCCTCTTTGCCCTCCCCGCCCATTTTCATGAAACTCTCTCTGATGTCCGTCTGTCCCTCCTGGACCGAGAATTTCCTCGTTCTGCCGACTCTCGGTCGACCGCCGGCCTTGGGCGTCATTTTCTGAGCCCCGCCGGATTTCCCAAGGTCGAACTGAATATTCCTGACGACCGACGAATTTTTCGTCTCGGCGGCGTAAACGAGCTTCGGGCTGGAGCTCGGCGGAGTCTCCTCGGAAACTGGAGTGAGCGGTGCAGCGTCCGCGGTCGAGTTTTCCGTTTTTTCGTCGTTGAGCCTCGCGAGATTCTCGCCAGTGTTCTTCGACGGATTCGCGCGTGTTTTGTTGTCGAGCACGAGGACCTTCGATTTGTTCCGAATCTCTTCGCTCGCCGCTCGCTTGCGCGAATTGAAGAAAGCCGTTACCGACGGCTGAGACATGACGATATTTATTTTTATTCTATTCGATTTTTTTTTATGTATATATACGGATATATAACTAAGTCGCGCGCGGCTCGTCGTCTCCCAGCTCGGTGGCTCGTGTTGTAACGGTCGCGTCGTTCACCACTTCGGGGTCGCGGCGATAGTTCGACGACAATAACATTCGTGCGAGATACGCTCGAAAGGGTGATTTTACCTTTTAGGTGTACTTTTTTTTTTTTTCTTTTTCGGAGACGTCGCGTGAAGTGTGGTTCGCAGGTGTGAGATTGATCTTCGCTAACTGCCGGACGAACCGCGAAATCCCGCCTAATTCATTGCTTTTCGGCGCGAAAAACAATGCCAACGAGATAGAGACGGGCAATCGCTGATTCTTATCGATAAACGGATTGACCGAGGCGACATGTGTGGCGTCGTGTGGCGGCGCATTTCGCGTACGTTATACGAATCTGGGGCTGCGTTCGAAAGACTTAAGTCCCGTACGCAATAGAACGGACGAAGCGCGACGGTAACACTTCAGCCAATGGGAGTTTGCGGAACGGACCGAGATGCTATTCGTTCTGACTGGATATGTGGAAACTACGGTATTTTAATATTCCGTTAAATGACCGTAAAAATAAGGTTTTTTTTTTTAAGTATTGTGTGGTAATTCTTTTTGCACCTTCAACCGGAAATGCACATCAACCGCGTGAAGAAAATTGAATACAGTTTCTGTTACTGACTAAGTCCGGGTTGGGTAGAGAAGAAAGGATGTCGTATCGTCTTAAGAAGGGACTTTCGACCGTAAACGCAATCACCAGCTCGGTCGACAGTTGCAACACGAAGGACGCGTGAACTCTCCAGAAAAACTCGTGCACTAACCGAGTTTCTACGTCCGGTCACTTCCTGTCGAAAGGTGAGGTTCTGAAACTGCAAGTGACGTCATAACGAAAATTTCACAACTTTTTCTGCTTGACGTCACTTTTGGTTTAAAACAGATACCTAAACCGTAAGTGACGTTACAGAGAAATCCACGAAGAAGCGTCAGTCAGCTGGACGCAGCCGGCGAGGATGCGCGCGCACGAAATCTCCGAAGATGAATGTTTTCGTCGACACATGTCGACACACCTCGACGGATTTCACTAGCGCGGCTTGTTCGATAGGTTAAGAGGGATAAAAATGTTCAATTGACTGACAAATCGTGCAGGCTCGTTGATGCAGCGATCATGTCGGAAGTCGACGAGAGAATTATCAAAGCTTGTCACGTCCTTCGCCGCGAGTCTAAAGGTTAGTTCACCCGAATTAAGGTT
Source organism: Stenichneumon culpator (assembly GCA_964017025.1). NCBI lineage: Eukaryota > Metazoa > Arthropoda > Insecta > Hymenoptera > Ichneumonidae > Stenichneumon > Stenichneumon culpator. The sequence goes on along the minus strand of OZ024769.1, from coordinate 21,501,667 downwards.
AACCCGACTTTGCTATTGTTATTTTTACGGGTTTTCTTTCAAAGTTACTTTGCCGTCTTATTTCCCCACGTTACTTGTCGTCTCAAGTTTCGATGTTAATTTTCTCGTATTATTTTTCCATGTTATTTCGACGTCTCACCATCGGATCGTCTCTTACGTCTATTACTAAACTTTCAAGAGCTCTACCTTACCGACCGAGTTACCGAGGTGGAGGAGCGCATATCGCCGCTCAAGTTTCACAGAGATCACGTGTCCAAGAATCTCCCTCTGCTGATAAAAAACGGTATACGCCACTGGAAGGCAACGGGGAAATGGGGTTTCCCGTATTTTCGCGAAACGATGCCGGACAAAGAGATTATCGTTGCGGTTACACCGAACGGCTACGCCGACGCGATCGCGCCCGACGCGACCGGCAAGGAATACTTCGTTCAACCGGAGGAACGCACCATCCGGGTCGCGGCGTTGATCGACGAATTTGAAAATCCCACCAGCGACGAGGTCTACTACGTACAGCGCCAGAATTCGAATTTCGAGACGGAATATTCGGAACTCTGGCGCGACGTAGATAGAGACTTGCCGTGGGCAACCGAAGCCTTCGGCAAGGATCCTGATGCAATTAATTTTTGGATGGGCGATCGCCGGGCAATTACATCAAGTGAGTTCTAGAAAATTATAGTAACAATGATAATGATTATTACACCGAAATATTTCCACGAATATCACCGTGCAAATTGGATTGGTGATGCAATCTTTCACATTAGACTGAAATGTATTAAAAAAACATTTCAGCGAAACATTTCAATGCAAGATTTATGAGCGGACAAAAAAATATTTTACAAATGTTTTTACACCATTTCGCAAATATTTGACATCGGTAAAATATTTTCAATATTTCAAATACAATTTTTTGTTTTTAAACACTTCAAAAATATTTCTCCGCTATGTGGGATATTACCTTTCGCAGTGCACAAAGATCCATACGAGAACATTTACTGCGTCGTCGCTGGTGAGAAGGAATTCATTCTTCATCCGCCGACCGATTTGCCTTGGATTCCATATGGGAGATACCCATCAGCTACATACAAGAGGCTCGAGAACAAGGAGTGGATCGTCGATCCCGTGAGCTCGCCGAAATCGGATGCACCCTGCGACGCCGAAGAAGGGCACACAAACGTAATTCCATGGATCAGCGTCGACCCCCTCAGGCCCGATTACGAAAGGTGCGGTCTATGTTTTTTCAACAAACGTGAAACCCTTTTTTTGTCCCAAGGGAATAAAAATTGGTTGGAAGCCCTGGGAGGAAAATAAATAATTAAAGGATCATAATGAAATTATAATAATTTTTTTTTTTACAGATATCCTCTGTACAAAAACGCCAACACAGTACGGGTCAAAGTCGAAGCCGGAGACGTACTGTATTTGCCTTCTCTCTGGTTTCACCACGTGCGACAGTCGCACGGCTGCGTAGCAATAAACTATTGGTACGACATGGAGTACGATATAAAATACGCCTACCACACGGCTCTTCAAAGTCTCTGCGAATAGAACAATGTCCTTTTTTATAAATAAAAAAAAAAGAAAAAAGAAAATTCGACATAATTATTCATGCAACTTTACTTTCTGTTCTCCTTAGTTTCTATTCCGTTGTCCCGAGGGCAGTGTCAAACTGGATTTAAAAAAAAGCTGGCTTTTCTCTGCCGCAGCCTTTTCGCCGTCCTGTAATCGCCGGCGATTCTCACGAGATTCCCGCGACTTTCCAGTCTCGCTTTTACGTGATAGCTCTGCGCGTTACCGTGCGCACCTCAGAGCAGATCTTCGTTCTTCATCAGATGCCCGAAATCCGGGTACTCCATCGGCAGGTTGTTGACGGTCGCGGGCGGTTGTTGGTCCAACTCTCCGCCGGTGAGGAAGTGCGGCTCGACGACGATCTCGGCCTCGAATTTCTGAGCCGCGAAGGGATAAACGCCCGTTCTCGCGAAACCCGCCGTGACGTTCGAGGGCGTCATCGCCGCGAGCAGGGGCTCCTTAATTATAGCCGGCAGGTCGTGAACGGTCATCTTCTTGCCGGGCCACCTCTTCAGCCATTCGTCCATGGAGATTCTGCAGTAGTCCGAGAAGAATCTCGAGATCGGTTGGTCGAGTGGCTGGAGCTTCTGCGTGCAGTGCGGCGGCAGCGAGAGCAGGCTCACAGCCTCGCTCCCGCAGAGGTCCAGCAGCGGGACGCTCAGGTGCGCCGCGCCGTCGTTATCCATTATGAGGAGGACCGGATTCGTGTCGCTGGGCTTCGCGTGTCTCAAAAAATGCTTGACGAATCCGACGAGCGTCTCGTCGGTCATCGAGCCCGTGGCGTTTCCGGTCCCGACGCAATCGGCCGGCCCGTCCTGGACGAATCGGTGGTGATACTTCTTGCGCGGGAATATCAACATAGGCGGCACCAGCTTGCCGACCGCGCTCGCCGCCACGGCCAGCGTCACGGTCTCGCCTGATTTGTCAGATTTTTCGACCGATTCGCCGCAATCGTCGCTCCGCCTTGCTATCTTGCCGGGAGCGACTATCGTCGTCACGCCCGAGACGCTCATGTTGTAGATGTTGCTCGGCTTAAACTCGTGACGATCGTAGAGCTCCCTAAGACGATCGTAGAATTTCTTCGCCTCCGCCTTGTTGAAACTCGCGGCTCTCGAGCGCATCGCCTGCGAGGAAAAGGGCAGCAGGCTCTCGTTACGACGCAGAAAACTCGTCAGCCAGTCCTCACCAGCCTTCTTGTTCTTATCCCAGGACATTGGGTGATTCAGCTCATACTTCCTCGCATACTGGTACGCCAGCGAGCGCGCGTGCTTCGGTCGCAACGCGCTGTTCACGCCGCTGCACAGGTTTATGTAGTCCGCGAGGGCCACCTCGTGCTCGCGGTTGAACACCTGGCCCGGTATCTTCTTCCACTCCAGCGAGAGGTCCTCCGCGCTGTCCGACGTCCCGTCCAACTCCTCGTCCCCGCAGTCCGACGTTCTCTTGCACTTTTTTAAATATCTAGACAGAGTTGCGTAATTTATTTTGTGCATCCTCGCGACGCTTCTTATCGAGAAGCCTTTCCTGTCGCGATTTTTCAGTACCAGACAGATCGCAGCCTTCATCACCTCCTGGGACACCGATTCTCTGTTCGTTCTCTTCTTGTAGACTCGCATTGTTTTTTTTTTCTGGTATCGGAACTGTTGAAAAAAAAATTAAGAAAATGTTAGTTTTTTTTTTCTTTGGGTCGTACATTATTTTTTGATTTTGGGAATTTTGTGATTCGGCGCGATTGGTGGAGATACTTGGACATCCGTGGCTGAGAATCGGAAGGGCCTTGAATCAGAACTTTGCAATCGGCGAAACATTTTTTTCTTTTTATGATAGACACTTGATTTTTCTGTTGAAAATTTACTCTTTGCACATAGATTTTTTTAATTTTTATGAAGTGGCGCCAAAAAAACTATTTCATTATGATGAGTTAGAATGTTTTAATTAAAATGTTGAAATCCCAAAATGTTATAATAAAAAATAGAAACAGTGCTTATTATTATCAATTGTAAAATAATAATATACTCTAATTATAGTTCCACTTAACATATTTATTATTATTATTATAGCTGTTTCACCAATGTTCCAAATATGGTATATTGGACGTGAAAGTTTACGCTCTTTAGATCCATTTCGTGACGATAACATAACATTAGCATTGTAAGAATTTCGGATTTTTTAAAACAAAACTTTTATCGCACCGTTTCCGAGGGTCGGGCGAATTTGGAACTACCCGCAGTGTTTTCGAGAATAACGAGTGTAACGAAACGTGCGAAATAATAAAAACAGAAATGCATAACGATCGATAGTTTGCATGATAAAATTTTTTTTTTAGAGAAACGACATCGATCACCGTGAAAAAGTAATTTCAAAAAACCACGATAAAATATTGCCCAACTTTTCGTATAACCTTACCGCGTTGCGCCGACATTATCAGAACTGCGGGGATTTAATTGTACGTGATCAAATGCTCACCAATATTAAGGACACTTCACTTGCTGGTGATCCTTACTATTCTTCGTCCTTAATATAAATCCTCTGGACTTCCGGCTATCCAACTTGTTGTGGCTTCCGATAATCCGTTGTTTTGATTCCGTATCTCGTCTTCTTCGCTACAATGACTCTTTGGCCCTCTGGCGGCGAGAACAGTCAACGGATGAAGCGGGCGGTATAGAATTACTTTTTTTTTTCAAAATTTTTATTTCTACGTTTCCATTTATTCGCTCATGATTCTCAGTATCTCGATAATTATCAATAATATGTATATCAGTTACATCTGCAAATGAACACACTCACTCGAGGAAAAAAAAAATCAATCGAATGGATCTTCGACAGTGATTCGTCACAGGCGTTACAGTTGCGAATATGTAATCAAGGGGATTTTTCTTCTTCCTTCTTTTCTTTTTTAGTATATTATTATTTTCTTTTCTTTTTTCAAGTTAAATGCTTTTTGCGACGACGAGACGCGATATCGTCGCGCCGGAAGCGAGGGAAGCCGCACGCATCCTCGCGTCTCCTCCCAGACGGCGAAACAGTTCTGTTTCATTTACTTCTTTTTTTTTAAATTTAATTTTGTAAATATTTATCATTTAAAAACGCGCCGTTTCATCAGGCCGTATCCTCGTCGTTGTCGTTGCTAGATCTGTAGCCACCCATCCGCTTCCCGCCGCTCCCGTAACCCGTGCCCGTGTGCTGGGTCTCGTACATCTTGCGGTTCTCGAGATAACGCCGATAATTGTTCTCTCGCTTTTTCCTCTGCTCCTCGGCCTGCTGCCGCAACTTCTCCGGGTTCATGTGCGACGTCACCATGTGGCGGGTCAGCGAGCTCATGAATTTGTACGTTATGCCGCACACGTCGCACGCCAGGATCTCCTGGTTCTGGCCTTGTTTCTATTTTTTTTAAATAAAACAGAAAAAAATATATCGTTAGAAAAATATATTGAAATATGTTTAACGCTATTTTGTACGTCGATCGACGATAAATATTGAATGTTATTGATAGCTACGGGTTGAGCAAAGGACAGCTCAATTAACACTTTAAGAATGAAGCCTCTTTCCTATCGAAGAGAAAGAATCTCAAAATATGTGAAAACACTATTTTATAAAAAAAATTGCCAAAATTCATTTTTTCATTTTTTTTTACAATGTAATTAAAAACAAATAGTGATGAAATTATGTTCGGAGATTCTTTTTCTACGATGCTTTCGAATTCGACGAATAATCGCGAATTTTTCTTTTGGATTAAAATTGAAAAGTTGAAATTTGGGAAATATGGCACGTAAGGGCATTAAAGGGTTAAAAGGAATCACTCCACGGAGGATATTTTCGTGCAGTAAACTTGTAAATTCTAACTAAGCCTACAATAAATTATCAATAAACTATTTTCGTAAACTTAATTTTAACGGTTGATTGCCATGTAGTCTCAAGTACGACCGAAATAAATTTGCATTGTTGTCTGTGAACGTGCTCTGATTTTACGAGCAAGATAATTCGAACTTACTGTTTTAAATCAAAGTTCATTGTAACATTACGCTTCGTGGTGCCGATCGAAGCGACGGAAAAAAAGAAAAAAAATCTATTTTAAAAAACAAACAAAAAAATTATAGTTTTCAAAAATAATTAACGTCACTGGTGACGATAAATAAAGATTCTTATTTTCTTTGCATGATGAATTGATCTCCAAAAGCTTACGAGGATTCTCAAAGTGAAGTTTAACGTTTTATTATTCAGTCTTTTTTTTACCGGAATTCAAAGTCAATTAAAAACTGTACCCGCGTACCGAATCCTCGATCTGAACTAATGTTTTTTTCATTTTTTTTTATTATTTCAATGGTATTTCTTATCGACGTACTTGCTTATGCACCATCATGTGACGCTGCAAATTGTTCAACCGATTAAATTCCCGACCACACACCTCGCAGTCGAACTTCTTGTCCGGGTCGTGGTTCTTCTTGTGGAGACTTAGATCGGCCGCCTGTAGGAACGACTTGTGACAAATGTCGCACGTGTGGGTGCGCTGATCGCCGGCCAGATGCGACTGCTCGTGTTTCGTCAGGGCGGACTTTTCCAGGAAGCGACGCCCGCAGTAGATGCACGGCAGTGGGCGCGACTGTGGATTGTGCTGTGTCAAGTGACGACGCAGCGCCGTCGAGGTCGGGAAGCTCTTGCCGCACTCGAGACATCCGAACGGACGGTCGCCTATGTGGGTCTTCCGATGACGGGCCAGTGTGTTCTGATCGGAATATCTGAAATTTTTTAATTTCACCAATTATTATTTGTATTTATCAATATGGTCAATAAATTTTCGGCATTATTATGACGCAGTATCAACGTTCTCGATGTCTTCGGTAGAGCCGATTTTTCGGATGTTCATTGAACTCTCCGACTCTCACCTCTTCGGGCACAGATCGCACGGAAAGTTTCTCGTCGTTATGTCCTCCTCTCTCGCGTGCTTGAGTCTGTTGTGTCTCAGCAACTGGAATGAGGTCTTGAAGCTCTTTGCGCAAAGCTCGCACTTTAGATTGTCGCTCGTCGGTATTATGACTTGGGTCCTCTTCTGGCCGTTCTCGTCCTCGGATATGATCAGAGAGATCGTGACGGTGTTGTCCTCGTTGTCGGGATCGTTTGGATTCGAGCTCGAGGCGGCGTTCTGAATTAAAAACAAAACATCGATAAATCAACTTGACTTCAATTTCCGGAAAATTAAAATGCAAAATTGTATGGTAATAAAAAAAGACGCACGTCGAGATCGGGAACGGTGAAGCCATCGTCGTCGAAGTTCTTGGCCGCTTGGATGCTCGACGAGGGCGATGCAGAGGTCTGCCGATTGGTCGCGCTCTCGTGAGCTTCCTGCTCGTCGCTGCTGTTCTCGGCTATCGCGTAATTTCCGTCGGCGGTCAGGTACACCGGTTGCAGTGTGCCGTTGTCGTCCTTGAAATACAACTGGCCGTCCTCGTCCTCGTGAAGGAATATTTGGTCCTGCTGTAACAGTGTTTTTTCTTATTAGTAGGCAAATCACTATATCGTAGTTATTTCGATCGTTATCCTGAAAGAGAAAAAAATGCACTTTACCTGCGGTGGCCCCTCTTCCTCCTGATTCTCGCTATTCCCCTCGTTCGTCTCTTCCCAATCTTGTTCCTCGTGTTCCTCGGGGTGTCCCTCGTACTGGTACTGCTCGTCGTCCCCTTGGTTCATCGACTCGGCCACGTAAACCGTGTCCATATTTTCGTCCTCGTAGTATATCGTTCCCTCCGCCGGTATCGTTTCGTCGTCTAGCCGCTCCATCTGCTCCAACAATCATTCGACCATACATTCCTTACTCTTACCATTTTGCTCATACAATCAGATGACGAGTGACGAATGACGAATGACAACTGATAAATAATGAATGACAAATCACGGCTATATATATATATATATATATATATATATATATATATATATATATATATATATATATATATATATGACCCATGACGAATGACGAATACAAAGCGAAAAATGAAAAATGGCAAGTGATAAATGCATACTTTCATATAACGAGCAGATTCCTGATTCTGACTCGCGTCTTTCTTCGACCTCGGTTGGTTCGTCTGGTTCGACTTCTTCGAGCCGAGTACCGTGTAGACTAAATTATTTTCCGCGCTCTTGACGATCTCGTGCTGGTTATCGTCATCCTCGTCCTCCTCCTCCTCTTCATCCTCGCGCTCGATCTCATTGATCTCCGTCGATTCGTTCGGGCGTCTCGTCGCGTAGTCCCCGGAGGGTCGATTCTTCGCAGCCTTGTAGACCGGCTCGGCGTTCGACCGGCCGGCCGACGACGAGTACTCGTCACCGGCCCTCGAACTCGCGGTTCTCTTGCCGTTCACCGAGTGATTGTTCTTCGCGGGCGGCGCCTCGACCGGATTGTTTCTCGCCAACCGCTTCGCCCGCAACGCAGCGATCTGCTGTTGCTCGCCTTCCTCCTCCTCCCAATCCTCGTCGGCGTCGTACGCGACGACTTTCTTCCTCTCGTAGCTCCGCCGATGAGCGCTCTTCGGATGGCGACTCGCCGATTTGAACCTCGGCGGCGGATCTTCGTCGCCCACCGACTCGCCGTGACTCTCCTCGTCGACCCGCTCGGCCAATCGCTTCCCCGCCGGCGCTCTCTCCTCCACGATCTCCTCCTCCTCCTCCTCGACGATCTCCTCGATCTCCTCGATCTCCTCGATTATCTCGACGATCTCCTCCACCTCCTCGACCTCCTCCTCCAGGACTTCCGTCGAGTATATTATTTCCTCCTTTATAGATATACCCTTCTTAGCTGCTGGGCCGCTACTGGCGACGTGCTCCCCCGCCGACGGGGCCTCGGCGATCTCCGACGATTTGTTCATCCCTTCGAGCCACGATCTCTGTGGATAGTGAAAATGTTGCGATTAGTTTTCTTTTTTTTTTCATTGGATAATTCGATAAGGGCGAGTATGTTACAGTTTGCGGCATTATATTTAGTACTGTAAATTAAGAAATTATAACGAATTAACAAATTACATTAATTGGATCTTATTTTCTCTTCTTTCGTACCGCTTTCATTGCTGGATGGGCACGCATTGAAGGCGCATGCTCACACGTGCTAATTACTGTTTGAAGAGCTTGTCCCGTGTATAAAGTAATCAATTACTTAATTGACGAACTAGTTGATCAATTTTAAAAAATCAACTAACAAACAATTGTTTTTGTCCAAAATGGTACTTTTTTTTCATATTAACATAACAATTTTTTTTTTTTTATGAAACGCATTTTGTGACTAAAAAAAAATTGGAAAATTAGTAAGAGAAAAAAGATTATTCAAGTTTGTTGGACAGGAAATTATCGTCAAGCCTCCAAACTCTTTTTATTACGCGTACTCTGTATATTCGGCATAGAAATTAAAAACTTGACTGGGCTATAACTATAATGCATAAAGTACAAAAATCAACAGTGATCTATCTTTGAAAAATGTATTTATTTTCTGCGCACAACCATGACAAGTTTGTCGTAGCTTGGCTCCTTCGGACGTCGAAGCCCTTGCCTCGGTACATAACTTTTGCATGCCTCAAGGATTTTTCTGTTCTACAAAACTCTGACGCAACCAATTGCTCACTTAAGTCGCTCTCAGGACAATTATTATTATTATATTTTCCTCTATAAATACATATCCATATACAAATACATTTCCTCTACAGATACAAGTACATCGTTATCGAATGTTGATTTTCGGCGATAATTGTCTCATTAGCTTGACGAACGCGCAATTCTCTTTCCACACGAAGGGTAAATTTTACGAGTAAATACGAGCCGGAAACATCGAAACCGAGACGCGTCGAAATAATCTACGAATAAAAAAAAAAGAAAAAAAAAATCGTAAGCACTATGTTCGAAAGAGAAGCATGCGATCCGTGTGAAAAGGTTAAAAGTGGGCTTGCCGAGTAACACGCTAGTATAATAATTAATGGCCGATTTGGAGCTCCGACGCGTGCCGAGTACAACAATTGTCCGAGCAGGCTTTTTTTTCTTCTCCGAAAATGGAAAAACATCAACAGAGCCGCCTCTCGCTGTCGTGTAAATAAAAGAAGAAAAAAATAAAGGAAGAACGAACATCTTTTCATCGACAGTTGAATAAGCGTGACGAATATTATTGAAAATTCGTTCTCGAACGCGGTCGAGTTGCCAGTCGGTACGGGAATGCCTTGCATTTATCAACGGACAGCAAAATGGCTACGGCGAAATTGGGCGCGATATCGTGGGCCGAAATGTACGTTTTTTTTTAACCCTCGACCACCGCTCGCTCGCGATGAGCGTTGTTTAGCTCGCGAAATAACAACGAAACGCCGGAGCTCACTCACCTGTTCGAGAGTTATTTTATCCGGTTCAACGATAAAACAACGACGCGCGAACGATCGTAAACGATAGAATATACGTTTTTTACTCGGTCGATACGCGAAGACCCAGCGTACATTCCCCACTCGGTTGCGGTCAAGTGACGCCACCTTAAACGCTCGATGACCGCGTTTTTGTGTGCTATCCCAAATCGGCTACGGCGAATCCAACGGTCCGCATTTTTCTGCCAATCGGCGATGGTCTACGGGACAGCGTCCCGAGCTCGAGCGTCGACCAATGACGCGCCGAGCTCCGACGGAAACATCCAATCGAATCGTTCCGTTGGACTTCGATAAAGCCGCGTTTCCTCGTGGAACTCTTCACGCATCTTTACTTCTTTTTTCTTTTTATCCCCTTCTATTGTTCGTATTTCGAGCGCGGTACTGCTTATCTATTACTTATCTTAAAATAATAGCAATACTGATACTAAATAGCTTTTCGTACTTTTTTTCATTTTTGCTTTTCATGATTTTACCAGATAGTGAATCTGTTAATTGACTTTTTTAATGCAGATCAATGACGCGGAATACGCTGCTTCTCTTAGGTTTACGGAAAAATTATAATACTAATGATAATGAAATAGTCCTTCGTACTTCTTTCATCATTGATTATCTTGACTTTTCTGGAGCGAATCTTTGCCAATTAACTTTCTTTTTCGCAAATCAATGACGCGAAATACACTACACATTAATTCCAGTCCAATTCAATCTCGAGAGAATAATAATCAGCCCTATAATCAAAACACATTATTATTGTTATTATCAAACGTAAAAAAACAAATTAAGGTTGAAAATAAGAACATGCTTTGGACATAAATAGAATTGGACGGTGAAGTGTGATATACTTTTTTTTAACTTTTTCCACAAAAATTCCAAGATTTTTGATTTTTTTTTCCATTAAAATGAAGCTTCTCGTACGAGCTTAACGTCCAGCCAACTTCACGCGATTGCGTGTACACACGTAATATATACGTGTGTGGGGGTGTCGGAATCGCCGCGACGACCTAACCTCCGAACAGTGGTCTTCAACTGTCAAATCAAATTTGTCCAATAAAAAGAAAAAGAAACGCTCAACAGCGTTTTGCTCGCATCACCAGAGATGTACTGGTTCTTCGCGATATTCGTTCTCTCGACGTTTCACCGAGCCTCGGCGTCGCACGGTTTCGATTTCGGCGACACGATGGCACTCATCATCGGGCTTATACTCGGTATCGTCAGTTTCTTCGCCTGCATGGGAGCCTACGCGAGACGAAGAGCCAGATTCGATTCGATTTAATCGTTCACTTTCTCGAAGCTTCCTTTGCCGTTCATTCTATCCTAGACGACCTTGGGCCTCGAGTGACCTTGGGGTGAGCTCGATCTTCTTCGCCCCCCTAAGATGCCGCGATTTCGGCTCTCTCAATTTTACGACGCTGTTTTTCGGTCCCCCTTTCGTCATGTTTTTGTTCCACACTTGTTCCCGAATAAATGAACGTTTTTGATTGAAAAAAATATATTAAAAAAATAAGAAATTATTACTCAAGGTCGTTAAGAATGAACGTATCTTCAAACTGAACTTTGCGTTTCAGGCTGGAGGCTCTTATGTCGGACTCTGCAACAATCGGCCTGCTGGTTCTAGCTTGGGAATTTTTTTTGTCAAATGCAACAGCCGAACGACCCGGAGTCGTCGATCGCTTCGCATCCAAATATTTCGATAACTTTAAGGAACGTAACAATATATTTTTGTACAACGATGTAAGCGACGCTTCGACGACGTCGCGCGGGCGTCTCGGGAGCTTCGACTCTTCTATTGTAAAGGCTTAATACACACAACTTACCGGAAACAGAAATATCGTTATATATATATATTCTTCTTTTTTTTTTCTCAGTACCTTGTTTATTATATTACATTTTTCACGCTGATGTTTATACAGCGTATAATCGCAGCGTCGAGGTTTCGACGCCGTTCGTCGAAGTGTATTTTTTCCGAATTTTTTAGGGCCGGCGAATTGCGATCGAAAAAAATGTGAAACGACCGATTCGATGACGCATCCGTGCTAGTTCATGTCGCAGCGGAAAGCCGGATTATTTCCGCAACCAATGCAGTTCGACGAACGAAATCGAAATCGCTCGCCAGCACGATTTCCGCAGCCAACGACGGTCAGCGCCCTCTCACGCGTAAAAGTGCAACGACACGCATCGATCGGTGAAGCCCGGAACGGGAGAACGAATTTTTAAAAAGGGGAAAGAATACGAAACAAGGACGTTTGACAAATACTTAATGAAAAAGAAAATATATGTATGTATACTAAAATGCCTTCCGTATTATTTTCTACTGTTCCTTGTTTTCTTTGTTTTCTTCTTCTTTTTAATATCTCTTATCCCCTTTCTTACTTTTCCGTGCTCCCGACTCCTTCTCACTCGATCGTTCGTGCATTAACACATGACTGACGGTGTTTGTTGTTGTTTTTTTTTTCTTTAATTGAAGTAGTTAAAATTGCTAGAAATACATTAAAGCATAACAGTGACTATTTATATTAAATCGCTCTCGCGCACTCATTCTCAATTTTTTTTTATTCTTTTTTTTCCTTTAATATTTAATTTTTATCTTAGTCATTCCTCTTTTTCGCTTTCTCATTCTCGGTAATTCCATACGTTCGATATATCTTCTCATTCACTCGCGTGTTTCATCGTCTCGATTAATCTAAGGTTTTTTCTTTTTCTTCCTGTTCTGCTGTTTTTTTTCGTAATCACAAGCATACGGGGGGGAATATCCATTAACAGTTACACATTACAATAATGTCGAGCAGAATGGCCACGTTGCCATTTCGATCGTAAAGACTAGCTGAGGCCTGCACATAAATCCGGACCGTGCCCTTCGACGTGTTTCTTTTCAATTCATTTTTTTTTCTTTCGTTTTTTTTTATTTTATCTTTTTTATAATAATATACTATAATATACTATATATATTTTCGCATATATATATAGTATATTTGGAGCAGCGTTCGTTATACACGCTCACAAAGCGTTTTCTTTTTATCTAGCGTGGAAAGCCTTTTTTTCGTTTTTCTTTTTTTTTTCAAACTTCCATCTATCTGTCTTTATCATTTCCGTCATTTTCACCCGGCTATCCGGCTTCCTCGCTTTCTTCCTAAAAAACAATTCTTTTTCCGATACATATATATAAAAAAAAAAAAAATTGCCTATCCAATTTTTTTTAACCATTAACTCAAATCGTTCAAAAATATTCCATTCCGTTTCGAATCTCTCGCAAACTCAATTCTCGTGTCCCCGTTGTCACTAGACAGATTACTACATAGTTTTTTCGTGGCATGTTTATCGCGAATGGAGATTTTCGTAATTTTTTTTTTTTTTATTATCGCGACGTTTCAAAGCGGGTAGACAGTGTCTCGAATTTTCATAGTTGACTGGAGTGAGGGCTCGAGGGATGGTACATATATATATTTTTGTTTATGGGATCTTTAAAATTCATAGATAAAATACGCCGACGGTGAGAGATTGCAAATTTTATCGCCCTGTTATTTAATTATTTATCGAACGTCGTACGGATTCTGATGTTTTTTTTTAATGATGATATTTATCGATATTTACGACTATCAGACACGAAGCTTTTTTTCATTATCGAATAAATTGTTATTTACGAAGAACGATCGACGAGCCGTTCGGGCGGGCGATTTTCCAGACGAGTTCTGTGGGTCTTTCCATCGTTCTCGGATAGCCGAGGACTCGGTGAACTTTACTGTTTTTTTTTTTCAGATGTTCACCGCAAACACAGCCTTTTTTAGAGCTCGATATCCGTTCGGTATGTTTATCTCACACAAACGGAAAAACCGGCAACGTTTATGCGAACGTTTCTTGTCGGAAATTAATCTTTTATTCCCGATCCCGGCCGCCGCATTCCCCCTCGCCTCGGAGGATCCACAGGGCCTGCGCACTCACGAAGCATAAGCACGAACAACGAATCTCCCGCCTCGCCGGGAACGCTGCATCCCTCTTCTTAAAATTGAGTCGGAATAAACTCGTTTGACTAATTCCGCGCGCTTTCCGCCAATCTCAGATTCCCAGAAGGAGTTTCGCAATTTCCGGCGAATAAGGGCTCGGAAAATATCGAAACAATTTTTTCAAGGAATGTCCGTCTCGCCTCGCTTCGAACGAAGCGCGGGAGAGCGACGAGGAAGCCACCTCGAAGCACTCTCCCGAAGCACTCCCCGGTGATTCTCACCCCGGAACTCTCGTCCCGAGATTACATTTTTTGAAATAAAAAAAAAAATACAAAAAATGTTTCAAAAAAATGAAATAAATAAAATAAAATGATATTCCACGAGACCGAATTATTCCGCCTGTGAGCAGCCGGTGCTATTCTCGGGGCACTGTTGAGGCTCGCCGGGCGGAGTTCCGTCGTGGGAGTTACCGAGGTGAGGGGTGGCGGGCGTGGCGGGCTGGGACTGCGGCGTCCCGGTCGGTGCGTAGACGAGCCGGTAGCCGGTCGGCAGAAAGAATCCGGGATGGGGGGAGTAGCTGAAGGCCTGAAAATTTCCCATGCCCGGTGGAGCTTCGTGGTAGTGAAGATAAGGGCCGGCGGCGTTGCCGGTGGAGATCGGTGTCGGAGCGACGAGACCGGTGCCCTGGGCCGTCGGGGCTCCGAGGCTCGTTCCCGGACCGCCGGAGACTTCGGGGAGTATCGGCGCGAACTGATAGTGCGGCTGGTGCGGCGGGGCGTTCGCGGCGTCGGAAATAATCGGCGCGAACTGGTAGTGCGCCTGGGCGGTCGTCGGGTTCGCGGGGTCGGAATGAATTGGCGCGTACTGGTAATACGACTGTGTGTTGAGGGCGTCCTGGACGACGGCTGTCGGGACGGAGGACGAGGTAGTCGTGCTGGTGGTCGTCGGGCCGTTGGTGGAGCCGACGATGTCCGGAAGTTCCGAGGAGCAGCCCACGTAATTTTGCTGGAGCGTCAGCTGTTGTTGCTGAGGTTGCTGCTGAATGTTCTCCGAAGGCATTACCGGTATGGGTATTACGTAGGCGTGCGGGATTCCCGGTGGTTGCTGCTGCTGCTGTTGAGGATAAGTCTGCAGGGTCTGAGGCTGCTGGGGCGACTGGTTGAGCTTCTGCGTCGCGAGACGAAGGGTCTCGTCCGTGTCGGGCGAGTAGGAGGGCATTCGGTGGAAGGACGTCGTCTGGGAGGCCGTGCTGAACATGAGGTAATCCTCGACGGCCATCGGACGAGTTTGACCTGTTTCAATTCGGGCGGGACATTGGATCAAAGAAATTCATTAAAAATACAAATTAAATCTCATTTACAAAGCGGTTTAGAGTAGAACCTTGATTATCCGAACCAATTGAAACCGGAGCTGCAGATTAACGCAAATTTGGATAACGGAACAGTGAAGCTGTGTCAAGCGATGTGGCGCGAAACGTATCGAAAAAAATAGAGTACGCATATATTTTTGATAATTATGATATGTATTTGAGGAACAACGTGATATATGTGTTTTTTATGTTGTCCAACGGTAAATTTAAACCTTCATCGGGAAATCCACAATTTTCGTTTGGCGCAAGAGCGTTGTACGTTTTTTCGCAGCCAATTTTTTTTTTTTTTATGTCAGAGATCGTTGACTTGCAAACATCATACGAGCGCGCTGACAATCTGCTGGCTCTCCCTTATCTACTTTCGAAAGGCTTTCTACGTATACGAGTGACGTACATGCACGGTAGTGGTGTGTAAGTCTCTATGCGAGCTCGGGCGTTCTTGAATTGGCTTGTTGTTTGTAGTGAGCAACAACAGTTCGCAATAGTTCGGATAAAAGTTTATCCGAACCAGGTGCAGTGCCGATAATAGTTCTACTGTTACTTTGAACAGGTTCTACTGTACTTTGAAAATGAATTTTTTTTTCTTTTTTCAGTTATTTCATATTTACCGGTCACGGTCGTCGCGACAGTGTGATAGAGCAACGGATGGTGCTGATGCTGATGCAGAGCGCTCGCCTGCTGCTGCTGCTGGATCAGCAGCTGCAGCTGATGCTGCTGAAACCTCTCGAGCTCGTCCCTGTGTCTACGCTGCAAACACTCCAGCTCCGTTGTTTGTCTGTCGAAATTTTGTATAGTTTTATAATAATAATATAATAATAATAATAATAATAATAATAATAAATAAAATGCATAAATCTCGATGTCGAGTCAAAGTTTGCTGATAATGTTCGAACCTTTTTATGAGCAACTGATACTCCTCGCTCGGCGTCAATGTTGTGGCGAGTCTCTCCTCCTTATCGGACTGAAAAATAAATAAAATTATTTTTCCACTACACCGGGTATTCTCGAAGTTTCTCGGAGCGAAGAGGCGTGGAAACTTACATCACTCGGGATAGCGACGACGGACGTGGAGGATTGTCCTGGCGGGACGGAACTTTCGCGACTGTGCAGAACTTGCAGGGCACCGCCTGAAATTATTGCGAATTAATTAGTAAACTCGTCGAGAGGGTAATCGTGATTTTTTTTTCTCCTTATGCCGATATTTTTAACAAGAAACATATATTCTTACCTTGAATCTCGTCGACGTAGTGACTGGACGTGACGCTCGACCTGCCGTCCTCGTACTGGTGAAATTGTTGCTGCTGTTGCTGCTGTTGATTCTGGAGGCAAGTCTCGTCGACCGGGGGCCCGGCCACTTTTGACACCATGAATCTCGATATCTTCCGGACGGGCTGTTGACTCTGCTGAACTCGCTGAAACGAAATAATGTAAACATTTTTTATATATTTTTTATTTGAAAATTTGCTACCAACAAACATCGCGAATTTCGTTCGAAAACAATTTTTTTTTTTTTTTTTTATAAAAAAAGTCCTCAAACGGCACGACAAAACGCTTCCAGAACTTCGGACAAGGCCCTATCTTATGTATTTTTTTCCGTATAAGGCGATGGCCACCTTGGATTTTCCCTAGTTCCATTGAGCGTGGAGATATCGACCTTTGAAAATCGACGTTTTTTCCCAAAAGTGGCTATAAAAAATAAAGTAATAAAGATCGAAAAGGGGAACTTACCTCGTTCGAGCCGTCCTGAAGCTCGAGATGAACGGGCGTATTGGTGCCTGAATTGGAGCCGTAGACGTTCGGCGCTACAGTGGCAACGGGAGGAGCGGCGACCGGCGCGACGCTCGGGGTTATCAACGAGCTGTGAGAGATCTGATGTGCCTGCGTCTGAATTCCGTAACCCGTCGGCATCGGTGGCGTGAGCGGTTGAGGCGATGAGGTCGGATAGACCGGACCGCGGTGATGAATCTTGGCAAGTTCCTGCTCGAGCTCCTGCAGTCGGGAACCCGGTCGTTGAGCTCGCTGGGACTTGACGCTCTCCTTGCTCGGACTCATAGTGTCCGGACCAGTCGAGCCGGCACCTGGTGTCGGACTGTCCAGGGCGCAATCCGTGCTCTAGAAAAGAATAAAAAATCATTTACCTTAATATAATTAATAGTAATTATTTTTATAATTAATTACAATATATATTTTAAAAATAAAAATCCTTCGACATTTTTTAATATTCAGACCTGGGGTTTTTTCGCGTGATCGGAATAATGTTATGAACGATCGATTGTGAGGAATTTTCGAAACGATGGTTTATTATGGAGAAAAAAATGTAATGCAGCATTCCTTTTTTTGGTTTTTTTTTGTATGACTTACGTTTTGCGATAATAGAAAGTGCGACGACGACGGATCGACGACCATGCCTTCCAGAGCCGTGGCCGCGCTCGGATCCATCACGACACCCGCCAAGGGATGCTGCACGCCGCCAGTCTGAGGAGACAGTGGTCCCTGTAAAAAAAAAGAAATCGTTATTATTAATAAAGTGTAGGGGACAGCGGGGCAAAGCGGGATATTCGACATGAATTTTTCTTTGTACTTCGCGAAAAGCTCATTAAAATAGTCCGGTTTGTCCCGCTAGTTAGAATAAAATCCGGCCGCTATAGTATCGATGCAGGCTTCGAGTATAACAAATTTCTACCAAAGATTGCCCGGAGGAGAGTGGCATGCCGATGTTGACGAGTTTCTGCTGCAGGGAATGCATGTACGTATCGTAACCGGCCGCCCCGGTGGGATGTCCGTGCGGCGTCGCCGGGTGGCTGATCGGCGGTGTGCCAACGTTGAGCGACTCCGACGGCTGGCTCGTCAGCTGAACGAGCTTCTGCTGAAGATCCGCGATAGTCTGAGGTCCCCCGGTCGAAACGCTTCCCGGCTGAGGATCGGCATTTTTTTCCAGAGAATTTTGTTGGCTCAACTTTCGATGCTGCAGCTGTTGCTGCTGCTGAATCTGCTGATGCACCTGCTGCTGAGCCATTTGATGCTGAGCGTACAGAATCGGGTCGATCGACTCGACGAGAGTGTGCTCGGGGGTGACGTCGTGGCTCGAACTCTCGTTCTCCGAGGACAACAACTGGCAGTCCGAGCTGGTGCGTCTGTAAAAAGGCCGATACATTAAAACCAACACTTTTACGTTCGAGAATCGAGAAAAAAAAATATCCATATTTCACTCGATGCACACTTTTCGACAAGCGATGATTTATTTTGATCTCATTCGAGTGACCACGTAAGACAACGGAAGCACCGCTGTGTCGACTAGTCTTTTCACTGTCTACCTGGGCGTGTGTCCGTTCGCGGAGGAAAAAAACTTTCCTCACAATTTTTGATAATTCTTCGTAATTTTTGTCCCTTCACACTTAAGGTAAAGTGCTGGAAATGATGGACCGATCGCTTCCAAATTCAACACCAGAGCAATGTAATTCTTATCCATTATTCATTAAAAAAATATATATATAATGCATTGCTTATACATTGTAATTATTACAACCCTGCTTCGGATGGACAGTAGCGATGAAAAAATTATTTTTTTAATTCCAGGACACACAAAACATGTTTCCAGGTCATAATCAGACAGTCATTTTTTTTTATCACAACATTTTCTCTCCTTGCATGCTTCGTGTGTGATGAGGAAGGATAGAAAGCGTTCACGAGTGTAAAAAAAAAATCAATCCCACCTGCTCACGCCGCCATCGACGTTGCATTCCGCGTAGTCGGTAACGCTCTTCGTCATATGCTGTTCGGGCAGTCTGAGTTGCAAATTGTGTTGCTGCTCGTTTCCGGAAGCAGCCTCGATCTGCTCAACCGCAGTCTGCTGAATTTGTTGCATTTGTTGCTGTTGTTGCTGCGGTTGCTGCATCTGGCCGAGGTGCTGCAAAATCTGTGCGTTCTGCAGTGGCGCGACGTACTGCACCGGTGTTTGTTGAACCGGTGGAATTTGTCCCAATGTCCCGGCGCTGCCGGGCACAACAGGGGAAGCAACGGCAACGGGAATGGCACTGCCAGGCGGTGCGGTGACGGTCCCGGAGTGATACTGAGGCATTACCCACTGGCCCTGGCTCGTGAGGACTCCGTGTCCGTGAGCCTGCTGCAGATTCTGTCCCAGCAGCTGTTGCTGCTGAGCGATATCCATCTGTTGCTGATGTATCGGCAGTTGTTGCTGCGGCTGCTGTTGCTGGACGAGCAGGCTCTGCTGGATCGGCTGGAGATTCAGCATGGGCTGTTGTTGGCTCAAGAATTGCTGCTGGTGTTGCTGCTGTATCTGAATCTGCTGAGGCTGCACCTGAACGTGAACGACACCGCCCTGCTGAATCTGCTGCTGATGGTGATGAAAACTCTGGGCCTGTTGAGGCTGTTGTTGCTGGTGAATGTGGGCATGGGTCTGAGAAATTTCGGGCTGGATCGGTTGGAAATACTGCTCGGAGTGAAGGGGAGCTTGAGGCAGGGTGTGTTGTTGTTGAGGTTGTTGCTGTTGCTGTGGTTGCTGCACGGTCTCGTGTTGCTGACCAGCGACCGTGTGGGGCGTCGAAGATTTGGTCTTCGGATTCGAGAGAATGTTAGCGAGATTTTGGGCGAGATCGGGCAGCGTCGAGGACACCTCCTTGGTCTTTATCTTAGGGGCGGTTTCCTGCTGCTGACCGGTGCTCTGCACGAGGATCTGAGCCGTCTGGACGGGCACGACTCCGGAGGTTATGGAGCTTGCGTGATGCAGAACGCTTTGGTGCTGACTCTGATCGACGACGTTCACCAGGAGCGCCTGGCCAGCGTTGTGGGACATCGACTCCTGCGGCGCGTGCTGGACGCTGGTTGACGACGAGGGACCCGTCGCGCTCTCGGACATCTGTGAGTCCGATGAGACCGTCGACACCGCCGAGATATTCGAGACCCGACGGTTGCGGTCGTCGGCCTGGATCTGTTGCATGGGCTGCATTTGCCCGGAGAGGATGACGTATTGTTGCTGGTGCGGAATCTGCTGCTGGAACTGATGAGCCTGGGCAGGCTGCTGCTGTTGTTGTTGTTGTTGCTGTTGTTGTTGTTGTTGTTGTTGCTGTTGTTGTTGGTGTTGTTGGAGGATGTTCTGCTGCATGGCCAGTTGCTGCTGGAGCTGCTGCTGGTGGATGGCCGTGTGTTGCTGGAGCGACACCTGAGCCTGGTACTGGGCCTGGATTAATCAACCAATTATCAGATTATTACTACATCAAACTTTACGGTAAATTTTGATGATATAAAAATTCATTCAATTTTGTGACAGATATAAAAATTTTATGTCACGAAAAAGGGTGCAAAGTAATTTGCACATGACTTCCTCATATATTACAATTTTGAGCCTAGCATCCTCTCCGAGGAAGCCAAAATCGGTCAACAAACTTTCTCATAGAGAAAGCCTGGATGCAAATCACTTTGCACCTTTTTATAATTAACATTCCAAATTGGAAGATTGATCCAAATGTGCTTCGGAAAAAATAGTACAAGTACTTTGGCCTTAGCACTTTATAAAAGTACTCAAAGTACCAAAAAGTGCTTTGGTGCTTTAAGTACTGGCCAGCTATGCTCATTATCATAATTGAAGCTATTGTGATATTATAATTTCACTTATCTGGAATACACTATACTAAATGAAATCTTATTTTTCTCTTCACACTTGTATTTTTTTTAAGTAAAAGGGCGTGTCCCGTAAATAAATGAATAAATAAATGAAAGTAACCAGTAAAAACATGAGAGAAGATAATAATGCGGTAGGAGATTCCACAGTGCTATCCCCGACACAAAAATTATACCTGAGCCACGTTTTGCTGCATATTCTGGATGACCTGTGGCTGCGGCATGGCGACGGTCTCCTTGGTCTGGGGAGCTCCGCTTTTCGACTGTATCTGTCCCAGCAGTTGCTGAAGATGGGCGACGCCCATCTGCACTTGCGTAACGTTCTGCAGCCCCTGGGCGACCTGAGATTGCTGGACGCCTTCGGACTGGCTCGAGGTTTCTCGGAGCTGCTGGAACTCCGCGTTCGTGTCACTTTCCTGACGAGCCAAGGGGGATTCCGTGCTCTCCGGCGCGTGGCACTCGGACTCGCCGGACACGAGCTTCTTTTCAACCACCGGACTCACGAGGAACCGCGAGATTTTTCTTACGGGCGGTGCCGCAGGTGGTTTAGCGGATTCGGCCGTGCCCGAGGACTCCACGGACTCGCGACTCGTGTCCTGCGACTCCGTCTCCTGAGAGACGTTCGCCGATGTTTCCGAGGTGTCGGCGTCATCCTTCTTCGTTCCATCCTGATGAGGAAGCTCCGTCTGCGAATTCTGGGAAGCGACGGCGTTTTGTGGAGCTTCCTGACTGTCCGGTGGGAACTCCTCGCAGGGGCTGCCGAGGGCGTTCCCACCGTCGTGCAACAGGAGGGTGCTGTCGCTGCTCGACATCAGGGACTGCACCACGTCGGGATTCTCCAAGTTGTCGCATGGCAGATTGACCGGAGTCAGGGTGTCGGTGTTCTGAGTCGATGTCGACGACCTACGGGACACCTCGGCGGAGGCGCCGCTGTCTCCCGTTCCAGTCGGAGGGCCTGACTGGCCGTCGGGCGTCTGGACGGACTGCTGACGGGAATCGAGCGGCACCGAGGCGATGTGCGATATTATCTGGTCGATCGGCAGCAGCTTCGTCGGCGTCGATGTGTTCGACGTTTCGTCTCGCTGCAAATTATAATTTATCTATTAACAACATTTTTTTTCAACAGCTTGAGCATAATTTTCTCAACATTTTTCGGAAGAGAGGGGGAGGGGATTTTTTTTGTGACGAAAATATAGTTTTTTTTTATCATGGGAGTAACGGAGTAACGGGGAATTGAAGACTCGCAATCGCGAGGGTTCAACTAGGAGAGAAAAAATATCGGGGAAAATCGCGTAAGAAAGCATATTCAGGACCGTCCGCGACTGCGCAGGGGGAGAGTGGGTGAAACGGAATCCCACGCCAAATTTGACCATTTTTAGGATTTTTTTGCGGAATACACAGGTGAAAAGTCTTGTCTCAGAGGAAGGTGTCCATTTTGCCCCGCTCTCCCCCCGGGATTCTTATTTTGCTGTTAGTCCATCGTCTTAACAATAATAGTACCTGACACAAGCTCAAAGAAAAATATATCCAGTACAACGCACAGCAAAAAAAAATTTTTTAAAGAAAATCACACACGGGATCTTAAATCGTGTTACTTAAGGCGATGTGACGCCTTCTCGTCGCCCAAACCAGCCAGAGTCGGTAATAGAAACTGTAATTAAACTTTTTTCTCGCGTACAGCCCATTCCCGGTTAAACGAAAATTCTTACAAGAGTTCTGATGTCAACGAATGTTCTTGTAACAATTTGTTTTCGAATGTAAACAGTGCTGTAAAAAAATAAAATAAAATAAAAAATTACAGTTTTTATTACCGACCGTAGTATTTCACACCGCCTTAATCCGGAGGGAAGTCGGCGGGAATTGTCGGAGGGAGGAAATTTTTTTCACAGGAATTAATCATTTTCGTGGTGCATCACGTGACACACTCGCGATCTACGAAGTTGCGTAGGACAAAACTAAAAGATCGAATTTCGAAAAAGTCGATGGGAGGCGGGACGATTTCTTAGGAAGGCGAGACTCACCGAGCGGTGCCTACGATGAGCTTTGTACGAAGATCGGTGGCTGCTCTGACGAGTCAGCGAGCCGTGTCTCACCTGCTGCGTCCAAAATCACAGACACACACACAGACATAGTATACTATGATCAGGACGTTATTCTATAGATAGCGATCGTCGGGAATTTTTTATTTTTCATTTTTTTCATAAAAACATATAATTTACGTCGAAGTAATTTTCTCGTAAATAATTATCTTCTTTTCGTTACGATCGAGCGTGGAAAAATAGATCGTGAACCATAACGTATTGTCAGCGGACCTCGCAGCTCGGATGTAGAAAAAAAAAGAAAAAAAAAAAAAAAACATCTCGAATCTCAAAAACGTACCTTCGATGCATCGAGACTGTGGTCACGATCTCTGGGTCGTCGACTGGTGACCGGACTTCCGCCGGCCGATTGGTCGGGAGGACCGTGAGCGACGAGTGGGAGGCTCCTGTTCGGATCCAGTCGCAGCTGCTTGACGATATCCTCGATGAGTTCCACGAAGGTTTCGCACTGAGACTGGGGTAGCAAATTTTCTGCCACCTGACGCAAAATATTTACAATAAATAATATAATTACAATAATAATTCATGTAAAGATGACGATGTATTTTATTTTTACGAAATTATAAAAGTCCGTACGAACCAGATTATTGGCAATATCCGTGGGCACCATGTCGTCCCTGTCGAACTTGAAAGTCACGGTTTTCTGTTTGCTCGTGTCGAGCTGACACTCGACGGTCATCGACGGACCCTCGTTGTTGCTCACCGACAGCACCGTCAATTTTATACCGGGCTTTCGGCGCTTCGTGCCCGATCTCTTCACCCGACTTCTCTCCGGCACCGAAATGCTCTCCGAATTTTCCGAAGTCATCCTGAAATAATAATTACGAACTTGTTTTTCTTTCATTTAATAAACCACTACTAAGTAAATAACAGTAACAAATGAAAAAAATGAATAGCGTATTATCCGTAGTCAATAAAAAATCATTCATTATAAAAAATGTATTATTAATATTAATATTATCATCAATAATATTAATGTTACTGCTATTCCAATTTTTATTTATACTCTTCTTATTATTCTATTATTATTAATATCAATCTTTATGTATTTTTTAAATTGGCAACCAATAACTTCCTATTGATATGCAACCTAAAAAAAAAAATTGAATCATCAACAACGACGCGAAGCTCACCCGTCATTGGAGCCGGGAGGGACATTCGAGCCGCTCGCACTGGCATTGCCGCTGGCGTCCTGAGCGTTGATAGATTCGTTGGCGACCGACTGAATGGAATCCATCGTGTCCTGTTTGATGAGTGCGCTGCGCTCGACGATGCTGAACACCTCGTTGTTCCCGATGAACTGTTGCTGGCTCTGCTGCTGAATAACGGATTGCTGGGACTGCTGAATACTGGCGGTTTGCAGGGTCGGCTGTTGAATGTTGACCTGCTGCGCCTGGACAGGGGCGGTTCCTGGAGCTATCGGTACGTTGACATTGGCGGTGTACTGCATCTGAACGAGGACGCTCTGCTGCTGGGTCTGCTGGTGTTGCTGTTGCTGAACCGCGCCGCCGATTATCGCAGGTGCGCTCTGAATATTCGTCACCGCGCTTGCCTGAATATTCTGAACGGTCTGGACGCTCCCCGAGCTCTGCACGCCCTGAACATTCACGGCCGTACCGGTCTGCATCTGCACCTGTTGCTGCTGCTGCTGAACGAACGTCTGCGAGGTGTTCGTCGTCGAGTAGATCTGCTGATTGCCGGCCGGCTGTCCACCAGGCATGATGTCCACGTGTCCGGCCGTGGCCGAGTTTGCCGAGCTCACCGCGGCAGCGGCGGCGTATTGATGATAGATCTGCTGCTGGATATTGGCCTGCTGCATATTCGCCTGAATGTTGCTCGGCTGAATATTAGCCTGGATATTGCCCTGCTGAATATTAGCCTGGATGTTGCCCTGTTGAATATTCGTCTGTTGATAGATCGTGGCGCTGGTTGTGTAAGAGCCGGCCTGAGTCTGGCCGGGCTGCTGATAATACTGTTGCTGCCCGGCTATGGGAGGCGAGCAGCTTATGGGTGTCTGGTGCAACTGCTGTATGTGCTGCATCTGTTGATTTGGCGGATAGGCCAAGTGCGCCTGTCCCTGAGTCGCGAGGATGTGCTGTTGTTGCTGTTGCTGCGGTTGTTGAGACTGTTGAGGCTGAGGTTGAGGAATTTGCAGCTGCGGTTGCAGCTGACTAGCTGGCTGACTGCCCATCGGTATTTGCTGCGGTACTCCCATCTGGTTCAGCTGGATGTACTGCTGCTGGGATTGTGGCTGTTGTTGTTGTTGTTGCATCTGAGGTTGTTGTTGCATCTGGGGCTGTTGTTGTTGCAGCTGAGGTTGTTGTTGCATCTGTGGTTGTTGTTGTTGCAACTGAGGTTGTTGTTGCATCTGCGGTTGTTGTTGTTGCATCTGAGGTTGTTGTTGCATCTGTGGTTGTTGTTGTTGCATCTGAGGTTGTTGTTGTTGCTGCTGCATCTGAGGTTGTTGCTGCTGCATCTGGGGTTGTTGCTGCTGCATCTGAGGTTGCTGCTGCTGCATCTGCGGTTGTTGCTGCTGCATCTGAGGTTGTTGCTGTTGTATCTGTGGCTGCTGCTGTATCTGGGGCTGTTGCTGCATCTGCGGTTGTTGCTGTTGCTGCATCTGAGGCTGCTGCTGAATCTGAGCTTGTTGCTGCATCTGAGGCTGCTGCTGAATCTGAGCTTGTTGCTGCATCTGAGGCTGCTGCTGCTGCTGGGGACCCAAAAACCATCGGTGTAAATTTCGGGAAAATTGTCGCGATGGTACCGTTATTTTTACCGTATTTTTATCATAATTGTATCGTTGGGTCCTTCTTAAATTGAAAATTTTTGAATGTTCTGGAGGCCTATTTGTATTCTGGGGGCGACTATTTGTATGTAGCCGGTAGCGAGCTCTAAAAATGCATTAATTTTGGGGACTCTTCGCAGGTCGCATTTTTATTTTATACCTCACGATAATGCGGGCTTGCCCCCAGAAAATTCGAAAATGTTCAATGTCAAGGACAACCCCAATTGTATCGTTAAAAATACGATATTTGGAAAGTGCGATTTTTTTTACTGTGATAATTTCGGTATCCCTCGCCAGATTACTACCTGAGGGAACTGCGGCGGGCCCTGAATCGTCTGGGGAGTCGAGCACTGGGACGAATTTTGTTGCTGCAGCTGTTGTGGCTGATACTGCTGCTGTTGCTGGCCCGTCTGTTGTTGCTGGTACTGCTGCTGCTGCTGCAACTGTTGCTGGTACTGCTGCTGCTGTTGGTACTGAGCGCTCGCAGCGGCTTGCTGCTGAGTCTGCTGAGGCTGCACCAGCTGTACCGGTTGCTGCTGAATGTTCTGCGCGGGCTGCTGTTGATTTTGCTGCAGACTCTGGGGCTGCTGCATCTGCATTTGCATGGGCTGTTGCTGCTGCTGCTGCATCGGCTGGCCCATCTGTCCCTGCATCTGCATCGTCATGCTCGAGGCGATCTGTTGCTGCTGAAGCTGCACCTGCTGCAGCAACATCTGTTGCTGCTGCTGCTGTTGCTGGAGCAGATTGTCCGCCGCCGTGTTTTGCTGAGTCTCCGCGGCCTCGCGGTCCAGACGCTCCTTCTCCTCGCGCACCTTGCGCTCCTCCCGCTCCCGCAGCAAACCGGCTATCTGCATCTTCAGCATCTTCGCCACGGCCTTCGCGTCCTCCTCGAGTATCAGACTCGACTTTGCCATCTCCGAGGCCACCTCCTCGGCGTTGTCGCCGCGTATGTCGAAGTCGAACTGTATCGCCTCGTTCTCCTTGTGCTTGTTCGTACGCTTCTTCGGATCGAGCACCCGCAAACGAAACTCCACCCGCGAGAGGTCCGCGTCGGCTACCGCCGTGTCACGCGACACCATCTCGAGCTTGAGGCCAATGTCGTCGGCGAAAAATTCGTGGTTCAGGAGATCCTTCACCAATGGACGCTCGTCCTTGCGCAGGCGTATACACATCTCTATTATGTCACGGACCTCCGGATTCTCGACCTTATCGTAACTCTGCGGCTTTACACCCTGCGAATTTTTTAAAAGACGAAAGTTATGTCGTGTATCGTGTATATTGTTTTTTTAAAACTATTGGGAACGATTTCTTACCGACACAACGCGTTTGTATATCTGGGCGGGGCCGGTGCACTCCGAGTAGGGATACTCGCTGGTGGCCATTTCCAGCATACACATACCGAACGCGTACACGTCGACAGACTCGTCGTAGTGTTCCTCGTACATCTCCGGCGCCATGAACTCCGGCGTGCCGATCACGCTCTTCGCGAAGCTGCGATTCTTGAGGGTGGCGAGACCGAGATCGCCTATCTTAACGCTACCCGTCGTCCCGGTTATGAATATGTTGTCGCACTTCAGATCCCGATGTATAATCGGCGGCGAGCGCGAATGAAGGAACGACAGCCCCTTGAGAATTTGGCGACACCATGACTTCACCACTTTCGGATTTATCTTTTTGAAACGCCTTAGATACCTTTTTTATAAAAAAAATAAATATATATATATATATATATATGAATTGTTAAATTTAATTTTTTAAATAAAATCATTTCATTTATGATAAAATCATAAAAATCATTTTATGATTTTTATGATTAAATTTTATGATTGGAAATCATTTTAAATTAAACGATAACATTATTTTTAAGTCGAAGCTGAGCTCTCACGTTTTCAGAGTG
Organism: Stenichneumon culpator; assembly: GCA_964017025.1. Taxonomy (NCBI): domain Eukaryota; kingdom Metazoa; phylum Arthropoda; class Insecta; order Hymenoptera; family Ichneumonidae; genus Stenichneumon; species Stenichneumon culpator. Next base: position 21,473,992 of record OZ024769.1, on the reverse strand, counting down.
CCGGACGTCATAAGTTCCGTCACAAGAACAATGTATTTTCTTCGCGTGAGCGTAACTTCCCAGTAGTCGTAGAATCTCACGATGTTGGGATGTTGAAGACCCTTGAGCATCTCCGCCTCCTCCCTAAACCTCAGCCTTTCGGTTTTGTTCAATTTTTTTTCCTGATCAACGGAAGACGAAGCATTAGTCACATCGAGTTGCCGAACGGCGTTCGCATTGCAATTATGAATTAATGGTCGTCGGCGTTTTTAAGGAAATCCGTTACGTGACGGAATTTGCCAGTTCGGCTCTCCAGCCTAATATCAACAAGTGGAGCTTTCATGCCACGGCGTGCTTGGTATTATAAACTTATTTCCCGGTGGCCCGTACGCCGTTCGAATAACATTTACGAATCGAAAGACCCGTTATCGACCATCGTAGTGATCACCGATATTTGAGTAATCGAGTATTTGAGTATCTGAGTATTTGACCATTTAGTCATCTGACTGACTAACCATTGACTATGTGACTATTGGATATTAAATTATTTGATTATTGAATATTGGATTATTCGATTATTGAATATTGGATTATTCGATTATTTGACTGATTGATTATTTTATTTTTTGGCGACTTGACTGTTTGACTATGTGACAATCGGACTGTTTAACTATTTGGCAATTTGATTGCATAGAGGTTTCCTTTACATATTGATTAGTAGTTGGGCATCTCACCTGCAATTCGCACCAGGCAACAGCGACACCGGTCTGCGTGTCGAGCCCCCGATAAACTGTCTTGAAACTTCCCCGACCAATTTCCTCCTCAAACTTGAGAAACCTTCCGTCCGGCGATATGCCGATCGCTTTTTCCTCATCGTCGTCGTCCTCCACGGCCTGAACTTTGACCTTCATCAGCAAAGTTCTGACGTCCTCCATCGCCATCGTCTTCTGCGCCAGTTTCTCATCGGCCTTGAAATTTTCGTCGAGTAACGGACCGATGAATCCCTCTACGGTCTCCTCCTGTATGGCAACCTCAGCCGTGACGACGACCCCGGTCACGTCTTTCGAGCCCTCCTCTTCCTCCCGTTCCGCCGCCGCAGCTTTCACCCGGCTCTCGTCCTGCGCTTTCGTCTCGGCCTCGCCACCGCTCTCGCCGGCCTTGGCCATTTTGCTCAGCGACTCCTGGAGCGCCTGAGCGGCGACTATGTCGCTTATGCTCGTTCCGTTGTCGTCCTCGTCGTAAATCGTCACCCTGTCGTCGCCCCCGTCAATTCCTTTGGCCTCCTCGACGACTTCCTGACTCGCGTCCTTGCTCGACGTCTCGCCGGTTTCCTCGGAAACTTTCGACGTAACGAAACGCGAATTTTTCGTTCTACCCTCAACTGTCCCCGATTTTCTCGCTTCGATCGACGAATCGTCAGCGGTCTCTCTGGAGCTCGTCTCGCCGACGGTCTCGTTCGATACTCGTCGCTTCGGTATTTGCGAGGCCGACGTGACTCGTTCGCCGGACGCTTTGCGCGCCTCCCGAGACTCCGACGAGTCCTTTGACGACTTGCGGCAACGATCGTCGTTCCGGCACGACGGCGAGTGCTCGTGACGCTGCCTCTCAGCGCTGTCCATCGAGCGCGAGTGACCCGCCGATCTTCGCTTCGCCTGCGACGAACTCTCCCCGTCCACGCTCCTCAGCGATATCTTTCGCACCGGCGTTCCCGTCGTCGTTCCCGCCGACTCCGTCCCTGTCAGGAAACTCTTCTCCGGGATCGAGGACGACGACATCGTTCCCGTGTTGGTACTGCCGGTTGTCGAACCCCTGTCCTCGTCCATCTCGGGAGATATCTTCCGAGATTTGTTTTTACGATCGTCGCCGCGCCTGACCGACGACGGGTCGACGTCGGTGCAGGCCGAGCCACGATCTACAGTCTTTTCCTCATTGCTTATTTTCCTAGGTTTCGCTTTGCCGGTTGGCGTGGAAGGTGTCGAACTTATACCTGGAACCAGATTAATGTTTCGTTTTGTCAGCATTTTTCTTTTTAATTCAATTTTTTTTTTTACATAAAAACGTATCGAGGTTCTTGTGTTTTATTTATTTTAAAAAATTGTATTAATAATCCCATGGGTTTGTGCGCTCGTGAAGGTATTGTGATCGTGTAAAAAAATCCCCAGGTCCAGTAATAATAAACTGTAGTTCAATCTTTTTTTTTTAACATTAACCTTTTCAATATTTTCTATTTTTAAATGATTGAACTTCTCCTACAATTTAACATTCTCGGACCTCGGGATTTTTGTACGCGGTCACGAGACCGCTACAAGTGACCAATCGCGTGGAATTTTTCGTACAATTTTTTTTATTGACAAAAATAGATAAATCGCGTATAATTTTTTTGTTTTTTATGGGAATCGAAGTACTGACTTATCCTGGTATCCACTTTACCTGGTATCCTAGACATTGTTTCGACAACAGCGATCGCTTCCTCGGCATCGCTGCAGGTGGGGTCGCTGCTCGAGCCCTGATCGAGGCACGAGGATAACAGCTGGAGACTCGAGCTCGTCGACGTGCCGTCTGTGAGACCGGAAGAGTGCCTCTTCCTCGGGGACGGCGAGCCCGCCGTCACGCCATTGCTCGTTACCGACGCTGGATCGACGCCGTGATCGAGCGCGGCACTCGAACCGCGTGACTGTTGTTGCTGCTTCTTTGCGAGGGCAGCGGAGGAACGATTGGCGCCGGACGGTATCTGTTGAAAACAAATTCGTCGTTATTTTATTATCGAAAGAAGGCACTCCTAATCTCCATCGATTTCAGACAACAAAATGTTTTTATTAATTTCGTCTCGTTTATAAAACAAAAAAAACAAATTGAGTCAACAATCGTCCACAATCGATCGTTCCGACCGCATGGACCAATCCCAAGAACCGACAATAAAAATTGTCAAGAATGAACATTTCCATTTAAACGCACATTAAAAAAAAAAAAAAAATCTAAATTGAAAAAATGGAAGCTCTCCTGCAGTCTTTCATATTCGGGCTCGGGGATTTTTTTACGTGATCGGAACACGCTTACGAACAATCAATCCTGGGTTTTTTTTTATTAAAAAAAAAGTTATCGAGAAAAAAAAATTAAAGACGAGCCCACAACGGTGTGATTATAAAAAAGAATTTATGGTAATCCATTGAACCTTTCGATCGGCAGGCCCGTGAGCACCGGATGCTGGCTGGGTTATGATAGAGAGCTTCCGCTGACGTCGATGACCGTGGGTGTTATTGTTGTGCTGGCTCCTCTGCGCTGCCGTCGTTGTGGTGACGAGGCCAGCGCAGGGTCCTCCGGATTCCTGGGAGGCTAAGTGGCCCACTCCCAGGCCGATACCGCCGCCCTGGCTACCGCCGCTGCCTCCACCGGCCACCAGCTTAGGACAAAGGCCGGACAGGCCAACACCACCGGTCCCGCCCGACCCACGTTGCCTGCTTGTCTCATACCTGTAATTAAAACGAAAAACAAAATTAATTTTTAAAAATCGATTCCCTCAAAATTTTTTACAATTACACGAAAAATAATTTTTTTAAATTCGGTCGAACATTACGAATTACGTTTCCGAAGAGGATTGCGAGGCTACGTCGACGAATGACAAAAAAAAAAAAAAATGATGAAAAATTAATTTAAAAGTAAAAAGTTTGCCGAGAAACTATTGAAAAAGTCGAGGGTTTTTCTCAGCATCGATTCGATAATTCAACTGTGTGCTCGTCTGTCTGCGTGGGCGTCTTTTTTTTTTTTAATCAAACACGACCGTTATCGCGGGGATTAGCGAAACGCCGACCGAATATTAGCGACTCTAATATTTTACGCGCGGCGGGTAGAGCGCACTCGATAAAAGTGGAGATCGATTTTTTTGCGATTGTCTTTATATTTTTTTTATATCGGAGGAAAGTTATCTCCGACGAATTATGATCGTTACGAGTAATTAGTTATTTTTATCGTGTTTTTGTTTCGGGACGGCGACAGACAAGCAAACGGGAGAAACGAGGCGATGTAGAGACACGAAGAAACTTCGCAGCTGTGTGTACATAAATCGAGACTGTGTGTGTATAAGAGGCGCCGATTACGTACGCTCAAAGATCGCGCAAAGGCGGCGCTCGGTGTAAACGGGACAGACAGAACGGGAGAAAGAGGAAAAGATATCCAATATATATATAAATTATTTTTCTTAACGAACAAAAATAAAATAAAAATGTTCAATTATGATTTTTCTTTTCGTTTTTTGTTTTTTCACAGATTTTACGAAAGTGGACAAGCTGACTACAGTTACGAATAACTACTGTACTTAACGAAAAAAAGGGGGGAAAAATAATTATCGTGACCGGTGCAGAGGCTAATTAATCGACAATAGCGATGCGGTGTCCGTGTGTTTGTGAAACGAATGGGGGGGGGGAGGTGTGGAAAAAATGTAAGAAGCATGATTTTCTCTGATACAGACATCATTATACCTGTCCTGTCTGCTGTGGCCAGATGGGAAGAGCCCGCGCACTGCGTTGCCTATAGCTGCTCTCTTTTTCGCCTCCTTTTCTCGTCCTCTGTGCCCGCCGCTTGTGCTCACCTGGTGCTCCTGCCTTATGCCCTTATCTGTCTGGAAAAACAAAAATATTGTACATTAGAATATTTATCTATCTCTCAATCGCCGAACGATCAAGCTCCACGTCATACCCCAATTACGCGGAATCGCAGATAATAGGGGTAAAAACAAGTCTTTCATTAATCATAAAAATAATAAGCTGCAATCCTTATCATTATCATTATTATTATTGTCATTATCATTATTACTATAAATTAATTTTTTTTTGCTTCCTCATAGAGGAAACTGTTTTGTAAAAAAAAAATCGGAATTTTAATAGTCCAATACATCTGTCTGTGGAATCTCTAACTTGTGTAAATTTTGAGGTATTGACCTAAAACTGCACACAAATATACTACTTGAATCGAAGATCTTTGGTACTGAATTTGGTAGAAATCTATCGAAGTGGCAAGATTTTATGGGATTTGGCGTTTTTTGAGTTTTTCGAAAAAGTTACTAAGAACGGTCCGATTCGAGTAAACATGGAGGTATCGAGCTGAAATTTTACAAGCGAATGGACCAACACTGGACAATGTTTCGTATTAAATTTGACCAAAAAAATGGATCGGTCCGTTTAGATATTCTAAGATTTCGAATTTTTCGGAAACTGTTTATTTTTCATCCAACGAGAGTCAAAATAAGTTCCGGATTTTTAATCATCGGAGAAAAATTAATTTAGTGTTTAATTGCTTTTTGAATAAATGTTGTACTGTTGATTCGCGAAAGAAAAAAAAATACCGCTCCGCCGAACGAATCCGTGCCGAGTAGCGTCGCCTTGATCGAGTTTGCGTACGGCAAAGAAAACGTTGGGCTCACCTTCAGGCCGAGTAACTTGATGCTCAGACCGCTGTTCTGGCTGGTCGGCACGGGACTGAGGTCGCAGCGCAGCCTTCTGTGCGATTTCTCAACCACGGTATCGCGACTATGCAGCTGATTAATCTGATGATGATGGTGATGATTGTGTCGCTGATGATTATCGTCCTCGAAATCGTTGTGATTACCGGCGATCGTCGATGAACGATTTCCCGGGCTCAGAGTAATTATGTCCTCGGGATCGCCGTTTTGCTGCCTCCTCGTAACACCGCTCACCGGACTCACTGCTTTGTTATTATCATTGCAGCATCTAGGCATTTCACACGCGTCCACGACTTTCGACACGAGACGGCGCCTCCCTTTTTTTTCAATTATTCTCTTTTTTTTCCTTTTTTTTAAATTATTATTCTCTTTCCTCGACGCGAGCCCGCGAGCGGTTACAGTGAGTTCGAATTCTGGTGATTTTCTTTTCTTTCACGATCGAAACTTTGGTCAATTTTGCTCGACAAAATTGATAAAGCTTGGCGCGCCTTGGGGCGGGTATTTTTTTTTAATTTATTACTATTCTTTATTACTTTAAACTAGCGCGATTCGAGCCAGGAACTTTGAGTGATAAATTAATAAAACGATTTGGTCGCGGGTCTCGCGATCGAATGATTCAGGAAAACGAACGCCCTCGTTTGCGGTGGGCGAGCGAGCTTGCTTCTGCCGCGGTACGGGCCTGCCGAGGTGCTCGACTTTCTGTAGCCAAAATCCATGAGAAACGGACGCACGACATTCGCTCGCTCGCAAAAATTCTCTATTGCGTTTTTCGTCCGAATGGCGGATATTTTTTTGATTTTATGACGAGCTTATCTTTTTTGTTATTCCCGGATCTTTATGCTCGCTTGCTCCAACTATTTTGGCCTCGTCTCTCCCTCCCTCGGTCCTGTCGGGATTCTTCACTGTTTCTGGACTATCCCGTCAACGGTCAATCGCGGATCTGCAATAAATTTAAAAAAATGAGAAAATTAATTTTAAAAAATGTCAATTTTTAAATAAAAATAAAATAATAAAAAGAATTAATTGAATTATTTAGAAAATAATTAACTATCTCTCGACCTCCTGTCGGGAATGAATCCACTCATCGAAATTGCCCGAATAGCGTGAATCATCGACCCGAGATAAATAAAAGAAAAAACGATCGTAGAATCGACTCGAGTCTTATCGCTCCGAGAAACCGATTGATTAAGGTGGTACTTGCGGACAGTCTGACCCCACGTGAGTTCAGAGAGAATTGAGAGAGGAATTGCGAACACTTCTCGATGGGATAAAAATCTGAAAAAAATCGACCACATGGAAAGTGCTGAAAAGATTGATTTTCCATAATAATAATTCCAAAATTCATACGTATTCAAAAAGACTAACGAATTGTTTTTATATGAACAAAAAGTCAAGTTGCCGGGGGATTTATTGAACAATAAAAAAAAATTCATTTGTTAATAACATTTTGGAATTATTATTATGCACAATTAATCTTTTCAGCGGCTTCTCATCTATAACGATTTTTTATTCCATCGAGAAGTGTTCGCAATTCTCTCTCAATTCTCTCCGAATTCACGCGAGGTCGAACTGTCTGCAAGTACTGCATTAAGGCGTTTTCAATTTTGCCATCCCTTTCTTACCTTCCCTTGTCCCTTTTGTCATTCGAGTTTCCGGCTTCTTGCTCTTTTTTTTTCTTCCTTCTTTCTACTTGGACGTGGAATTTCTTTATCTTTTTTTTACTCCCTCGCGAAGCAAAGCTGTTTTGGTCACTGGGACGCCGGATTGTACCAGTTAAAAAATGGTCGGAGCGCCCAGGCTTCGACACTCCTCCTCTCGCGATTTATATTGGATCCCGCTGGCGTCGGTCATCGTCGCGCGACCCCTTCACGAACGATCTGTTGACACAAAAAAAGAAAAAAAAATTGAAAACAACAAAAAAAGAATTAACCAATTATAATTAATTAAATAAAAATCAGTTAATCAAGAATAAAGGAATATTTATTGCTTAATTTATTGATTATTTAGGCACTGTAGAGCCTCGGTAGTTTAAATTAAGGCGGATAAAAAGAAAAATTAACAACAGTCACAACAATCTTACTGTTGCGATTATAAAGCATTTTTCTTTATTTATTTATCCATGACAATCATAAAAGGATAAAAAAATATTTTTATAATGTTTCAATGTTATAATTTGTTTTATTCAACCCGATCGTCAAAACTGACAAACAAATCGAGTGATCGACGGTCGGTAAAACAGTGACTGGCAAAAAATATGTCGACCCGAAATAGCGGTCGATCCGGCAAATTCCGTGCAGCCTGGAACGTCGCTTCGAACTCGATGTCAAGAGATCGAATGTTCCAACTAACCTGCTACATGACGTACGCACGTGGAGGACAGGAAAAAAAAAAAAAAAATTGATTTCTGTCCTCCAAAAAATGTAATCGTCGATTAAGCGGCTCGTTGACTCAATACGATCGGGCGCCGAAAACGCACGTGCTCCGAGGCACGTAGGCATGAAAGTCTCGATGTCTCGTCCGCAACTCGGCGGAGACGCGCACTGACGCGCCGCGCGGGCAAAACCCGGAATGAAAACGGGCCCGAAGGAAGGCGCAGGACCGATCGTCCCCTTCCGCGTCGAGCACCGAGAACGACAGGTGTTCGGCTTCTTTTCCCGCTGTTCGGTAAGGTCAAGTCATCGTCGATACATTTCGAGGGAATTATTTCGTCGTCTTTCTCAGACACTTTCTCGAGCTCTCTCTCTCTCTCTCTCCCTCTCGCCCGAGGGTTGTCAATCTCGACCTGGGTGCAAAAACTTTATGGCGCAGCGCCGACCGCCGCCGCAGCGGCAGCAGCGGTACTGTCAAGTGTCCGTGAAATACCCGGAAGCGGGGCGTACTACGAGAAAGAGGAAAATAAAAGCGGGGACGACCTTTATTGAACCACGGTCACACGGTCACAGGCTAACTTTCGTAGCATCGAATTTCCCGATGACAAATTATTTTATTTTATTTTATTTGATGTTACTTTATTATTATTATTATTATTATTATTATTATTATTATTATTATTATTATTATTATTATTATTATTATTATTATTATTATTATTATTATTATTATTAAATGTAATAATTTTTCATCGAGAAATTCGATTCTGCGAATGTTACTTATTATATTTATTATTATTATTGATATTATGATACAATGACCTGAGTATTCTTCAATGTTGTAGAAAAGTTACAGAAGTTATAGAATGTTCGAAGCTATATAGGTCCAAGGTCAAGCGGAACCCTCGCTATAGCAAAAAAATAATAATTTTGTTTCAGCCATGGAATTTCCCGATGCAAAGTGATTTTATTTCATTTCATTCAATAATAAGAATTATCATTGTCAAATAAAAATATTTTTCGTCGGAAAATTCGAGCCTACGAATATTTAAGTTATTATTGTTATTATTATCGTACGATTATATGGTTATTTTTCCAAAGTTATAGAAGTTATAGAATTTTCCAAGTTACAGAGTTACAAGTTACAATAGCGAAAAAAGACTTTTATCACCCCCGGTAACCTCGCAATTTTTTGAGAAAAAAATAGCTTAAAAAAATACATATTTTCGATCTAATTTTGCTTTGTATATTCTCTCGCTGTGATTAACCGTCCATTAGCGGCGAACGTTACGATCTGTCCGGAGAAAGTCAAGAGCCGTCGGTAAAGCTTCGGGCAAAGAGAACAACGTGACTTAACCTCTTCGATCGCGATCGGCTGGATGAGTAATCGCGTAGGTGCGACCGGTACTAAAAAAAAAAGCGACAAAAAAAGTACAAAGAAAAATCCCCATTACAATGAGAAGGAGGAGTTTCGAGACAAGAGTTTTATAGTTTGGCCAGACAGTTATGTTGGGTTAGGCTCGGACAAAGATACAGTGCAATATAACCGCTGCCTACAACGAGCGTACGGTAGGACGGGCGGACGGACGCGTGCGCAGCATCGAGTGCGGCGAGACGGGAGACGCGACACACTCACCTCCGTCGCGACACTGCGCACACGTGCACGTGTGCGCCGATGGAGATGCAGCTACGGAGAGGGAAGTCTGATAGACCCGATTAACACTGTAACGTCGGCAACGATCCAGACCCCTATAGTACACCTCAAAAAAAAAAAAAAAAAAAAAAAAAAGAAAAAAAAAGTTACGAAACACTTACAATTTCTCAATGGAGGTATCGATTATGCGCATTTATATCACGTTTGAATTTAAATTGGGACTTCATCTAACGGTGCTGCGAGAGAGGCGAGAACATTTTTTTAAATGCAAAATATTATGACGAAAAAATTGTCTCGTAAAACAAGCGCTGATTGCGTTATAAAGTAAACGATTTTTTTTCTTTTTTTTTTGCAATTTTTCTTGCGTGTGAAGTTTTTGTTAAGGTGAAGTGTAACCGTTATGAGTGCGAGGGAGATAGCTCGTATTTTTCCCTAAAAATTAACCGTCTTAGAGAATCTTTTATTACAGTTTTTGTTACCGACCGGGGGGTTGCACTTCACCCTAATTGTACAGTTATTTTTTTTTTCTGTTTCACGCCTCAGTCGGTGACGAAAATTGCAATCCAGACTTTTTCAAGTCGCCTGCATTTTGCTGAAGAAAATGACTCTCAGAAGACGATAATTTAAAGAACCTTGAAAAAATTGTTTTTTAAAATTACTGTCTTTGTTACCGACCGAGTCTGTTCCCGCCTCCTCCCCGACGATTATCCCAAAAAAAAAACAAATCAATCGGGGTAGTTAAAGAGTGTAAATTGGAAGAATGATAATTAGGTCTGAAAAATTGAGGACGGAGAATTGAGACGTAGACGCGTCCAGTGGGCGTACGAAAAACACCGACGTTCTTGCAAAATACGACACCGACGCTCCGAGTATCTCTCGTTGAATGTTAATTGAGTAATTCGTGTAGTAAGCCAGGAAGCGCGTCTTTACCGCCTATTGCGTATCGGAAAGACGATATGTTGACACGTTCCGGGTTTACCAAGCATGGAAATTCCATTCATAAGGCCATCGCGAAAAGATTATTGGAATATTTATAATCATCAATTTCTTTTTTTTAGAGTGGGAGTCGTCGACTATAGAATTCCGAGGATAAATACAAAATAAAAATAAAAACGAAGAAGGCGATGTGTCACCAGACGACGAACGACACAGCACGTGTCTGCGCTTCGATATTAATATCGAAAGAAAACATAAAAAAAAAAAAAAAAAAACCACTAAGGTTAGCGTGATTATAAATTTAAATCCTTGAACGGAGTTGCGCAATCTTAACAAGAAATTTTAATGCCGGACTACCGTTTTAATCCCCCAGGCTCGGTCGGTAACAAAAGCTGTAAATTGGTTTTCTTATTTTTATTCATAAATTTTATATACATTTTTACGGAAAACCAAATTATCAACTTGACCGTTGGATGAAGAGGATAATTTAAATTCGTTCAAAAATGTCAAAAAACCTCGAAAAAAGTTATATATACATATATACGGCTCGCACTTTTTACCGACCGAGTCCGTACCAATTTATCGAGTGCCTCAAGGCCATGTGAAAGATGTACCACGTGACATATGAGTGCGAGAGAGATATATGCGTTTTTCGAATCAATGCCATTTAAATTAGGTTGACGTTTCGGATAAAACGGAAACATCATCGGACGCGGTATTAAATTGTACATCCGGTGATGCTTTGCTTTTTCCCGAAGTCTACCGTCTCTGAATCGCATTCATTACAGATTTTGGTTACCGACTGAGTCGTCTCGCATGTCCTTGAGGGGAAGTGAAAGTCACGTGACGGGGCCACGAGTGTGAGAGAGATAGTTGCAATTTTCAAATTAACTTCATTCAATGGCGTGAATTTTTTTGAGAAAAAAAATGAATTCAGGCCGGATGCGAAATTACCGTGTGCATCCGGCTCGAATTAGCTTTTTCCTAAAAAAAAAAAAAAAAAAAAAAATTAGCACCCTTGAGAAAAGTTCATTACAGTTTTCATTACCGACCGCGATATTTCACTTCCCCTCAGCGTGCAGTGAAAGTCACGTGACGGAGCCAGGAGTGTGAGAGAGATAGCGCCATTGGTTTGACGATGGAGCGAGAGGGAGAGAGAGCGACAGAGAACGTGTTTCACTTCACCTTAAATTAAATACTTTCCGAAGAGGGCGCCGACAAGTTTATTTACTTCGTCCTGCTCCCCACCGTTGACGTACGTTACGATTTTCGCTATTACGGTCTTCACAAAAAAGCATTCCGTCCACAAAAAAAAACATTCCGATGCTTCCCCAGTCAAGGTTAACAAAAAAAATCCGTTAGAGTCCAACTTTTCGATTTGAAAGCACCGACAAGGCCCGTCCTGTCAGAGAGTCCGCCGCGACGACAGGAGGGCCAAAGTTGCGGTGCAAAAAAAAAAAAAAAAAAGAAATTAGTAAGTTTCGAGTAGAGACACTGTATTACAGGGGCGTCGTGCGTGAACTCTCCGGTCGAGTCCAGTCGCAACTCGTCTCGGCGGTTCTCGTTCTCCGGCGACCCTCGCGCGCACGTCGACGATCTCCTTCAGACACACACACACACTTACACTTGCACAGGCCGAATACACGAAACGCGCGTGAGACACGAAGGCGGCGACGTCAAGTACGACTGCGAGATTGTCTCAGGTACAGTTTTTCATTGGCCCCGGGAGAGAGAAAAAAAAAAGAATAACGTCGCTTAATTAAGGCGCTCTCACGTACGAGCATCCAGCGCTCCAGCTCGAGCTCTACGCAGAGCGAAAGCATCGACTCGTCGGCTTAATTAATCGGGGATTTTTATCATTTTCTTCCGGCAACGAAAATTCGATTCGCGACGATGTTTTTTTTTTATCGAGATTCGTTCAACGCGAAAGTACGATATACGATCTTAGGTTTCACCTTGCGAGATCGCTCGCGGGACTTTCAGCTTTTCTTCTGTGATGTGGTTCTTTCTTCATCATTATTATTATCATTTTTGTGTGTTATTTCGCTCGCCTTCTGTTATTGACAAATATGCACACGTCTATGGAGTTAAAATTGTTTGCTATATTAATAAATCAATAAAAGTTTGTATTAAATTTGGTACGAAATTTCGAGGTGAAATAAATTGATCGATTAGTCAAATCACGTCTGAAATGCTCGACTTTGATATAACGAGCGTCAATTACGAACCGACTCGTGTACATCAAATTTGATCTATCGGTTCGTGCATAAAAAATATTCGAATACCGTGTACCAATTTTTCATGCCGGAATCGTTACCTTTCTTTTTTTACATTTTTCTATCAGTTTGTTCATGAATCCATCACAAGTTGGGCGAAGTTGAAATTCTCCTTTCGTTAAATTGAAATTCGCTTCGTGAATGGAAAGTTTTTTTTTTTCTTCGAACGCACGATGACTCCGAATATCCTTGTTTGAATCTACCGATAGTAACGTGCGAGCCGGTTTCTTTTTTCCGGACGAGTGAATTACACAACCTCCAAATAACATTACCGACGTCTCGAACGGTTCATATGTGAGAAAAAAATATAATAAAGTAATATCACAATTTCGACGATTATTATACGAGACATAAACGACAATAAAAAATATTTTGATTTCTTCTTTTTAAACCATCACGAAAGAAAATTTGCGAAAGTACACCGTCGCTACAGTATCGGCCGGCGGACTCTAAGTGTGCGCAATCGCGCGCATCCACAGAGAGAGACAGAGAGAGAGAAAGAAAGAGAGACTATAGACGAAGAGTCTATATAACGCGAATTACAGTCGCTACGCTTGGAGAGCGCCACGATAATGTGACATCTGTCCCGAAAATATCGCTTCGCCCGAGATATCGTCTAATTGACGACCGAGGCCGATTAGACGGCCAGATAGAGAGTTTCTCCCGAAATAAATCGGAAATACCCGAACCTCCCTATAAACATCCAATTACGCCGAATCCCGACCTAAAATTCTCCGACCGAAGATGAAAAAATAAAAAAAATACCCTTTATAACAAAACCGACCAAAAAATAATTTTTCGTATGCCAAAAGTATAAAGAAATATTCGGAAAGGTCGCGGGATCGCGTTTCCGTCAATCTGCAATCCGAACTCGAAAGATAGCACAGAGAACAACACTCCGTGGGCAATCTGGAGCTTGTGTGCGTATATAAAATAATAATCGAAGCGTGTCCCTGTGTATATACGTGTATATATATTTTTTTACGTATGTGGTAGTCAAAGTCGCCAGTGTAAATATCGTAAGTATATACTTGTCATGCGGTCTCAACGTCGACAGCGATATGCGTGGACACACGACACGACACGAGACACTCACACGGTGGCGACAATCGACGACTGCGACGAGGAGGTCCCCCCCTCCTCCGCCCTCCCCCCCCCTCCCCACCCCCGCCGGTCGTGAAGGGAGTCAAGAGGGAGGCGAACGACGAAACTAGAAACTCGAATTATCTTCGCGATTTTTTTTGTTATTTATTTTTTAATCAGTTCCATCAAGCCTCGTCTCTGATATTTATATTTGTCTTAACGATTTTTGTTTTCCATCGTACGTTCGCCGAACTCTCCCCCCCCCACTCCCTCCTCTCACGAGCAGACTCCGAGATACATCTTCGATGCAGGCTAGGTAACAGGATGTTTCGGTCAGATTAAAAAAGAAAAAGATGTTTAATGTCACCAAGACGATACGAACCGAGTGCGAGGCGTGATAAAAAAAATCCAATTCGCCGAGATCGACGCTCGTCCCTCGTCCGGTTCTTTTTTTTCTCGAAGTGTGTTACGATAATTGGGTAAAAAGAAGGATGGTTAAAAAAAAAAACAAAAACAAAAAGATCTTGGTGAATCGCCGAAGACCGGCGGGGGGCTGCTCGGGTAATTACATTGTTGCCAACACAGGGCTCTCGGCTAGTGGCGATGAATTTGGCGTGTATAAATAATACATTTGTTGAAAAAATCGGGCGAGGAGCGGAGAACACCCGTGAGCGAGTGTGTGCGTTGGTGAGTTCGGTCTCTCGCGCGGACCGTTATCGGGACGACGGACGAATAAATAAATGGCAATGAAATTATGAAAAATTGATGAAGGCAAGGTTCAAGGAAGAAAAAAAAATCCCTCCGATGTTAGCAGAGATCGGGATGAGACACTTCGAGAGACAGAAGGGAAGGGATTTCGTCGAATAATTTCTGCGACGTCCGCGAAACACGGGGCGCGCGCGCACACAGAGAGGAGACACGCGAGTGTACGTACGCGAGAGATAGACGGCAATATGGTTGTGCCGAAGAGAGGGAGCGACGGAGGTGAGAGACGTAAGGAATCGAGTGTTCGCGACACACACATAGGCGCACGTCCCACACACACACACATACACACACACGCACACACACACACACACACACACACACGGCCACAAAGAGACCCGTCGAAAAATCGCGTATCCGTTTTTTTTCTCGTTCAAAACTCTGTCGCACAATGAATATCGTCGTACTCACACTTTATTATTATTTTTACAACGTCCCGCGATCGTCAGCGACGAGCAAGCGAGCGCGACAACACCCGAATAATCACCATTTTTCTTTCTTTTTTTTTTCGTTCTCTTCTTCCTCCTCGTTTTTTTTTCCCCCGTTTTCTTTTTCTTTTCTGTCTTCCTCCTCTCTCGCAACTAAAACTGACTGCTCTGGCCTCTGGCTGTGTGGCCTGCACCACAGGAACTGGCCGCGCTACCTCGCGGCTGCTATGCGCAACGTCGCTCCTGCTGCTGCCGCTCCGCGCACACCGCCGACGGACTCTCCGTCGCTGCTCGACTGCGCTCGGCCGGGGAATTCCCCCTCCATACGCTCTTCGGCGCTCGGGCGCCACACGCCGGCGAATCTTCGCGAGGGAGAGGGACGGCGAACGATGAGAGACGGGGCGAACGGGGGCGAGAGGTCTGACTGTATCGTACTTAAGACGGCAACTGTAATAAAGCGATTCGGCGGATTGAGTCTAATCAATTGTGCGAGACTGATAAACAAATTTACGATGCGAGATTAAAACCCCTCCCGACCCTAAAACCTTGTTCCTAAGTCTAAGGTGCGCTTCGGGATACTCTTTTTTTGGGTACTTAGAAGCATGCGAAGAGAGACACGACTTCAGCGGCGCTCGCGTCGGAGCGAGAGAGAAAAACTGAAAATGTGTTTCACATCACTTTTAGGCGATCGAACTTTCTTTCTTCTTGACTTTTTTTTTATAAGGCTGCTCGTTCGGCAAAGTTCATTATTATTATTCTCATTATTGTTTTTGTTATTATTATTATTATTATTATTATATTTATGGAGTAATCGGTATCGTTTTTTTATATCAATTTAATTTGATGTAAAAGTCCGTGGAATAAGATTTATGTAACGCTTCGAACCAATAAGCCACAAGCTTAAACCTGCCCTCTCCCCCCTCCCTTGATCGTTTGTTCCTAAGTCAGGTACGTTTCAGATGTATTGACTCCTCGCGAACTTAAAACTATCGAACTTTGTTTGAACATGATATAGAAGCTCATTCCACAGAGCATTATATATTAACACCTCTTGAGCCGAACTTAAGTAATTAACCAACAGCTATCCTTCGCTCGATCTCAATATATATTTTTTGTTTGTTCTTTATCGCAGAGTCCGCGAAATACCATTTAGATAACTTTTCGACCCGAGATGGGTTTGTTGCCCGATAGAAGGCAGCGATTCGGTTCAACGGAGAAAAAAAAAAGTTTGCGGCCGGTTACACGCATACGTTTCGGTGCGCCGGCACCGCTTCCGGAATGTAGCTCGGTGGTCGGGAGTGAACCGCCGAAAGCTATATTCACGCCCAATTATTTTGCGAGCGGTTTCCGATGATATTATCACCGAGGGTACGACGGTGGTTTTTTTTTTTGCGGATGTACTGGAATTCAACATACGCGAGATACCTCAGGCTTGAGAACCTCGTCTTGGGAAAAATTTCATATCTTTCTGCGAACGCGAAAAATAGATTATTTTCTTTAGTAAAAAAAAAACATATATATATAGACCTACGAAGCTTTCGACGACGATGCGAAAAGAAAAATCGCTTCTCCAGATTCCCGGCCTGCCTAACAGCCGAGTGCATGGACTCGGTCATCGTCACCGAAAACCCATCGTTACACGCGACGTACGTACATACGTGTGTATATAGTTCGGTTGAATCGCTTTTCGTTGACTCACGCACGCGCCTATACGAGAGGGCATATACGCCGCGTACACATCTTTGCGCCACTCTCGGCTCGGCCCGGCTCCGCCGCTGCTGCTGTGACGCGGCCGCCACGGTAGTAGGTCCTTCGCGTTAGTGGGGTATAAAAGCGTATATGGCGCCATGGCAACAAGAGGCGAGTCGAGGCTTGTGTTGCCTCGCCGCGCGCAAGGGCAAGCTCCTAAGGTGCAGACGCACGACCAAATGCCAGCATCTTTATATATATATACATATATATACGTGCATATATATATATATATCTATGTGCACAGATAGTTTGTTCGTCATTCGTCTTTGTTGTATTAAATGTGACGATTTTTACCAATGTAAATAAAATGTATCTATCTATAATTAATTTTATCAATCGCATATCGTCCTTATATTTATTTATTTATTTCAAACGATTGGAATAATATTGATAGGATCTTTTATAAAATCATTATTGATAATAATTGTTATTATTATTATAACGGGCAACTATAATAAAATCGGAAGAGAGTAGCAAATGGGCACATTAACCGTGCAGCCCTCTTCGAGTCCCGGACCCGCGATTGAGCACCCACAAAGTCCATCCTTGCGGCGAAGAAAATTCTGACGAGGCGGAAGGAGCCAAGAAAACGATGTACGGTTCGCACAGTGGATTAGAGAGGGGAAAAAGTGAGAGAAAGGGAGACAGCGATAGATCCGAGGTCCTAACACAGCCGACGAAGAAACGAGGACGAAAGAGACTATCCGGAACGGTAAAGAAAGAAAGAAGAAGAAAAAAGAATAATTTCTATAATGGTATACTTGTAGTCTAACGCCGTTCTCGCGTTGCCGCGAGGCCGAGAAATCGAGATATCCGATTACCAACCCCCTCGATAGATCGCATTACTCATCTACGTGTGTGTGCATATATTCATATCTATACACACATATACATATGTGCAAATTTTTGTCACCGTTTCTTTCTCGATTTCTATTTTCTCTGTAACTCAAGCGGCGTCTCGCGGTTCGCCGAGCAGGCGATATCGTTTAATTCGCCTTACGCATTTAATTTTTTGTTTTTTCATATATTTTTCCAACGAACTTCCCTGGGCCGATTACCCGTGATGTTCGTGTATCTTAACTGCCTGCGCCCGCAGTGTGTGGGTGCGCGCACACGTATGCGCAGCGTACCTTCGTTATCTCGTCGCGGCGTCAACGACGAGACACAAGCGCCACTGAATCACGGGACTCAAGACGCCGTTACGAAATATAAGCGGGCTGACGAGGGGGGGGGGGGGAAGGGGGGGAGTTTATCCGTTTTATATTTAGAAATTGAAGATAGGGCTCTTCGATTGACCGCGGGCAGCCGATTGATTCGATTGAACTATAGCGTTGCGGTGTACACGTTATTACGTAGTAAGTTTACCCTGCCCACCGGAATTCGCCAATTGTGATAATTTGCATTCAAGCGAAGCTGAGGCGGTCACGTGACCGAGCCTCGACGCCCGATTGGTTGAGACGGAGAGGCTGGCTGGTCACGTGACCTTGGCTTCGATCGCCAGCTCGTGTTGCTGGGTCGCGCACGAATTATTATTTTTTTTACATTTCTTTATCACTCTGATATGAAGATGTAGGGAGAATTTTTTGTAGATTAGAAAATAGGAGGAACTTTCGCAATTGGATAGACTCGCTTGAATTTGGAGAACACCTGCCGCCGAGCATATCCACGAATCGAAAAATGTTGTTGCTCACGTGACCTCGCGTTTGAGACTTTCCATTGGACGATATCTTCGAATGGGCTTTGATGATATTCCGAATATTCCGGAATTGAGGTTATGGTGCGTGTGCGTGCGCGCAGCAAAACCCTGGGAAACGTAACCTCGAATAACACAGTTCGCCAACAACAAACGGTAGCTGAGCCAGTAAACACAGTCGAGGATCTTTAGTTGAAAAAATGGTGAGAAAATTGAAGCACCACGAGCAAAAGTTGCTGAAGAAGGTCGACTTCATATCGTGGGAGGCTGACAACAATTTGCACGAGGTCAAGGTCATGAAACGCTATCGAATACGCAAACGAGAGGATTATACAAAGTAAGTTTGTCACCAGCAGCGATGACGATTTTTTTTTTTCGATAATTTATTCGTTGAGTGTCGTTTTGCCTGTGCGAAATCGTATCGTCGAACTACTGAGAAATCTATCCGCGGGCGAAGTGGTTGACCCGCGTATTTTTTGTCAAGGTCACTTGAATGGTAATTGAACTACCCGAAGCCAGGGACGTTAATTTGTCCGGCACCGTTTTTGGCCATTTTGGGAGATTTTTTCCCCACCATTGTCGAGGAAACGAAAATAATTAAATAAATAAGAAAAATCAAATGTTTAGGTGTATAAATTTTGCGAATAACGTTGATAATGTCAACGTGGGCAAATACGGACAGATATGGATTTGAAATAAATAAAGAACTGGCCAAATTTATGACTGGACCGAAAATTGCTCGATAAGCTATGAGGAATACGATTTTTACAGATACAACAAATTGTCCCGCGAGATTCGGGAGGTCGGCCAAAAAATAAAGGCGATAGATCCGGAGCATCCGTTCAGAATAGAACAGAGCGCTATGCTGTTGGAAAAATTGTACATGATGGGTCTTATAGCGACAAAGTGGGACTTGTCCCTATGCCAAAACGTCACCGCGAGTTCTTTCTGCAGACGAAGATTGCCGGTCGTGATGGTGCGGAACAAGATGAGTCAGGGTATCAAAATGGCCACTCAGCTTATAGAACAGGGACACGTTCGAGTTGGCACGGAAGTCGTCAAAGATCCGGCTTTTCTTGTCACCAGGTAAAATATAAGTAAATCAATAAATCGATGAATAAATTAATCTATTGATTAATCAATGAAAATCGATTGATTGATCAATAAAAAGCGATTAATGATTGAATTGATTGATCGATCAATAAAAATCGATCCATAAATTAATCGATTGATTCATCAATAAAAATCGATTAATAAATTCATCGATTGATTAAACAATATTGATTAATGAATTAGTCGATAAGATTGTCGACTCGGAAATTCCGTGAAAATGATCAATGTTTTTGTTATATCTACGTCTATAGAAATTTGGAAGATTTCGTCACGTGGACGGATACATCGGCTATCAAGAAGCACGTTTTAGAGTACAACGACACGGTAGGTGCACAAAATATTCGCTGAAGCTCCAAACTCACTTTCGGGAGTCTAACTTTTTATCGAGCTTGAAATATTCGTTGTTTCTTTTTCAGAGAGACGATTTCGATATGCTCTGACGGCAGGGTACGTAGGACGAGAGATTGACGAATTACGATATCATCGATAAACGACGAGAGCGACTTATAAATATACGGCGAAATATCAAAGGCGAGAATAAAAAAAATATTAAAAATATTTTACTCTCCTACGAACTATAATTATCGTAGAACCAGACGATAATTATCGGCGATTGGTAGCAGTGCAATGGTCCTTTGCAAATTGGTTTATTACAAACAATTTACAAATTTTTTTTGTTTCTTTGTACCCATCGAGGTGCAAACGGAATCCCGGGGCAAAAAGGACCAACCACATGAATTTATCGTCGGACATTGAGGAAAAAAGTATTCGGTCCATTTTGCCCCGGGGTGCCGTTTTGTCTCGCTCACCCCTGCATTCGACATCGCGCTTATTGCGAATCCAACGAGCCAGAAAATCTCGTCTGGACTGCACGACGGACGAACAGGGTCAGCGAAGCAGACGCGAGCGCGCAGCTCCCGTTGACCAGAAAAGTCTTTGAGCCGCAAACGAGCCGACTACTTTTTCGCGAAGGATATTTTCATGGCGTGCGAGGGTGTGATCTTGAAGCCTTGGAGGGCGTCCTTCGCAGCGCCGGACTGCACTTCGTTCTCGAACTCGACGAACGCGATGTCGTGACGATTCGGCACGAGACGGACCTCCTTGAAACCCGGAAACTGGTTGAACAACATGGAGAGCATCATCTCGCTGGTCTCGTCCGGCAGGTTGGTCAGGAACAGAATTTGATTGGGCGGCTGCTCGGGCACGGCTGTGCTTATCACTCCCGGATGAGGCGCGACGCCACCCGGATGATAACCCGGCGCCTGCGAGTGCTTGGCCTGCTCCTTGGCCCGTTTCTTCGCCCGCTTCGCCTCTTCCTCCTGCGGCGCCGGCACGCGCTTCGGCTTCTTCGGACGCTCGGCGAACGTTCCCTTCATCTTCGCTATCACGTCGCTGTCCGTTTTCGAGTACTGTATTCTCTGCGAAAGTGACAAAACGATTTTCATTTCAATATCTGACGTACAATAATTATCATTTTATTGTTTACCCCCTCGAATAGCAAATTTTATCTTCTTGAGCATGCCTCGTAGGATAAAAGCGTAATGAATGAACACTTCGTCCAAAAACACGACTTGATCTACACGATATTACCTTAAGGGCATGACACACACGTAACAATGCTCTGATGGTAACAAATCGCTTTCCCTACTTTCTCCGTGATGGTTGATGCTTGGACCGAAATCAAATTAGGATTTTGTAGTCAACAGATATAAGTATGAAAACCTAATTTGTTTTTGTTCGTCTTATCAATCGTTTTGGAGAAAACAGAGAAGACGATTTGGTACTAACTGAGTGTAACACATGCCCTGAAGGTAGTAAGGTAGATTTTTTTTTTCATTCATTTGTTAATAACATTTTGGAATTATTATTATGCAAAATCAGTCTTTTCAGCCCTTTCCATATGCTTCATTTTTTTCAAATTTTTGTCCCTTCGGGAAGTGTTTTCGCAATTCTCTCTGAACTTACGTGAGGTCGAACTATCCGCTATACTATCTTAATTCGATCTTTTAGAATTTTCAACATTTTTGGTATGATACACTTTAATAATTAACTTTTTTTTTTACAATTACAAAATAAGGTAAAGAGTTATGAATGATCAGGTGTGAAAATGAAACGGCAACTCACCATGGGTTTGTCGTAAAATGGAAAGCCCTGCATGGATCTTAGAGCGTTGGTGCCACTGGCGATTTCTTTGAATATCACGAAAGCCTGACCTCTCATTTTCAAGGTCTTCAGAGCAACAATGTCCAGTATCTGTCCGAACTGCGAGAATATAGCGTACAGCGATTTCTTGAGTTCCTCTTTTTTTATCTTCTCATTGAGGTTGTTTATGTATATCGTGTTGTTCGGACGTATATCCATCGTATCTGAAACGATTATTATTATTATTATTATTATTATTATTATTATTATTATTATTATTATTAAAAAAAAAAATTTAACGTTTGAATAAGATTTTTTTAACGGCAAGCTTTTGAACAGTTCAATAACATCCGCTTCAATGAGATAATTTTGTTATTGGCAAATATACAAAATTATATTCGATATATCGATGTTCTCGAAATGTATTAATGCGGAATAAAAAAAAATGGACAACGGAGCGCCAACGTTTGCGTGCGCGAAACGTTTTTCGCTTAAATTTTTTACTGGGCGACGATGATTAGACAGCAAAAATGACATTCGTGAGATAAATAATTACCTTGCTAATATGATTTGCCGACAAGATTCGTTATTATTTACACCGGGGCGTGAATTGTTCGACTCTCGAGACCGGGTTAGCGTCAATTTCTTTGAGGTTATGTATCGTAATGGCGCGTTTTCATGATTGGTTGTAAAATGTTGAATCGTTCAGGCGCAAGCGCAATCGTCGACGATGCGAGCGGCAAAACTGACCGGTAATTTTCATCGCAATTTACCACTAAAAAAAACTGTTACGCGATGAAAAATGTACGATCGTGAGCTTCCTCAACAGTCTATTAAATTTACGAATAATATACAAGAAAAGCAATGTCATTAATTAATTACCCATGAACTTATTGAAATTTAATATTCCCGGATGCATCGATCTCGAATCTTACGACAGAATGAAATCGTACACCTGCTCGGTTTTTTTTTACACATACATTTTTTTAAAACTCCCTCTGTAAAAACAACGAATCGATTAATTACAGAGGCACACAAATCTGTAAGCAATCCATCACCGTCGTTCAACGACGATTACGATGCAAATAATCATTGCTCCCAACGATAAATAAAAAAAGATATATATTATATGTTGTCATTAAATTCATCGATAGGTCAGCGCTAATAGGAGTTGAAGGCTGGATACGAGTGTGGCGAGTAGAAAAATCGATAATAGTCCAATGGCTCGACGATGCAGCCAACCAATCACATGACGTTCCCAGTAAAAAAAAGAAATGCAGCTTTTGCTTCGACAAAATACCACCCGCCCCCTTCCTAACGCTGATTGAGTATCTCAGACAAACAATATCCCTTAAAATGCATCTTCAAAAATGCCCAAACGACTGATTTTCATCTCGTCTTGACGTGTATTCTGAAGTATTTATGAAAATGTCGAATCTTCCAATTTATGACTTGCAGAATGCATCGCCGAGTTTCCGCGTACGCCGAGGACTCGAGGCCTCGACGGACAACGCATGCAACCCTTCGAGTTTCACCGTGCTCCCACACAGAGCGCTGGATCGATCGGAGAACCGTCGAGCGGCCGATTTTTTGGCGGGAACTCGGCGGCGTGCCGAACGCTCGATGATGATGCGCAGAGGGGGGGGGGGAGGCGGCGCAGGGGTGGGGGGAGACTTTGACCGGAAACGCCGCTCATAATCCGTTGAGAGATGGAAATAAGTAAAAAAAATAAAATACAAAAAATAAAAATAAAAAAAGGAATAGAAAAAAAAAAATTGACGCTTTATAGAACTTCCCTAGGAGTTGATCCGTTAACCCTTTAGCGTCTCTCGTAGCTACGTTAATTCGTTTATTCGTCACCGGCCAACCATAAAAGCGGGAAAGTTGGCGAAATGACGCCGTTCATTGCCAACACCATGACCGATGAATCTTTTGTGATTTTGTCCTATTCTCTGCAACACACACTCACACACACACACAAAATGGCCTGATCCTAGATATTCTCGCCACCGAAATCGAAAAGAAACTGAAATAACAATTTTGTTAATTTTGCGAATCGACAAAAAAAAAATACTTACGGTCATTAAATGAGGTCACTAAAATAGCGACCAAGAATAAAGTTGAATTATTAATTTTTTTTCGGACAGCGAGAAAAACGATCTAATAGTCCGGGAAATATCCCGACAGAAACAAAAAAAAAATCATCTCAAATAAAACTTAATTTTTGTTTTCTTATTTAACGATACAAAAAATATTTCGAGAAACAAGAGGTTCGAAAGAATTTTTGCGTTCGAATGTAAGCGCTCGGCGTCGCATCGGCTGCGCTTTGCCGATTGGCCAGCCGAGCGGCGAATCGACCAATGTCGAGCCGGCTGAGTAATTGCGCACATACGATGTCCCTCGCTAGCAACCGTTATCCACGAGGAAAACTGACTAAAGAACATCGAAAAAAATATCGCATAAAATAGAAAAAAATCGATGCTGATTTTTAGATGTAAAATTATCGTCGAGCGTCGTCGGTGCGACAAATGTTGTGCGTTCAAAGAAAAGCCGGATAATCAAGGGGGGAAATCGCGAGCGCCGCGGCGCGGCGGTTGGCCGAAGCTCGCGAGGCTCCCCACGCCGCGAGGGGATTCGACGCGGCGCGCGTACCCACCGGCAGCCGAGCAGCCGCCTTTGTCCGGACACAGCGCGCGCACGCCGCACACACCGCACACACCAGCAGCGCAGGAAAGAGCTGAAGAGAAGGAGCCACCGAGAGAAGGATCCCCGTGTTCGGCGTTCGGCGTTTATAATATAAAACCCGTGAGGTGAGTAAACCCGATCGCTACGCTACGGCACTACGAGTTCTCTACGTGACTGCGCGGCTCTCACTTCCCTCGCACGTTATACATATATATATATATATTTTTTCCCGCTCTACGGTCCCCGCGGCGTCGACGCGCGCGTGTGTGTCTGTGTGTCTGTGTGTGTTCAACAAATTACCAATTTTTTTTTTTTTCGCTATATTTTTTTTCGTTATTCGATCATGATTCGTTTTTTTTTTTAAACCGAATTAATTAATTTCGGATCGGAGCCGTGTTGATAGGTGCGCGAGTGCAGCGACGAGATATACGTGCGAACGACCAGGAGGGAGAACCATTGTACGTCGGAGCCCCGTCGAAGTTGGGCGAGAAAAAATAAATAAATAAATCAGAGCCGGCGCGTCGAATAATTTTTCGCCTCCCCCCACCGAGAGAAACTCCGTCGCGGTCGACATTTTTCGGTGAGATACTGTCGAGGATTGTCGGAATATATATATATATATTTTTTTTTTTCTTAATTTTTCTCCCTCTCTCTCGCTCTCTCTCTCGCGGACGGTTATCGCAACGTCGTGCGTGCGCGCGTCTTTCGGACAGTTCCGTCCCGACGCCGCTGGGCGAGATCGCGCGGGCAAGCCGCTACACTGCGAGACACACCACGTATCCAGTTTGTGTCGTTGATACATAGGAACCCCCCCACCTCCCCGGCCCCCCCTCGGCGACGAATTATTTTTTTTACGGTGAGAAATATTTGCCTCATTCGTCGACGAATTTTTCGGATATTTTTCCATCGTGCCCGCGAGGCTTTTCGAGGCCTGGCGAATTTATCGTTTCGCGAGGTGCGCGAAACGTTTCTCGGCTGTGCTACGTCGTTTTCGTCGTTGGGTCATGGCGTCGTGACGCTCATCTCCGGCTCCCCTCTAGCCTGTACCCCGTTGTACTCGATCGCGTGCAATTCTCACGAGCCAATTCTTCCGAGATTTTCGTACAATAATTTTTTTTTTTTTTTTTTTTACGAATTTCCTTGTATTTTTTTTTTCCCCGTAATTTTGCTAAATTATTATTTTCTCCTCGATCGAGCCTTTTCGCCAGTGTGGGTGAGTGTCTATGTGTGTGGCGTCGTCGTGTTTATTCGGGGAAACTCGCCGTGGCGTCGTCGCAACGTCGGCGACGACGCCGCGGCCCGAGACGCCGACGCCGGACCCACGCGCCGGCTGCTAACGTTACTAAAAATCCTCGCTGTAACGCGTATTTATTGCGGGTCTCCGTTCGGCCTCCCCCTCGCCAACGAGACACCCATTTTTTTTTTTTTTTTATCTCGCCGACCGATCAGAGTTGTTTAAACGAAATAGTCGTCGGTGCGCGGGGCGAGCGGGGAAGTAAAAAAATATTCGGCGTCTTCGCGGGGCGACGCCAATGTCGCCGGCTCGCCGGCCAAACGTGTCAGTTCACTTTGAAAATGGCGGGGTTTTTTTACGCCTCACCTTCCAAGCCTCTCGCTCGATGCGAGAAGTCAATTTTTTAACGAAAGTTTAATCAAACGATTAGAAATTTACTGGGTAAAATTAAAAAAAAATCACGATAAATATATTTTTTCTGGGAAATTTTTGCATCCTTAAAATTAGGCTTTTTGCTCCTGTGATATACATATGTATATGTATGCGTATACGTGTATATATGTATATGTATATTTGCCTAAGGGATTGGAGAAAAATCGTTAGAAACTTTCGTCTTCCGTTATTCATTTTTTGACAAATTTATTCGCCATTTTTTTAAAGTCTGAATAATATATTTTATTAATTGTATCGGTGTCTCTCTCATAATGGCGGGAAACGAGCGTTGCCGACGGTTTATTCGAGGGAAAACGAATTCCGCCCCTCTCCCGGCTCCATCCCCTCCCCGTTCCTCCTCGCTCTCTTCCACCTGCTCTCCACTCGGCCAGCAGCGTAACGGAATAAATTGATTGGTCGCGCGAGGCAGCGCGCGAGAGGGGAAGCGACTATCGGTCGGTCGGCCGGCAGAGGGCGGGGGCGGGGTAATGCAATCGCGAAGTTGAGGACCGAGGCGACGACGTTTGCAAGCGTCAGGACGCTCGCAAATCTGTCGATGTGGAGAGGACGAAAATTCAGCATTTTTCTTTTCAATTCTCTCTTTTCATCCATTCGTTCCAATTTGCACCGAAAGGCGTTTTTGATGTAAATTTTTTTTTGTATTATTATATTTATTATTACTTTAGTAAAAACAATTACTGGCGCCTAAAAAGTCGATTATGCGGTGTATATGTTTTTTTTTTTTTTTTTTTTTTTTTTTTTTTTTTTTTTTTCGTAATCCATTGCGCCTCTTGGAAGGCCCAACTGGCCGTGTACACGAAAATCGATAACGGTATCTCTCGGTTTATGCCCCCCAGCTTCGAGATTTACTCGCGCGAGCTATCTCGACGATCGAGGTTCGTCGAGGCGGCGCGAGGGAGGGGGGGGGGGGATCGAGACGATGGCGCTCCCGCCAAGCAGCCAAATCGTATCGCCCGACGCTCGAGAATGATAAATAATTTTCGTTCCATCCCCCCCCCCCCCCCCGCGCTCGAAATCTTTTTTTTGTCGATGACTTTACGATTGCGTTTGTTTTTCATTTTTTTTATCGTCCGGTGAAAATTAAAGGGGCGTTCGAGTAACGATTTTTTTTACCTTTTTTTTTACCGTTCTGCTTTTTTTTTTTATAATGAGCGTTTTGAGGAATGATTTTTCATTATATATATATATTGATTTGGTTTTTTTGAAAAATTATTTGCAGAGAATCGAGAAAAGAATAAGAAAATAATCAAACATGTCGGACGACGGTTCACCGGTTGTTGAGGAGCAGAAGAAAAAGCGCGGCCGCCCGTCGAAGAACGCCGAGAAAAGTATGGACAAGGTTGTCAAGGAAAAGGAGGCGGCGGTGGTCAAGGAGCCGAAGAAGCGAGGGAGGCAAGCCGCTGAGAAGAACAACTCGGCATCGCGTACACCAAAGTCCGACGAGGACGAAGCTCCCGCGCCCGTTAAACGAGGCCGAGGCAGGCCCAAGGGTTCCCACAAGAAGAAGGTGATTAATTCGCACTTTAAAAATACTCTTTTTTTTTTTTAAGGAAAAAATATCTAGTTTTTCTACCCTGAAATGTTGAAAATGAACAAAATCGGAAAACCTCCTTTTATTAACAACAATAAAAATAATCCCATGCATTTTTTCCGCAAAAAAAAAAAAACGAGTTCTCTAACCCGGAAATATTGAAAACGAAAAAAAAAATTGAATAAACTCCTTTTATTTATTTTTGTCGTTATAAAAAAAAAAAAATTCAATAAATCCCATCCTCTACGTAACGGTTTTGGGAGAATGCACACGAAACGAAAGTCCCGGCCCCGAATGTAAAAAATGCCACGAAAAAACGCATTTAGTTTCAATTAGGACATTTTTAAGAAAGCGAATTTTGAACTTTCACAATTTTTTACATTCGGATCCAGCGCTTTTTTTTCTTCGCATGAGCGTAACAAGCAAGAAATCGTGTGAGAGCGGTGATAAGTTTTTTTTTTCTGACAAAAAAAACAAGCTTTTTCGGGGGAAAAAAGAAATTGAAAAAAAATAATAATTCTAATATTTGTTTGTGAACTTTGAAAAGGCTGCACAAAAAACCGCCGCGGCACCTGTACCCGGACGTGGACGCGGAAGGCCGAAGAAGGTGGAGGAGAAGCCGGAGAGCGCCGGCGAGGACGAGGACGAGCAAGACGATGACGAGGAGGAGGAAGAGAATTGAGAAGGGGGACTAACAATTGGACAAAAAATATAATAATTGGGAGGAAGGTGCACCGACGATGACAAACGAAAAGATAAAAAAAAAACACAAAAAAAAAGAAAAAAAATAATGGAAATATCCCCGGAATCGTCGCAGCGGCCAGCTGCGTCGCGTCCCTTTCAACTCCCCCCCTCTTCGTATATCATAAACTTTACTTTAATTTTATATAAATAACTATCAATAAGTCGCGTCATTGTCTCATATCCTCGTCATCGCGATACGCCCATCGAGATGAGCAAAAAAAAAAAAAAAACATTTAACGTAATCGAAAATTGTCTTGACTACGCGTCCTTCGCGACACGATTTTCGCAATAACCACGGAAGCATAACGACCGAAAGGTTTTTTTTTTTTTTTTTTTAATCATCATGTCACAACTATTTTTACTCGCAGTGGATAGAGAGAAAACTTTTTTTTCTTTCCTTTGCAATCGCCGAAATGACTCTGAAACGGTGAAAGGAAAAATAAAATGTACGACGATGAATCATTCCTCCCTTCTTGTTTTTTTTTTGCGAACATCGCGATAATTTTTATCGTCTCTAAAATCCGTCAACCAAGATCGCATACATGGTTTTTTTTTTGTAAATTTTTGGTCATCGTTTCTTACGCGAGTAAATAAAAAAAAAAGAAAAAAAGTCGATATTTATTCATTCGCTTCCGCGTGTTTTTTCAACCGACGTCGATGAGGAAGAAAACAAAAAACAAAACATGTCACTTCACTAAACGCGGCGTCGCACGCTTGATCTTAAATCCTGACTAAAGATAGACGAACAAATTTAAAAAAGGTAATTAAGGAATATGAATGAGAGGGACGAGAATAAATCGTTTCCAAAATGGACAAAAAAAAATAAGTTAGCTGCACGAAGAAGCCTGAGAAAACAATCTCCGATTTAAGGAGATACGAAAAAAAATGTGTTTGATCTCTTGTCAAATCACGAATATTTCGGTAGGGGCCTCGACGTGGAGCGAACAAAAGTAAAACAAAAAGTAAACTCATAAGCTTTACTTTATTATTATTATTATTATTATTATTATTATTATTATTATTAATTGATTCGATTATATCTCTTCGGAGTTTGAAACGATTCGACATTTCTCGAGATAGAGAAAAGGAACCGGTACGAAAAAAAAAACATGAATCAGAAATAGCGAAGCGAAAGAGGAAACGAAATGAAAATGAAGAGAAAGGGAAAAAAATTTTAAATAAAATAAGAAAATAAGAAAATACAATTGACGGCGATCCAGCGAATTGATAAAAAAAAATCTGGCGTCCCGTTTACGCGACAAGCAAACCAACAGTGTGAATGTAAAATTTGTATTAAAGTAAATAAATTCACGAAATACTCTTATCCCGTCGAGCAATTGTCAATGTCCGACTTTGTAGCGTTTCTCGCAGGAATTAAACAATTGAAGGTGCATTCCGGTCAGGTGAAACCTGCAGGTTCTGAAAATTTCGGGAAATTTTTTTAGTAAATAAAAAAAAGAATGCTGTCTCCATTAAGAAAGAAAATTCGAGGAGCAATTATTGATTTTCTTTTGTGACGTGCCAAGAATTTTTAATCGATTAAAGTGTAGTGTTGAAAAATTGAAGTACATTTAAGTTGAAAAATTTCGAACTATACACTGACGATGTACAAACATTATTTTTCATCACCATTAAATTTTATTTACTCTATAATGTGATTTAAATAATTTTTTTATTGCATTAATAATATTATGTAACTCGAATAATATTTTAATTACACTAGAAGAGACCCGGAGGACTCAGGATCGATTGAATAACGCAATTATTCTTTTTTTCGGCACTAAACGTGTGATGATTATTATTATTTCAAATCGGACATTACTTTTTTAAATACAGCGTTGGTCGAGATCGATCGTTTTTCATCTCGATCAATAATTACCGTTTTATCACGACTTATCAATTTGTATTCTCGTTCTTTTTTATTTTATTTTTTTTATTGCTGTAAAAAAACAACTAACGTCGAGAATTGCCGTGACGAATTGTGCAATTTATTGCACAATTCGTCACGGCAACCCTCGACGGTTGAATCGATCGAAATTTTAACAAACTTCATTGCATTACGAAAAGAAACCGTGACCTTGAAAATGTGGTTTCGAAGATCAAGGTGAATTAGAACATCTCTATAGATAGCTTCGATATATTACGACAGAATATTATCGACTAAGTTCGGTAAAGTAGCCAAGGCATTTTTTTTAAACATCCAT
Organism: Stenichneumon culpator; assembly: GCA_964017025.1. Lineage (NCBI taxonomy): Eukaryota > Metazoa > Arthropoda > Insecta > Hymenoptera > Ichneumonidae > Stenichneumon > Stenichneumon culpator. The sequence goes on along the minus strand of OZ024769.1, from coordinate 21,443,496 downwards.
TAAACGTTCCCTACGAGCGTAAAATACAATTCTTAATATTTAACATCACATTGATGAAACATTACGAAACGAAAAAACAAAATGTCGTAGACCATTGTAAGATTGCTTAATATTGATATTATTTTTTACATGATTGTACGTGGTTGTGATTCGCGTTCGACGATATACAGTAAGTATTTATCCAGCGTTATAATAATAATAATAATCATTTTTCGAATATAATCTAGGCGCGCGAGTCTAGGCATTTTTGGTTGAGCGCACATTCAAAAAATTTGGTTTGTCAATTGATCTACGATAATGTATTATTATTATTATTATTATTTCTCTATCATACTAGCATAAAAATAGAAATTGTCGAATGATTGATCATTAGCGCGAAGTGTAACGCCGAAGATGTGATCGATAAGAAAATAATCGTGTTTGCGTCGTGGTAGACTGAATTTTTTATTTTTATTTTTTATTTCGAATCGAATGAAAATGCATCAGAAATCTTGAAAATTCAGCTTAGCATCGACGGGGAATACAAAATAAATATTGAGTCTCTATCACAGCTCGATTTCAACCGAAAAAACATTTTTCGCTTGGATTGTATTTTCCATTTTGCTTTAAAGTATTTTTTTTATTCATTTTTTTATTCGCATTATAATAGGAGAGGGGAGAAAAAAAAATAGGAGGAAGAAATTCTTCCGATCTGACTAGTCATCCGCCGATTTATCGTAATCAATAAATATTGCAATTGACACCACAGATTGTCAGGTTCTGCAGTACTTTTTTTGTTTTTGTTTTGTTGGCAGTACGGTGAGGAGCGTATTTATTTTATTTTCTTCTCGTTTCGTCGGTTTAATTATTTTCCTCTTTTATACATCATATACATGTCAGCCTTGAGGGCGTAGCACCGATACGAATATTTATCAATAAAAAAAAATTAAAAAACGGCACAAATGAATTTTTTTGTTTCTAATAATATCGTCTCGGTGCAGCGATTGAACCGCGAATCGAACAAGCTCACCGACTGCCCAGTCTTAGTATTTTTAAAAATTATTCACACCGGCATCGTTCATCAGCGTATTTAACTTTCTATAATTTTAATCCGAACTCATATTTTAAAAAAATCTCTTTCAGTCATAGCCGAGAGGAAAGTTGGAAGAAAGTTTTTTTTTTAATGCAAGGGCTTTAGGTCAGTCATTACGGACTACTCGATCATACTCCGTCGGTGTCAAATAATACACCGACGAGAAATTTCACTACGTGCTTTTTTTTCTTTCGTACACTACGACTAAATCGTGAACTCGCGAAGTGTGCCGAGGACTCGAGGGCAATACGAATGACGCGTCGATTCTCCGCATCATCATTTACTTATTTACATCCCGCAGCGACGAAAAATCGACGTCGTGGGGGTGACCAAGCGTGAAAACAACCATGAAAGATTTACAATCACGTCGCTATTCTTATTTACAAGTTTTCTATCGTTGTTCGTTTTATTATCGTGTCGGAACATTAAACGGTTGAACTATTCAATGGTATTTTTGTATTTTAAAAATAAATTAACGTACGGCCAGTCAGAAATTACGACGCCGCTGGATTACAATAATAATGATAATAACATTGAACCGGAAGTAGCGTCGAAGAGTTCAAGAAAATGCGTCTGGCCGTTCGGTGGAAAAAAAAGTAGATTGAACTATCGTAACGTTTAAAGCTGAAAGGTTGATATTATCGCTAAAGAACTATTGCTCTTCGCCTCCATCCGCTTTACCGATCTATCGTTACTTTTTCTATCGCTCACGGACGAATAAATACAACATGTGCGAATATCGATCAAAAGAGTGAGCGAACAAAAAAAAAACATAATAATACCCGTTTGCGTAACTCCGCGTGATTCATCTCGGCTCTTACGTACAAGCGTTACGTAGACGCGGAAAGACTAACGGGATTGATGACTAGTTTGTTTAACCCTAAATCTTATCGATCGCGACGAGTCGGCCTCGCCCGTCGTCCGGCGACGATACTTCGAATTTCTTTTTTAATCGTTCTTTTGTCACTCGTCGAGTTTTTGTCGATCTTGTCTCTAACGTTTGATTTTGATCGTCAAGTGCAGCAAAGGCTCTGGGGATTCTTACGAGATTTAAGCTCTATTTTAATTGAGGAATCGTCGTTCTACCGGTGCAAAGATTCAAGTGGAGTCTCGCCGGTTTGATCTTGAGAAAAAAGTATATATATCTACTAGCCGTTAAGTAAATACTGTGGTTGGCTGCGGGATGAATATTCGAACTCCGAAGCGAGTCGGCGCTCCGTCTCGTTGGAGTCTCTAGGAATATTAATCAAAGGACAATAATACTTGCTACGAGTGCGGGAGGCCAAAGAGATATGAATGAGTCGGATTCTTACTCTGGTACACACAAAAAAAACACTTCTCATCCGCAAAGCTCCACTATTTTTGTTCCCGTTAATTAATTTTTTTTCAACAAAACGTACTTTTAAGAATTGTTTTTTAAAATTGCAATGAAGAGAACGGTGAGCTTTCGCGGACAAGAAGTGTTCGTTAAATCCTCGAACCTATTTTTTTTTACCGTGTATCTACAATGTTTTACCGCTCACCGCCGCGGTAAGAATGTTGGCGAGGCAGCGAAATAAATCCAGTCCATTATTAAAAAAAAAAAAAACATTAATGAACGGACGCGATAAATTTCGAATCTCCCGCCAACTTTTTGAAACCCGCTCTGAAGCCCAATCGACATAACATCGAATAAAGCTTCGTTCATTCACAGACCCAAATTTTTTTCATTCGTCGCGTCTTCGCGGTCGAAATTGAATCTGCGTCGTCGCACCTTCGCCTCGACCAGAGTCAATCCGCCGTCAATTTTTGGCGAACGTGAAATAGTTTCGTTCGACTCGCCTCGCCTCCTCCTCGTCCCACGAAGCGTGCGTTGTTTATTTTTATTTTTCTTCTCAAGCCCTTTCAGCGTTTTCATAGGTGAAATGGAAGAAGTAAGGATGTCTCAGACGAGATCGTCGTTGCTAGAGCGCGAGGACGTCGCCGCCGCCGTCGCCACGGCGGGCACGCCCTCGCCGGCTTCCGGTCAGTGTGGCCCGAAGAGTTCAGCGTTCTCCTCGCTGTCCATCGACTGGTAGCCCTGCTGCAATGTTACGAAATCAATTCTAAACGTTACTCGCGACGTAGCCACAGTTCCGAGGCAGGGCGACAGAATTATGATTTATACCCTTCGCTGTCGGCTGCCGAATCCCTCGTCCAGCAGTTCGGTCTCCCAGTCGTCCTCGCCTTCCTCACCGGGGTCGAAATTGTAGAGCGGCATCAGCCTATGCCTTAGACGCTCCAGCTTTCGACGTCTTGATACTATCAGCACCTGTAACAGTAAAATGTTTCATGTTTCTTGTCTGGACGAAAAATAAGCTTTTCAAACCGGAAGTAACTTCACTTTAGATTTTAAAAAATGGGATTTTCAAACGGAAAGTGAGTTCACTTTTGGTCGAAAAATAAGATTTTCAAACCGGAAGTAACTTCACTTTTGGTCGAAAAGTGAGATTTTCAAACCGGAAGCGACTTCACTTTCGGTCGAAAAATCAGACTTTCGGACCGGAAGTGACGCCTTTCCGCTCAAAAAATTTCCGCTAAGTCTCCGGAAATATTAATTTTCGGTTTCTAAAGTGCGCGAGCCACAACGGCTTTCTGTATTTCATATCTCATGCTTATTGGGCGAATAGAGGGCTATTATTTGGAGGCTTACCACTGCCGATAGAACGATCACGAAGATCATGACCCCGAGCGGGACGAATATGTACTCGACGCCCTCGGGTGGTCCGAATTCGTCGAAAGGATCGACCGTCGTTGTCGTGCTGCACGTCTTGGTTGCGTTCGTGGCGTTGACGATTCCGGTTGTTGCTGTCGTGGCTCTCGTCAAATTCCACAAGGTCGGCGCGGTCGTCCGCGCGATCTGCGTCGTTGTCGTCGTCGCCTTCGTCGTAGTGGACGTCGTCGGCGATTCAGTGGACGTTTCGGTCGTTGCGTCGACGAGAATCTTGGTCATCTCGGTTGTGACGACTCTTGCGACATCGCGCAGCAGGCCGATCGTCGTGGGAACGATGGTCGTTGCGTTTTCCTCGTCCATGGCCTTACTTTATCAGCGACACGAGCGAATGATCGAAAACAATTGGAAACATATAATTTCTACTGCACGGTAAAAAAAAAAAATAAAAAAAAAAATAAAAAATTGGTATAAATTTAATGCACTGGTAATGGAAATTTGTATGCATAAACTGGAAATTTTTATGCAATACGCAGCACGCTGACAGAAAGATCGGCCCATTACCGTCTTACGAGCGTTGCTAACAGACTCGACTTGTCGCGTCTATTTGCTGGTCCAGAAACGGTCTACAATGTGCATCTTGGAGAGAGGGTTCTGAGATACGAGTGATAAAAGTGAACAATCAACAAAAAGTTTACAAAAGAAGAGGAGAATAATGAACTTATATTTTATATACTACGATGTTATTATATTACAGGTGCTACATGCTTTATCTTGGTCTACGCCAATATTGTTATCTGAACTGTAAAAATGTATATGTAAAAGGGTTCGTCCTGTCAATTAAATAAATAAATAAATAAACTTGTTTATTAAACTTCTTGTACAATTGTGATGAAAAGTTAGCGTACGGTATTTAAAAGAATTTAGAAATATGTTACTTTCAATTGTTTACTTTAATTTTACTGTAAAAGTACTTTAAAACCAATAATTTACTTTAATTTCACTGTAAAACTCCATTAATTTTTTATCACAATTGTATATGAAATTTAGTGTGCCTAAAGTTTTTGCATAAACACTTCAACTCTGGTGCATTAAATTTAGAATTTTTAATTAACAGTGTAGGGCTTTGAAACCGAGCAAACAGTAGTGTGGAAGGAAGAGACACTGAAGCACTTGAAAGCTTCGTATTTTCGCTATTGCGTGTCTACTGACACGGGATTATGATTTGTTGCAAGTTAGGTCATGAACTTGACAATTTTATTTTCAAAAAATAAAATTCAAGATCGATCGTTTGAAAGTCGGTAAAAATCGTGTAAACAAAATTTTTTGGCAAATTTTAGAAATTACTTTGAACCAATTGCATTTTGGCAACAGTATTGGAAGATATATTGAATTTTATTTTATTGGTGTTACATTACGTTTTGTTACAACAAATCCTTATGATTCTTTGTATCTACTGAGTTTATAATAATAATGTTGTTGATATTAATGTTATTAATAATGTTAATAACAATATTAATAATAACAACAACAAAACAAAATATTGTTAATAATAGTCATTATGTTAAGGCCAAAAACAAACAAAAAAATGGAACGTCGGCTAAAGAAAAAATTGAAAAATGGTTCCGACGTGAAAATAATAATAATTAGTCGAAACGCCTAGCAACGAATAGTCGTTTGATTTTGAGGTTATAGCCAGTGGGTCAAGAAACAAGTTTTCACTACCAAAAAAAAATCATTAATCCCTCGGATCCGATGTTTCCGGTTGAGTTAACATTTTTTATACTCACGTGGAATTTCGAAGATTATTCGACATGTCGAATGGTCACGAGTGCGTTCACGTTAATCCGAGTCTCTCGAGGGAACTTGTTCGAAGCTGCATTACTCCAGAGTGAAGTATCAATAATGCAACGATGTGGTACTGGGTCGGCCAGTGTTCGGTGGTCGTTCGTTTGTTTTCTCTTTTTTTTTGGTGTGTGAACGATGATTATTCCTACTATTATGACTCCGAGACTGACAGGTAAGTATTCTTTGCGCACGCAGTGTGTACACACTCGAGAACCCTCACGACTGTTATACTCGGTTGTTATCACGGGTGAATTTTCAACGCGATAAGAATCAATGTAGCGATAACAGAGGGCCTGGCGCATAGCCGGCGACAACAGGTGTTTCCCTCTTGCAGATAAACCTCAAACTCTGGCTTGATAATGCAGGTGAAATTTAATCGATTACCGTCCGGTAGTAGCGACGCACGCTGAGGGAGGTCACCCTATTTCAAGGACTGTTTCGAATTACCGAAAGGACGTTAGTTCGTCTAATCTTGATCGTATGATGTTCATCTGAACTTGATCGTATGAAGTTCATATGAGCTTGATTATATGAAGCTCGTCTGAACTTTTTCTTCTGGACTTTTGACCGTCTGAACTTTTGTTCTTGTGAACTTTTGTCCTTCTCAATGTTTTTTATTCATAAAGAAACTCAGGTCATCCTTCTAGAAACGGTCACAGCAAAAGAGTCAAGTTACACCGATGGAAATGTACCCTATGAACTTCTAATCAAATCGTATTCACTAAATATAATAAATCGTATAAACTAAATTTTCCAATCATTTTTGGACCGGACAAGGTGGCAAAACGGGGCAGAAAAGCCTGATGTATCGATGGGACGATTTCGGGCATCCAAAGATTATTGGAAAATGACGTTTTGCCCCGTGCCCCGTTTAGTACTTGGATGGGCGTAACAGTGGGACTTAGAATTGTAAGGGCATACGTCTTTTAAAGGACTTGGAATAATAAGGGCTTAAGTCCATAAAGGGAGTTCGAGCGCGCGAGCCTCGAGTCCCTCTAGTCTCTCTATAATATAAAAAGATTTCGCCGCCGCCGCCGCCGCCGTGTTCAAGAATCATGGGGGGGGTTCGCCATGGCAACCGGAGGGGTGGTTGCCATGGTAACCAAAGTGGTGATTGCTATGGTAACCAGAGGGGTGGTTGCCATGGCAACGGAGGGGTGATTGCTATGGTAACCGGAGGGGTGGTTGCTATGGTAACCAGAGGGGTGGTTGTCGGGGTAACCGGAGGGGTGGTTGCTATGGTAATCAGAGGGGCGGTTGTCGTGGTAACCGGAGGGGTGGTTGCTATGGTAACCAGAGGGGTGGTTGTCGTGGTAACCGGAGGGGTGGTTGCCATGGTAAACGGAGAGGTGGTTGCTATGGTAACCAGAGGGGTGATTGTCGTGGTAACTGGAGGGGTGGTTGCCATGGTAACCGGAGGGGTGAAAGGGCACCCCCTTCCCACACAGGTTGTTAAGGGCAGCCCCCCGGTTGCCATTATAAAGTAAAATAAAAATTAAATTACATTTTATTGATCATTGATCATATGCGATGTATGAGTGTACGATTGTGCACTGTATTTATTATTGTCATTAAAGTGTGCCTTTTGTTCTTTGCCATCCAACCACCTGTGTAAGTCATTTCGGCCGCCATAACAAACGAGCAGGAAAGAAAAAAAAGAGTAGGACTTGCCGCGCGCTACGAATCTCTCTCGTTCGCGCGAGTTTCTACTTCTATGTCTCTATCCGCTTGTACAGAGGGAGGGCGCATATATCGTACCAAATTTTCTACCCACGGCAAAATGCTCTTCCTCTCCTGGCCTTTTCTGTCTCTCTATCGAGAAATTGTTAATGGACGACGTTTTCAAGGACCTCTTTAGCGTTGTTCACATTATTCCACTGCCGTCTGCAAAGCCCGAGCCGTGCAGACTTTGGCTCGCTTTATTCTCCGAGATAAATTCGATTTCGGAGTTGTATAGCACCCGAAGAAATAATATACATAGGCGGAGAGAGAGAGAGAGTTTCGCGAGCCCGGTAGGAATCTTAGAGTGGAAGATATCCGGTGGGTTCCTGAGTGGGCATTGTTATCGAAATGAATTCGACGGGACGAGCGTCTTCTGTGGCCGGAGCACAGTTTGCGTTACAGAGAGATTCCATCGGTAGAGAAACACGATGGACGTTGATCCTCACTGTGATCCGTAAGCGGGTTCGTTGTGCTGGACTCTGTTTTCCTTGCGGTCTATGCACAGATTATCCCTCGACGCACCGTAGGAATAACCTTCGGGTCATGTGCTACAAGCACGGCAAATACGATGATCGAGAGAAATTTGGATCACGGAGGAGAACAACATGCTGCTGGATCCGGTTGCATTAAGCGATATTGGCGAAAAACTTTGTGGATACGTTTACGAGGGATAGTTTGATTGCGTGACAAATAATAAAAGATCTAGTCCCCGGTATAAATGCACCCGATAATGGGTAGCTTCTTCCATTGGTCGTTGATCAGCTTATGATCCCACTAGATGCTCGAGTAGATCTTTTGAGATACACAACACTCTATCGTCTCACCCCTGTGCCACTTGGACTTTCTTCACTTAGATCGGATATGTTAACGTTGGTAAATGGTAAAAGAAACGGAAATTAAAATTATTTAAAAGCAAAATCGAGAAGTACTGTAGACTGTACATTATATGCCTTGACGCAACTTTTCGAAGATTCAATTAATAAGAATATCTTCATAAAAAAAATTTTTCGCCGATCTCAACCAATTGTTTTTTTGGTCAATTCGTCGTCGCCCGTCCCGCCAGGGGAAGTTCTGTTCGATAAGCGACCCTCGTAATTCGAATAACCGTTCGGCACAGCCAATTAACAACGAGGTGCTGTAATGACAAATAAACAGTGTTATAAGCGTGTCATGTCAACGTTACAAAGTCTCGTTACATTATTGTAATGTTATGTAAGTAACACCCTATTAACATTACTCGAACTTCACCAAGGTTACACCATCATTGTTACAAAAATCTTACGTATCGATCACATCATTTTTGTTACAATAACTGCAACCGGCCGAAAGGACATGTACCATTTACAATTCCTGCACATAATAAATGATACATTCCATGTAACATTTGCGTTGCATTGCCGTAATAAAAAGTGTTCGCCCCATAGTTCACCCAAAACATAATTAAATGTAACTTCCGCGTTTTACACGAATCATTGAAATGTCACGACACGATACATCAGCACTTCCTTTATTACATAACAGTAGCGAAAAAATTACCGCGACTGCAACTTACGCGGTAGAAATAAAAATACAAGAGAGCTCTGTCCATTGGTTACGCGTAACATAAAACATGGTTGATAAATAAGACATTTATAGCATTTATAGTGACGACGGGGGACGCGTAATCTGTGGGCAGTAATCATCGCGCGGAAGTTTTCCAGAGTTCAGTGGGTCGTCAACTAAATGGCACACGATGATCCTGCGACAGATATTACCGCTACAAGCCCACGATACACGGTGAGAACAAGGCTCGCCCCTCCGATCGCCGAAATCATCGTATTATACATGGGACGGGACATTTACATTATAGCGTCTCTGCGTCAGTCTTGGAGATAGGGTTTGTGGCACTAAGATGACTCGATCGCGTTGCGTAGCTAAAAAAAAACACACCCTCGCATTGCGACCACTTCGGAACCAGCCTGAAAACCAACCGGTCGATCGGTGCGTGAAACCGACTCTCGTCCCAATCTTCCAGAGGTTGTTTATCGGTCCATTTTTTCGAACGTTGGCTTGCAGTCGAATTTTTCCAAAACAACCGCACCCCATCATTCCCCATCCTTTCTCCCGGGAAATAACGTCCCGAGGGAATTTCGTCCAGGGGGAATAGTCCGCCATGCACATAGAAATCTTGGTAGTGTTGTTGGTTTAAAAAAAAATCTACCAAAAATGGGACAAGCGTCGATTTGGCGTACGGATCGGCCGCTCGGATTGGAGTCGATTGCAAGAGAAGAAACCTGACCTAACGCAAAGTTCACGGGTGGTCCGCGAGGGTTTCGCTAATTCGGCTGGCCATGCGCAACGAGGGGATTAACGGCATTTCGAATCGATGACAGCGGCGGACGGTGATGGGTTGCTGTGATGATCGTTGGTGCCGGTGGGATTCGGTCTGCCGAAGCCACGCGTCCCATCCGGTCCCGAGGGCATTCTCGTGACGTTCTCGGGAAGATGGGCCATCAGTACGAATCCGCTGTTGCTGCGGGAACGAAACTGTCCCGAGCAAGAGTCGGAGCTCGAGGAGCACGAGGAGAGCCGACGATTGGTCGGGTCGAAGAAGCCCGAGTCGCGGCTGCATGATGAGAGTCGTCGAAGAAATGGTCCGCAATCGGCCGATCCTCGACGTCCCGTTTGACCGTAGAAACTGTTGGCGTTCGAGTACTCGTAGCCGTAACCGTATCCGCTGGTCGGCGAACCGGGCACCGAACCGGAAGCCGAGCAACAGGAGAATCTTCGGCCCTGAGTGTAGTAACCAACCGTCGGATAAACTTGAGCACCGTTCTGATGTCCGTTGTGCGGGACGTGAGGATTGTACATGCCCGGTGGAACGTAACCGTTCTCCGAGCCCGAGGAACACGACGAGAATCGTCGGGCCGGATAACTTCCGGTGTCGGAGCTCGAGCCGGAGCCCGAACAGGAGGACAATCGCCGAAGAATTATCCCGTTTCCGGTGTTATCGACGCCGGTTATCGAGCACGAGGAGAGACGCCGTGTCAGCCACGCTTCCGGCGACGGGGGACCTGCAAGATAGACGGAAAGCCAATGAACAGCGAGCTCTTTTCTCAAATAATGGGTTTTAAAAAAAGTTCTTTAAAAGTTTTCAAGATAAAAGATACAAATCTTTGATTAACGATCGACATTGAATAAATAAATTCCTATTGGCCGAAGTACTTCGGGGGATGACCAATAGGCAATATAAATATTTTCATTGCAATCTACCATGGCGTTCAGTAAAAAGTCGGTACGAAATTTAAGGACATCCATGGACAGTTTCCAGGCCATTTCCAGGTTGTATTGAGACATTTATTTTAAAAAATAAAAATATGCATATCGCGCGCGATAAAACGATTCTAAAACTTCGGACAAGGACCTATCTTGTGCATTTTTTTCCGTAGAACACGATGGGTACCCCGGATTTTCCGTAGCTCCATTGGGAGCCGAGATATCGACCTTTGAAAATCGCAAAAATCGACGTTTTTCCAAAAGTGGCTCAAAAAGTGAAAATTCGTTGTTCAATCGATTTTTTTTTTGTTTCAAGGCTAGATTCCACGTATTTTTTTCCGCTGATCACGAATATAACAATCAATATACATTTTGAAACAAACTCAAATTTTCAGGAAAATCAAAAATTCAAGGACATTCCAGGACTTTTTCAAGATCAGGCAAAATTCAAGGACAATTCCAGGACTCCAAGGACTTCAAGGACCGCTGGACACCATGTCTACGTTATGTCATGTTATGTACCAAAAAACTCTCATCTGTAATATTGTCAATAAATCCGCCACTAAATTGTTACATCTAACATATAGTTACAGCCGAGCGAATAAATGTAACACCAATAATCATGGAAGAAGAAAGAGTGGTATTTTAACGAGCAAATACGTTCTCGTGGTAAGTCCGTTAAGTTCGAGGTTTTAGTCAAGACTGTTAATCAAAGTACGATCGTCGCGAAGTCTCGTGTCGTAAGTTCAATTCTCAGATCGGTGCGAGCGGATAAATTTCCATTCCCTTGTGCTCGCATCAATCGATAAGAGTCATTTAATGAACCGATTCAGTTACACCGTATGAAACAGATAGTGAATTGTTATAAACCGAAAGATAAAAATTGCGCCCTTCTTACCCTGGAAAGGGTGCCCAGAGTTCGGCGCAAAGGCAACGTGATGGCAGACCGGATGAGCTCTGTTCTGCCTACCGTTGCGCGTTACTCGTGGGTCCTCCGCCTCGGAACCGCTCGCGCAGCTCGACGAGTTGTACGCGTTTTCCCTCGCGATTCTAGCGTGGACGCTCTTCTTCGTGGCTGCAACAGGCTGCTGCTGCTGCTGTTGCTGCTGCAGTTTTTGCTGTTGATTCTGCTGGTTCTGTTGCTTCCTCTTTTTATCGGTGTTCGAGGATTGCTGCAGCTCGTAGATTCGCGCATCGCCCAGAGACATGCTCAGTGCTGCCCTCGCGGCGGCCGAGTCCGTGAACTCCACGAGCGCGCATTCTTCGCTGTTCGCGAGCTCCGGTCGCTTGGCGATGGCCTGACGAACCTTGAAAAAAAAAATAATAATAATGATAAAAAATAAGAATACAAAATTCAACTAAAAAAAAAATAATTAAACACACTCCTTACCTCGGATGGCGCCGGATTGCCGGGTCTGAGTACCCGAATAAGTACGATCTCGCCGCAGTGACCGAACAGTTCGGCGACCGATTCTATCGACAGTTTGTCAACGGGAAGTCTGGCCGCGAGAACGGTCCTCGAAGGAACCGTCTGATCGTAAGGAGGCAACGGATCGCGCCGTCTCAATTTAGTTCCCTGCTCGTTCACCTCGAGCTTCGTGGATTTCGATCTCAGGGCAGCGCCGACGACCCTCCAGTCGCGACTGAGATGTTTCACCCTCTTGAAACTCGAAATCAGCTTCAACGACACGTACCTGACATACGTAATCATAATCATAATCATAATCATAATCATAATCATAATCATAATCATAATCATAATCATAATCATAATCATAATCATAATCATAATCATAATCATAATCATAATCATAATCATAATCATAATCATAATCATAATCATAATCATAATCGTAATCGTAATCGTAATCGTAATCGTAATCATAATCATAATCATAATCATAATCATAATCATAATCATAATCATAATCGTAATCGTAATCGTAATCGTAATCGTAATCGTAATCGTAATCGTAATCGTAATCGTAATCGTAATCGTAATCGTAATCGTAATCGTAATCGTAATCGTAATCGTAATCGTAATCGTAATCGTAATCGTAATCGTAATCGTAATCGTAATCGTAATCGTAATCGTAATCATAATCATAATCATAATTGTTATTATAACAATGGGTAAATTGAAAAGAAAATACCGTTGCGAACAACTTACCCCTCTTTGTTTCTCTTAACGTGCTTCAGTAGAAAGGCATCCTTGACGATATTCTCGTCGCTGAAGTAAAATTCAACCTGGGCCGATATCTTTTCGGCGAGTTCGTCGTCGCACTGTGTCGCCGGATCCTCGTCCTCCTCGTCGGTCGTCTTTCGATCGGTAACGTCGTTCGCCACCGCCGTTGTTTCTTTACCGACCGTGCCGTTAACGTCACCGTCGATCTTGTCGCTTACCGGCGTCTCGTCGCAGCCGGCAACGACGGCGCCGCTCTCGATCTCCGCCTCACCGCTCGTCGCGCCACCTTTCGGCTTGTGACGAACGTGCATCTTCGACTGCGACGCTATTCGACTTATCGACGCGATCCTCGCGGTCTCAGTCGTCTCAAGATCGGAACTTCCGCTGTCCGAAAAATCCGCGTCGGCCTCCTCGCCCTTCGAGCCGCGCCGGTCGAACGACAGACTCACGTCGCTGTCCACCGACGATATACTGTCACGTGTGTCGGACTTCTTCATAGGCGGCGGTGAAAACTTCAGGCTCCCAACCTCGTCCATTAGCTCGCCCTCCTGCACCTCGAGCTCGTCCATCACGCCGTTCTTCTCTACCACGATGAGCAGGAAGACACTCGAAATCTTCTCTCGCAAACTCAAATTCAAACAAACTCGTCGTTTCCCGCCATTTCTTAACTTCCGCTCCTTTCTTATGTTTAAAAAAAGGTCTGATAATTTTATTCTTAACACTCCGAGAATGTCCCTAAGATCCAACGATCACTCAACGATGAATGAACATTCTTGCCGGTCGCGTTTTATGTTTTTGCACTCTAATTAAATAGAAAAAATAAATGTCTTCCGGCCACCCCGCTTAAAGGGGGGGGGGGGGATTGAGCGGACCGGAAAAGTAGAGCCGGTAACGTCGCGCGACTTCCCGGCGATTTTTCGACGACCAAGCGGGTCTAAAGAGATTCGCGGTGAATAAATGAAATGAAAATTTAATAAATTTTCTAAAAATGAATTGTTTCGCTAGGATCTAAACAACGGATGATTGGGCAGTGAGAGCGAGGGGGAAGCGAGTGAGGAAGGATAGCGGATGGCGAGTAGCGCGTGCCGTGGGAGTCCGACTAACAGTGGCCTTCCGAGTCCGAGATCCGGACTTCTTTAAGTACTTTCGCCACGGACAGCCGGACGGACACAGAGTGAGAAGCGCGCGCGGCGGACGGCGCGTGATTCGCGCATGCGCGTTGCGCGGATTTCGGCGAACCCCTTCCCTTCTCTCGTCTATGGACGAGGCATGCGTCTCGGGAGAGCGTTCGCTCGCTACCGGCTCTCCGGCTGCCTGCCGTGCTGTCTCGTTACGCTCGGCGATTTAACGAACGAGAGCGCAGACGGCGCGCGGTCGCCCCCCGAGGGCGTCCCTCAAAAGGCGACCGGGACCTCGCCGGAGGTCGCGACCTTCCACTGCCGTATGCCGGTCAAGAATCACACAGCCGCTCTGCGACTTATCCTTGTTCCGTTCGCCGCTGTTTTGCATTCGTCGGGTACGCCCGACGATCCTTCCTCGATCGAGCGCTGTTGATCGATTGGCGAATTAATTTGCCGACGATTTCGCGACCGATCTGGAGATGTGACCGGTAAATTTACCACATTTTTTACCGCAAAGAAACGACACACGACAAACTCATGAAATTACCACTTTGGTCACGGAAGCCCCGCGACCAAAATTGCATTTAACTTTTTGTGAGGGTAAAATGATGAAAATAAAATCGCAGAAAATTGTATGAAACAAAATGTACTTTTATAGCCGGTAAATAAAGGAGAACAAAAATCGTCACCGGTATTTTAACATCGTAAAGTTATGAGAATGTAGTTATTTTTGTGGCAAGGGCGTCGAAAGGGAGTTCTTGACGAGTGTGAAATACCGCACGAAACGAAGGCGAGTGCGGCATTCACACTAGTCAGGATTCCCTTTCTAGGCCCCTCCCATTCACATAATTTTTCCTAACGAGCTCACGGCATCACGCTTTTCGTTTTTGGGAAGTGTGCGCAGAAAGACACTTTCTTGCACTAGTGCGAGAAAAAGTGCCTGTTGCGTTTGTACGCATGCGCAGTATTTTTCTCGCACGCGAAACGAAAATAGTACAATTTGGTCTGTTCGTTTTCAGAGTAAGCTGGAGCAGAGCCTTCTATTTTACGTAGAAAGTATATCTATATTTATTGGATATATAGATATACCTTCCACGTAATATCGAGCGCTCTGTTGCAGCTTACTCTGAAAAAGAACAAACCTATTGTATTTCTCAATAGCTCTAATTTTTTTTTTCAGCAGGTAAGGTGAGGGGCGGGGCAAAAGGGACCATCTTCGTTCAGTCTCGCGTAAAATGGCGTGCACTGATCCGTTTTGCCCCGATCTCTCCCCTCTACACAGAAAACCAGACTTTTTAATTGGTTTTCTCTAAAATACTACTGCACTAATGTGTTTGTCGTCTGGAAGTATCGTTATTAAGATTTCTTTAAAAAAAAAAAAACATTTCACGTACTCGATCACATTCGCAAGCAAGGTGACTGTTTCTCGCGTACGCAAAAGCGTTTAGCTTCGAGAATTAACTAGAGTGGCATTATCGAGCAGAGCTGACGAGTTGACAGTCGCCGGGGCTCCGAGGATTCTCCGAGGTAAACATCGACGGTCAAGACTTCGCGACTTCAAGTACGCGAGCCTCGAGCCATCGAGCTCACGGGCTCGTTCTTCTTTCTGCCTGCGTTTAGTACTTTTATTTACATTAAATAGCGGCGGCAGCAGCATTGAATTGCACTTTATTACTTACGTCTCGCATAACTCGGTCGCGGACGCTTTTGTTTTTTTCATGTGAAAATCAAAGAGGCCGTTTGCCACCGGAGGGGATTAGTTTACATGGTATTTATAGTACAGCCAATAATATCATCAACCTGACGCGTCAGTAATACTTAAACTACCCAAACTACCCAAACTACCCGAACTACCCAAACTACCCAAACTACCCAAACTACCCGAACTACCCGAACTACCCGAACTACCCGAACTACCCAAACTACCCAAACTACCCAAACTACCCAAACTACCCAAACTACCCAAACTACCCAAACTACCCAAACTACCCAAACTACCCAAACTACCCAAACTACCCAAACTACCCAAACTACCCAAACTACCCAAACTACCCAAACTACCCAAACTACCCAAACTACCCAAACTACCCAAACTACCCAAAATATCCAAAATGCCTAAAATCTCTAAACTACCTAAACTATGTAAAATATCCAAAATGCTTAAAAGACCCAAAATACCCAATAGCCAACATACAGATTAGAAAAGCTTTGAACTGATTTCTGGGTGACTCGCAGTATTACGACCGATGACTACTGAAAAGTATTAGTTACGAACTGCGGTGTCGAATAGAACAGTGGTTGCGAAACATATGAGAAGGAAGCTCGCACCAACATTGTGCTGACTTGAGATTGAGGATTGGGTAGGTCTCATCGCGTCCCCATCGTGTGTCGTTCGTTCGTTGGTTTTTTGTTTCTTTTCTCACACGAGCGAACGAACGACGCGCATGACCTCCAAGAGGTATAGGTTCTCGTAGCCCCGAGCTATAACCGAGACTCTCGATATCTCGTCGCGCGTTTCGTTGTCGCATCCGGACGCTGCGAGCATAATAATATATGGGTCAAGTGCGGCTGGTATCGAGTATAAGGAGAGAACCCCCCGTTTTTGAGACATGTTTTACACACGGGGGAAAGGAAGGACTCTCTTACTCCAGTATCAGCGATCATCGTACGCCGACACACCGACTCTAAGGCCCACCGGCCAACTTATGTACACACACACGCAGTGTGTATATTTCGCCCCCGGGAGTTCGCAGGCTATTCGACAATCGCTGACCTCCGCAGGGCTTGTGAATTTCAACGAACGAACTCCCAGCCGTTTTATTTATTGACTGTGAATTTCTTTCGAATTGATTGACTGAAATTTTCAGTGATCCAGTTTAATAAATAATAAATAATAAATAATAAATAATAAATAATAGATAATAAATAATAAATAATAAATAATAAATAATAAATAATAAATAATAAATAATAAATAATAAATAATAAATAATAAATAATAAATAATAAATAATAAATAATAAATAATAAATAATAAATAATAAATAATAAATAATAAATAATAAATAATAAATAATAAATAATAAATAATAAATAATAAATAATAAATAATAAATAATAAATAATAAATAATAAATAATAAATAATAAATAATAAATAATAAATAATAAATAATAAATAATAAATAATAAATAATAAATGACTTTCTTATTTGCTATTTGGGATATTTGGTAAGCAGCGTAGGAGCATCCTCGGGCTATGCTTAGAGCGGCGATAGGGGAGTTCGGTTGGACTAAGCAAAAAGAAAAAAGAAAAAAGGTCAGAGTGTGCCGGGTGTAATCGAGTTAAATTTTTACGTAAAAGAATCCGAGTCACCGGAACAGTGTTGCGAGCGCATGGCGCGACTCTCGGCTTCGCCGGGCACTTTTAAGGTTTTGCCGATTATGCAACGGGTGACTCGCGCGTCGCCGCGTGCGCTCGACGACGTAGGTTGTAATGCTTTTGCCTACACAGCCGAGGAAGATACACACGCACAACGGACACCGGCAGCGACAGCGGCCTGGTGTGTGAATTCCACGCGCGGTCGTCGACGTTGTTCTTCACTGTATCGCTGCTACTTTGTGCCGTTCCGTAATCGAGGAAGCTCTGCAGGTACGGCAATACAGGGTGCATCAAAAAACGATAACCGCACCGAGCAGTCTCTTGCCACAGCTCTGTACTTATTTACGACAGAGTAACAATTCCCGGCAATTATTATCCGATAGATTTTTCATGTATTAAATAAATAAATAAATAAATACATTTATTGGATGCTTATTAGCATGAAAACGCGTCATTAATATATTAATATTGCTTATAGAGAAGGCTTTGTTTTCAGGTAAAAAACAAAATTTCGAGATTTCAAAATTAATTTATTGTCTATTTCTGATATCCATTTTTAAAAACCGAGGTTTTTAAACCGGAAGTGACATTTTTCTATACGACCTCATTTCCGGTCAAAAACCAAGATTTGAAAACCGGAAGCCATGTTTTCTTATATGACCTGACTCCCGGTCCAGAATCGCGATTTGTAAACCGAAAGTGAGATTTTACCGTATAAGGTCCCTTGTGGCTTAAAAGTGAGAAAATTAAGAATTTATCTAAAAATGTTAATAGAAAAAGTTAATTGAAAGATAACTCTAATTTGTGCTCACGAATTTTGGTGGCCGCTGTACATAAATAATCAACGAGCGAGCGTGCCCGATAAACCATCTCGAAGGATACGTTAGCGCAATGACGTGATAATGAATGGAGGAGTCATATTGCCGCGATCGAGTTGACGGACTATTATTATTAAATGATAAATAATCAGAATCCGGTATCGCCGTTAGACCGTTCGTTTAATGATTGATAACGATCATCATTATATGTAGTAACTATTATGCAGTTAATGCAGTTATATGAGATATATATATATATACGCGTCTAATATTAACGACGGTGTGGAGTTCTCACGCGAGTCTTATATCCGTCTCGTGGCAAAGCGTCCCGTCCCTCGAACATGACAACAGAACATCGCGTCGACGGTTAGCTGTTTACAATTATTTACCGTCGTATTTCTTCCTTTTTTTATTTTTATTTTTTTTTTTTTCATGAAAATTCATCGTGTGTAAAACGACGTTTACATCGTCGTGAGAAGAGAAAGAGGGCGACGGGGAGAGACAGAGATAGATATAGGAAGAACGAGAAACCGAAGGCTACCGGACCCTCGGATAGATCCTGTTGTATACTATTTCTGCGGGACAGTTCCTGGCCACTTGAAATGCACTATTGTGGAAAACCGTGAGAAGCTATCCGTTAACGTAATTCGTTCGATTTTGCACGTTAAAGTAGTCCTTGCGAATAGTGTTCACTCCGCATGAGTTTCAAAGAAATGAGAGTTATTGCAAACACTTCTGGATGGTATAAAAATCTCAAAAAGATCAAGCATATTAAAGGTGTTGAAATGATGAATGTTGCATAATAGTTATTCCAAAATGCTATTAACAAGTTGATGAAAAATAAAATTGTTCAACAAATCTCCTGGAAATCTAACTTTTTTTGTAATGAAAATGCTTCATTCACTTTTCTGAATACGTATGCATGTTTTCAGATTTTTAAATTCACTTTGAATCTTTCTTTTTTATATGTCAAAAATGTGTAGAGAGTCACAAAATTCCAAGTGAATTTTGTGACATTCGAAGCGTACTTTAAACAGTTTACCCCACGTTTTTTCGAGCCATTAAAGGTCGACGAAAATCGCCCAAAAAAACTCGTTAAAGCAGTAGCGCTAACCATTTTTTTTTCTTGGGAAAAGCGAAATTTTCAGAAAAAAAAATTCTCAGCGACTTATTTCCATGTATTTTTTCTCGCTGAACACGCATTCGACAACAGTCTCGGCGTAGAGTCGAGCCAGACATCGTTAATCCCCGAAAAGACACTTTTCTCTCTTCACTTCCGGTTCGACCGGAAATGAATTTCTCGCGAAGCCCCAACGCCCTTCGACAGCCAATCACCGGACAAAAAACATCGATGACCTTCGTTATTTTCTGATTGTCGATTCGCGAGGAAAAGGCTTGATCCACGAGAGATAATTAATTGACCGGTAATTGACCGGTTGAGAAAACCCAATTGAGCGAAACGACGAACAATTTGGCAAATACGGATAAGAGCTTAATTAAGCGACGTCGCGGAGGAGTCCGGCAGAGAGCGAAAAGGCGGAGGTGATTCCCCCCGGGGCATGTCTTATGATACGTTTCGCGGTCGGTGTATCGTCGAGGAATTAAAAGAACACAGTAGAGAGAGACCGAGGAAGACGGAGGAAAAAAGACAGAGACCGCGCCGCGGGATGTGGGTCAGGGTAGCCCGCCAAATGCGCGGATCAAATTTATTTTCGATTCGTCACCGTCGAACACCGGACTGCTGCATTTATCACATAGAGCGAAAATGTAACGCCGATCGTGCTTAATCCTCACTTAGTTTCCGAGAAAGAAAGAAAGAAAAAAAAATGCAATAATTTTGTTTATCTAACAATCTAATGATTTTTTTTTATTAAACAAATGGCGAATGCTTTCCTTCCGGTATGAAATCGGACCCAATCGCTATCGCCTGTAACAACCGAGTGACCATTCGTTTGTTCGTGTGAAATTTTTATTTTCGCTTATTCATTAAATGTCATTCAAGAAGAAAAATGATTTTATACGATTTTATATTTCATATATGATTTTGTATAGACTGTAGTCCACAAGGTCGCGGGTTCGATTCCCTCGCCGGGCCTCTGGGTGTTTAGTTTCGTCCTACGATATAGGTGCGATGCAGATGCTATAAGTTTTTAACTTGCTCTCTCTCTAAAACCAATAATAATTATAGTAATAATATTCTGAAAACAAATTTTTATTTAAAAAATGACCATCAAAGTGTTACGTCGGGGTCTCGGGAGGCCCGAAGTAGCGTGCACAGGAAGAAAGTCGCGATAGATCGAGGGAGCGATAAGGCTTAGGGCAAACGTTGAGAGCCACTGCGCTCTGAGTCAGTTGCTAGCAGAAGCTCAACAATAAGGACCGGTGCGAGGCCCCCGGGGTGATTCGCCAGGATGGCCATGACCATATTACAGGACAGAGGCTCCCAATGGTACCCCGGCAATCACGGCCGACGACTAATTACGTTCAATACAAAAAAAAAAAAACGCGAGTACGGATCGTACTTCGGCTCTTTAACGCGTCGGCGAGTCACCGATTCCTACATTACCGACCTATATTTTCTAGAACCATAATAACCTTATCGAGTAAACAAACGTTTCTCGACGTTGTTTGTCGTCTATAACTTTGCCTGTTAAGGCACGTGCTTACAAACGTTTTTATGTTGCCTTATGTCGTCGATCTTCTCGAGACTCCGTCAGAGGCATCCGGTTTTTTTTTTTTTTTCGACTCGATCTTTATTGTTTTTCCCGTCGCCAACACCTACAGGAATAATCCAATAATTCACGCTCACCTCTTCGCAGCACGAGGATCCGCTGGCATCTACGCGACGGAGTGTTTACTCTCTTCTCATGGACGCGGAGAAAAACGTAACTCTTTAGTTCCACAATGATTATACAGCGCGGCGTATAATGGCGGAATTATAATGCGAGTTGGCTACCGGTCGTGAAGGCAGATCGAAGGTGAATGTTTGAAAAAGGGAAAGTTGCGAAACCGTGTGTGCCCCGAGTGCCGGTGTGGGCTCAAAATTATTCTAATGGAAGTAACTCCGGGGATCTCGGGCCCCGGACGAATTTCGTGCAGCGCCGGTGCCGATAGGGGGAGCGGGCGGCAATGCCCCGGAGTGGTCTTTCGGTTCGACGTACTTATAACTTCGTCCGCCAGTCACTTGGCCTGCCAAGCGTTAATCGTAACGAAATCGGGAGATCTTGATTCCAACTATTGTATACCCTGATTCTTACTAATAAATAACAATTTCTTTCAATTTTTATATCACTTTCTCATAATGTCCCTCTATTCGCAAAGCTTCCTCTATGAGGACATTATGAGAAAGTGATATAAAAATTTAAACCATCAACTTTCAGCTTGTAACTTCCAACCTCCAACTTTCAACTTTTATGAGAGATATTATGATTTCAATTTTTTATAACGGGCATTTAAGGATGTATAGAAGAAAAATAATTGTTTGGGTTAAAAAATCGTAACGAAATTGGGCGATTTTAATGCCAACGATTTTTATACCTTGAAATTTTTATCAATGAATGTCAAATTCTTTCATTTTTTAAAATTCATTTCTTAACGACGAGTTTAGGATATATAGAAGAAAAAAAAATGGTTTGCCCGATTTCGAGAATCGGATACGGAGAGTGTTATGCAATACCAGTAAAGCCCCAGGTGCCCTACAATCGGGCACTCGAGCATTATTAATATGTTTCATAATATTGGCTCGGTTCGGAGTTTGATGACATATCTGATTTACCCTTTAGATGTTGCAGCGAATGTCGCACGTGTCCCCGATAAGCTATTACTCAAATTGCCCGGCAGCGTCGAGAACTCTCCGCCTCCGTGCGTCCCCTTCGCTGTTCGAGAGCGTTGAATTCGATGCTTCGCGATTCCGATCTTCGGAACGAAAGCTAAAATCGTTTAATCATTTCTTCACTCCGCAGACACAAGCGTGCCCCTCCCACAAATCTTGTGGCGTTCAACTTTGTTTCCGAACCAATCACATTGGTCGATTGATGAACCAAACCCATTGATTGGTTTCTAAACCGACCACATTGTCTTTATGTGAAAATTCGTAAACTTGACAAAAAATTGCAAAACAAATCTCGCGTTTTTTTTAACCATTTTTTTTTCGTTCATTCAACGAAAAATCCTCTGGAGTTTTAAAGAATCGCTAAATTGTCAAGAGAACAAAATGTGACTTAGGTGAAGGGGAGAGAGATTTGTTAACTGCACGAACATTTACCGTCTCGGTAATATTTTCAGAAGCATCTCGAATCGCAGGATAGCCTCAGTAATAAAATATTCCGCAAAAAACAAAAAGAATGAAAAAAAAAGTCGGGTTTCGAAGAAAACGATCAAGACCACCGAGAGAGCAAGACTCCGAGAGCGTATGTATAAAAATACATGTGTAAGTAGCCGCGTGCAAAGAGAGCCTCGGGGCTGAGAGTGCGGAGAGGTGTCGAGGGGCAAACTCGAAATCCCTTGACCCAGTATATCGCTGTTGAGACCGGCTGCTCCGCGTACCTTTACGCCGTTCGGGCTTGCGATCGTGTGTGATCCGACGATCCACACTCGACGCCGACACTGTACAGTTTCCATTTTTCTTTTTTTTTTTCCACGACGACGGGAAGTGTCCTTCGAGCTGCGGATCCGGTGCAGAAATCCCCAATGTAACAAACATCCTGTCGAAACGGCGCCGAGGGCCGTCAACTCCTAATATCTCGAACGCAGCTGATTCGCAGCGTCTCGCCATTTTTACAAGTGGCAAGGAGAGACTGTCGAAATAATATTGAGAATAATAATTTTACGATTACGATTTTTTTTTTCCAGCGAATGATAAGGTTGTCCTTGAAAGACCGTACACGGAGCTCTGGTGCAGCGCGATTCCAGAATTAACCTAAAAAATAATTACTTCTGGCAAAGTGGCGCGACGGTAGAGACGTCGAAGGGATCTCGGAAGATCGTCTTACCCTCGCCGAACCGGACTTCCGGTAGCCATTTTCTTTTTTGTCCAAATTTCCTATCGGGAAGTTACGATTGTGTTATTGTTTCTTTTTTTTTTTTACGTTGCACACCACTATCGTATATTTATATTTATTTATATATACAAAGGTATATACGATCGTTGGACTTCTGACTGCTATGTTTATAGTTTTTTTTTTTATCTTTTTTTTTCAGTTGTAATCATCATTTATCATCGTCGATCGTCATCCTCTTCGATAATAGTATCGAATTTACTATACTACGTGTAGTGACTATAGCGTATCTGCAGCTACAATTATACATAATTATGATAATAATAATAATAATAATAGTAATAATAATAATAATAATAATAATAATAATAATAATAATAATAATAATAATAATAATAATAATATAATGGTACCTATATATGTATTAATGCTATACAGAGTATGATAATGCGTCGCGCGGACATTTATTGCCAAACTCTCGAAACCATTTGTATTTTTTGTTTGTTTTTTCATTTTATTTAACACTTTGGTGCGTCGTTTAATATTTAAAGCAGCTTGCTTTGCATGCTCTCATCTTTATTTGTTTTTTGTCATTGGGTCAATTCGCGATTGCGAGGCCGCAGGGGACACCGAGATTTAACGCGATAGCGACGGGATAGAGCGTGATATTTCGAGCACGAAATTACGTGTCGTCGGAGAAGGGCATTTTTTTTCTTATTTTTTATTAATTTTTTCCGCAACTGTCTGAGACAGTTTGAATTTTTTTACTCTTTCTTTACGCGACTAGTGACTTGATGATTTTTTGTTCAACTCTCGATTCGTTCTTTCTTCAATACACATGCCTAGGGAATTTTCTTTTGTTTCTTTTTGTTTTTTTAGTATTTATGGTAACTTAAGGTTTCGTTAACACGCCAATGACAATAACTATATATATACTATATATATATGTATGAAATCTATGACATTAGTGACGGAAAGCACATTTTTATAGCGTGCGATGGATTCAACGAGCAACTGCGCATGCGCGTTAGCTACCGGCGCGTGCGACTGCGCAAACTCCAGGGCGGGAAAGTTTTATCTTACTTTTCGTTTCTTGTTGTTTTTTTATTTTTTCATAGCCACTGGGTAATTAACTTTTTCTTGCATATCTCTGGATATACCTCCAGTTTTCTTTGCTTTTTTTGTATCCTCATTATATAGGGTCACATACGCGATATTAAATATATCATTTATACGAATTCTGGTGAAGTTGTTTTACATGTTAGATTAGTACAGCTAGTTTATTTGTCTCTCGTAGGCATTCCCGAAGGCTTGCGGTATGAAATTACGAAGATCGATTCTGCGATTATTCGTCCCGGTCATAATCGTCATCGTCTCTCTGATTTTTTGTTTTTTTCATTTATCTTCTTTATTTTCATCTTTAATAGTTTCTGTATAATAGCGTATTTTTTTATTTTATAATTTTTTTTTTTGTGGATTTCAGTCGGCACCGCGCATCACTTTTATCCTATACGACCACAACTATCATATCTTATACTCGGATTAATAATGCGTATCGGGCCACTCCACACGAAACTCGAATTATCCACGAAACTCGACTAGTCTAATACGAAATATTTTTTTCCTCGATCCATATTTTTTTTGCTTCTATGGCGTTTTAGATTCGGACTCGAATTAGGATTTCTATTTATTATCTTAGGAGAAAAAAAATCTGTGTGGTCGACAATAAATTTAGATATTAAAAAATGTAAGTTCCCGCTCGGTCGGTATAGAAAAACTGTAATCCACTTTTTTTTTCTCCATCGGCCTTCAACTTTTCCGGGGATGATGATCTAAACGTTTCCTCGAAAGGTCGAAGACCTTTGAGAAAAATGGAGTACAGTTTTTCGTTACCGACCGAGTTCGTTTCACATCGACTCGATAATAAATATTTCTTTTTAACTATTGGGAGGTAACTCGATCGGAGCAATGGAATGGTCGCGGAATCCTGACTCGGCGTCCGAACTGGCTAAATAGTCTTTTTCTTCATTAAAAACAAAAAAAGATTTTTTTTTTTCGTTCCTTTATCATCGTCGTTCGACTTGCTCCTACATTATCTCTGTACACACACACGGGTAACAAGACACCTTTATTATCTTATCCATTAAACTACTCTTTTATTGCAATCATTCTCGCGTCGCAAAGTTTTTTTTTTCTAACATTTGTCTACTGTACGTCCCTGGGATTGTGAACGTGTCTTCCTCACTTTCTATGTCTCTTCATTATTTTTTTTCTTTTTTCTATCTCCGACTCTGAGTGAATAAACAACGTCGAGTGTTATCTGTGAATTCGGTCTGTCTCGCCTTCTCTCCTCAATTCTCCACGTATCAATTCAATCATATTTCTTCTTTGTAATTTTAATTATTTTTTTTAATATCCTAGAGTTATTTTATACTGAATATTAGCGGTAATCTTACTAGTACCATTAATATGTATGAAGTTTGTTTCGTTATTTTTTTCAATTTTTTAAATTTGTTTATTTATTAATTTTACTTATAACTCATTAACGAATAAGGGTTTTTTTTTGTATTTAGTGGAACGCAGTTCTCGCACGATAATCAAGGGCCTTTGTCGTCGGCGCACTGTCGCAGACAGAATAAAGACGATATAGTTCAATAAACAGTGGTAGACACTGTGCGTACGAATTTTAGCCCAAATCGAACCGATCACTTTTTTTAGTAACGTAATAATCGACATTATTACGAATTACGAATTAAATTATGAACTTTGTAATGAAACTCTTAATGAAGTTCGTTATGTATTTCACTAGGAACTTCACTATGAATTTCTTTTTTTTTTCGTTCATACAAATCTATCGATTAAAGCTGCGTTCTGGCTGGCCAACAATCACTGGTACGATAAAAAAAAATTAAAAACAGAAATTAAATTTTGGTCACCATATAAAATAAACGGTACTTCGCTATAGCCCTCCAATATTGTATCGCGTAAGCGTAATTGACGCCGATCCTGAAGACCAGCCAAAACGAGCCTCGAGCTTCACAAACAAAAATTGAACTCCTACATGCGCTAGACGAACCTCACGAACAATATCGAAATACAATTTTTCTTTTTAGGAATATATACAGGTATTTTTTATATTTATTTTTTACTTTTCGGTTTTTTCGTTAACCGGTCGTAGAACCCGTTTTTTTTTGTTTATATTTAATTCTCGAAACATCGATTATTATAGCTATTATGGTGTAGTAAACGATGAAGGGTACAATGGAGGAAAAAATTAAGAGGCGGAAATCGAACAGGGTATACGATATATACAGCTTGCCTCTCACCCGCTTAATTACCCTCGATTCGAGACCTCGTCGTTTTTTTAAATAACGAACATCGACGATTGAAATACGAAAAGGGGGCAAAAATATCAACGGCACGACAAAAATTGCGAGATAAATTGAGGGATAGAATATAAAATGACTTGGAAAAAAAAGAAAAAATGATGATATATACATCAAGATTAAATAGGCAACGAGTAAACACCGAGTTCGCTTATACGCGACCAATCCCTCAAAAATAAAAAAAATATATGTAAAAAAAAAGAATTCCGATTTGCCATTGAGGGATTCGTCGACGAACGCGAAAAATCTGAACACCATAATTCTTTGGAAAAAACAATTGTGTACTACGCTCAGGACTGACGAAGCTTCGTATATATATATATATATATATATATATATATATATATATATATATATATATATATATATATATATATATATGTTAATATTAATGTCATTAACATTAATATATATAATGTAATGTAATATAATATAATTATTAATATTAATATTATTTAAATTTGAACAGAGACGGGTTTGATCGGAGGACGACCTTTCGTCGAGGAATCGCGACTGGTAGTTTCGTCAGTCGGCGTTCTGTACCGACTGTTAGAATTACTTTCTAAACGACAAAAAAAAAGAAAATGAAAAAAAACGGAAATTGGATATTTCTGATCCGCAACGTTGTCGATAATTCGTAATTAATCATCAATAGCTTAAATAATCGATCGATAATCTTAACAATTAATCTCAATTAATCACACGTTACGCAGTCATGATATGACGCTTACGTTCACTCGCACCCAATCATCACCCTCGCAGCTTAATTACTCGTCGTTTACAATAATATGTATATATATATATGTATATACTTTTTTCCTTAAAGGTTAATCAAACGTTTATGCATTTCCATTGTTTCTGCCTTTCTTTTTTGTTCTTCGCTTTACATCACACGTCGCTTCGACTCGAATGCAAAAATCTTTTTTCAATTTGTATGTTATGTGTGTTGATGTCACGTGTTTCAGGGAATCCATTGATTTCCGGCAAAAACAATAAAATTTCTCTTTCCTTCAACAAAAATTGGATAAAAACCCTCCACGATATTTAGTTCGAAAAGGTCTCCGGATCGTGAAAAAAAATCACCAGCTCCGAGTATAAAAAACCCTAGAAGAATTAAAAATTGTTTTCAATACTACATTTTTTTTCTTCATATTTTCTATTTTTCAAGAAATCAAACCCCTCCTACAATTTTTAATATCGAGACTCGGTAATTTTTTCACCTCATCGGAACACCGTTACGAACGATCAGTCGCGTGGAAATTTTTCTTTTTCACCACCAAAAAAAAAAAAAAAATCATACATTTTATTGCCTGAAGTCGAACTCCCCTCAGTTGATGTGGTCTCGGTCTTGACTTTTTTTTACATGTATATGTTAGCTTTAGAAAGGCATATGAGGATAAGATATTCGTTATTATTTATGCACGATGTTGATTGGAAGCGGGGCCGTGCCAATTGCTCGTCTCGTTCGCCCTCTTTACAATTATCGTTATTTATCATTGCTATGAAATACTGTGGTGTGTCTGTGTGTCTGTCCGTGTGTGTTCGTATGTGAGAAGGCAGAAGTGCGAAGACCTCCCTGCCACTCGCGCAAGCCGTCAACAGTCAATCAATCAATCGATCAATCAATTAATCGGTCAACCGATCGATAACTAAAAAAAATTAGTCGATCGACTAATTCGATGACTCAGCCGATCAATAAAAAACCCGCGCCCGGGTACGAAGGCTTACGCAGTATTTTTTTTTTTTCGAAATTTTATTCACGTTTATTCGATTCTCATTATTTTTGCTTTTTGTCTGTTTTTTGTTTCGTTATCTTTTCACCCTCAAAACTTGCCAGTCTTTTCGTGCTTGCTGAGCTCGAGCGCCATAGCGAGCTCGGCCTCCTCCTGTTCCTTTATCCTGCGGCGTTCCTCCTCGGCCTTGAGGCTCTGCTGGGACGCCCAGGCGAGCTGCTGTTCCTCGATCATCGTAAGACTACCGACCGGCGCGATGTTGTTGCCGTTCTTCCAGGCCCCATTACCGCCGCTCTTGCTCTTACGTTCGCCCAAGTTCAGTTTCTGCCTGAACGCGAGCGCCCGGTCGAGGCTCAATTTTTTGCCGTTCCTCTCGGGATTCATCGAGAACGCCGCGTCGTAGTTCACCGTCCTCGTAGTCTTATCGGCGAACGTGTCCGGAAAGTCGAGCTCCTGGAATTTAACGTTGCTGTTCGCGTCGCCGAAGGCGTTCGATACGTCGCCGGTGACGGCTTCGAGCTTGCGATTTTTCTCCGATTTTTTCAACATCGGGAAGGTCTTTGAGAAATCGGACTCGAAGCCGCCGCGGGCGAACGAGTCGTTGTCGTCGGCGTTCCGGTGACTCGTCTCGAGACCGAAAGGGTCCAATTGCTTTCCGGCATTGTTAGCGTTCCTCGTGTCGTCCGTCGTCGGCTCGTCGGCGAAAGGATCGGCGATGTCGAAGGGATCCTCGTAGCGATAATCCCTGAAGGGATCCTCGGTGAAGTCCGGCAGCTTGGACGTCGGCGTCGGGGTCGACGATGGAGCGACCCGCGGTCTGCTGGTGACCGGCCTCGGCGGCACCGACGCTGATCGGCTGCTCGGTATCAGTTCCGGCTGAAGCATGGGTTTGTGTTTTTTGTTTTTTTTTTTTTGTTTTTGTGGATTTTTTTTGGTTTTTTTTTTTTTTTGGTCACTCGATCGAGTTTTTGTATTCGATGGCTTTTTACTGAAATGTGAAGAAGAAGAGGTTGTGCGCGCAGATCGCGCTGCGTTATCGTCTGCGGTCCATCGGTCCTCCAACCTGCACACTTTTTTTTTTATCATCGCATTCCTACTACGCTACGTAAGGAAATGATAGAAGACAAAAAAAAAACAAAGAACGAAATGTGGCGTACGGAATAAATTAAAGGGAAATTATAAAAATTAGAATTGGCGAATTACTGTGTGACGACGATTTGTGATGGCAATAATACGGAAGATATCAGAGTGCCTCGACTGCATGCTCCGGGATTGCACGGGGGTTTTTTTTTGTCGGTGGATTAACTGAAAAAAAATTGATCTCTGCCGTCTACCTAAACGTGAAACGAAAATTATACGCTCGTAAACACATGTATGGGGGGGGGGGGGGGGGGAAGAGGTGGGTGACTTTTTTTAGAGGCAATTCGATGGAGGAGGAAACGGGAAACGTTCCGGATCGACGCTCAGTTTGTTTGCACTCCAAAAAAGGTTTTCATATTTAACGAACATTTCTTGTCCATGGAAGATCCACAATTGTTATTTCTTGTTGATTTTATACTTTTTTTTGTTTGTGAACGAAACGGACTTTCTAAATATTACATTAAAAAATATATAATTGATAAACAAAAAAAACCAAGGCTTTATTTAACGTTTTTTTTTTTCTAGGTAACGAAAAATTCGATCAAAAATTTCGCACGATTATTACGTATCGATTTGTTTACGATAAAAAAAAAAAAGAATAATTCCAATTGTTCGAAAACTAAAGTTCCAATTGTTCTCTTGGACGTTTATTGTCCTGTAAATGGCTTCTGCCCGTGAATTAAGAATAAATAAAACATTGTTTTATATCAATTAAAAAAAATTGTGAGATTACTTTTTAAACAATTGTGGACAGTGCAGAAACCTTTTTTACCGTGTTACAATGGGGGCCGGGAGACTGCGCGAGAAGTGGAAGCGACGTGTTCTCGTGAGCGGAAAAAAAACGATATGAAAAAGATATTAAAACATGAGATACAGGCAACAATCGAGTAATAAAATGTAAGCGAAATAAATAAATTGTAAAAATAAATAAAATAAATAACTAACGTGAATAATGAACTTTCATGAATTTCAGTAAGTACCTTGGAGTCGAAGTTAGCGAAATCAGCGAAGCCAGTAGTGGTGTTACTGGATGCGAACGCGTTACCGTTCGCGTTGTCGATCGTCGGTTGCTGAGCGGCGAACGGATCGGAATTCGCGTTCGCGAATGGATCGGGCGTCGGCGAGGGTGTCGGAGGAGCTGGTGCCGCGCGCAGCGGCCCGCCGGGGCCTCCCGGTGCGCTCGCGGGTCTCGGAGGCGCCGGCCGGGGCGGTGGCTGTTTCGCCTTCTTCGGCGGCAGCGCCGGACTCGGACTTTCCGCCCGAGTCGGCGCGTGAAGATTCGCGAATGGGTCCTCGCCGAAGGGGTCCTTCGTTGCCTGCTCGAAAAATTAAAAAAATAATATATTACATAAGTCATTCAGAAATAAATAAATAAATTCGCCCAACGAGACGTTTTGAATGAAATATTTCTTTAAAAAATCAACATTTTCACACATATATCGAAAAGATTATCAGTGGTGGAGAATAACGGACCTTAACATTTTTTTATACCATACTTGTGCCGAACACGTAGAATTCAGATAGTGCCAAAACTTAGACGAACGCCGACAACTTTTGTACAAATCTATATTCTAAAAGCGGTGAAAACTGTTCGACCCTCCAAATCCATTGAACGAAAATATATAACTTAGTTTAATCATTTTATTTTATTGACTTCTTTTTTATTATTTTATAAATTTCACACTTAATTTTCGTTCGATATCCAATTCGTCGAGAGACGAGTGACTGGATTTTGGAGAGTTGAATTTTCGAGAGGGAGCCCCGCTCGCTTGAAAAATCGAAAATCAAAAACTCGACCCACCGCTTGGAGTTTCGTTTTCTTTTTTAAATCTTCATTTTGCAAGGTCGCAGGATTTCCTCTTAAAAGAACACAAATATAATTGAAAAATAAAGGATGTTGTGCATGGGTCTACGAACCGGTGTTCCATCCAGGTTGGGCTTTCCCTCCCTTCTCTTTCCGTCACCGAACGGATCGAACGGATCCTGTTTTGTCGCTGCGAATGGATCGCTCGCGAAACCGCCGCCAACGACACCCGACTGCTATGTCCACGGTATTGACCGGGTCCACGAATGAAATGATCAATGAACGACTGCTACGCCACTACGCAATTACGAAAAAAAAACTAATGTCCTAATTAATTGAACTCACGGCGATCGGTGGTTGAGCGTCGAACGCGCTGGCGAACGGATCACCCTCGGCCGACGAGCCGAACGCGTCTTTCGCTTTGCTCGACGAGAAAGGGTCTTCCTGAGCGCCGAAGCCTGGGTTCATGGAGGTCCCGTTCGAGAACGAATCGCGCTCCGCGACGCCATTAATTTTCGACGCATTTCGTTCTTCCTCGCTGCTGGAAAAAAAAGGTTAAAAATACATAACTATAATACATTTTTACGAATCAATTTTAAAAATCAGTATGGAAAATCAATTTTAAAGATCAATTTTTTAAATCAATTTCTTTACAAAACTATTTGAGCTATTATAATAGAAAATACTGGCGCGTAAGGCAAACTCACACGAGGTCGTCGATTTCGGGATTGAAATGGAGACTCGTTTCGGGGACGAGGCTTGGATCGCCGGCGGCGATTGCCGAGTCGTAGATTGCGATAGCGTCGGTCATCTGTCTTTGCTGCTCTTCCAAGTGCGTTATCTTCGCTTTCGCCTGGCTAATCTGCAACTGGGTGTTCTGTAGATTTTTCGTGAGCTCGTTGAGCTGCTCCCTGCTCTTGTTCTGCTGCTGCTCCAGCTGTTGCTCCTCCTGGCGGAGGCCCTCGAGTTCTTGCTTTTTGGAATTAAGCTCCTCTTCTTGGGTGCGCAGAACAGATTCCTGCTCCTCGGCTTGCTGACGCAGTTTGTCGACCTTCGGGCACAATCGACGATCGTTAAATGGACAAGTTATAAGTCGGGCGTTGCGTAGAACGATTATTATACGCTATTGCTCGTTACAGTAATAGTTTGAAAAATAGAAATGCTATGAAAGATTAATACTGTGAAATAATAATACTATGAAATAATAATACTGTGAAATAGTTATACTACGAAATAGTAATAGTCTGTTATATTAATGCTTTGCAATAGTATTGCTGTTACATGTAAAGCGTTAGAAAAACGCGAATAGGTGTGCAAGTGCAAATTAATGAAAAGCGACTGTGTCGTTGCGTATATCAATTGGATTAATTCGAAACCATGCTCGGTAAAATGCTCAAAAATCTCGGCGAAATAGTAATACTATGTAATAGTCATACTGTGAAATAATAATACTATAAAATAATAATACAGTGAAATAGTAATACTACGAAATAGTAATAGTATGATATAGTAATGCTTCGCAATAGTATTACTGTTACATGAAAAGCGTTAGAAAAACGCGAATAGGCGTGCAAGTGCAAATTAATGAAAAGCGACTGTGTCGTTGCGTATATCAATTGGATTAATTCGAAATCATGCTCGGTAAAATGCTAAAAAATCTCGGTCAGTGTTACCCCTCTCAAAAAACAAATACTATCTTTGTCACTCACTTTCTACAGGCGAAACGATAATACGCGGAGACAGATTTGTAAACGTGAAATGTAGAAAACGTGACAGACGTAGAAAAAAAGAAGAGAATTATAATATGATTGTTCGTGATTTTTTTTATGTACCTTTTCCTGTTCCTCGCGCGTTTCCCGCTCGATCTCACTCAAGTCTTTATCTACCTCAGCTCTCTACAAGCCAAAACATACATGGGGGAAAAAAAGAAAAAAAATAACAAACATTGTTAAATAACAAGTGCGAATGAATAAAAATGTGTATAAATCGAAAAAAAAAAAAAATTGCTCTATCATAATATCGATTGATAGATAAATGAATTTGCCGTTCGAGAGAACGTTGACAATGAAACAAGGGAAGTCGCGTCGATTTAGTGAAAAAAAGAATGTACTGCGCAGTAAAATTATACTAGCAGTATTACACTGTCGAATTGCACGTATGTAAGCCTGAAAAAAAAAACGCTATATCCGTGCATGTATCCGTGCGCAAACTCGAGCAAATTTCCGGCCGACAAACGAAACGACGACGACGAGCGCGGCTACCTGTGCTTTAAGATCGTTGAGTCTCTTCTGCGCCTCGCCTCGCTGATTCTCCAGCTGCTTGAGAGTCGCGGCGAGCGTGTCGAGCTCGCTCTGGAGACTCTTTATCTCCCCGTTCTTGATCTTAATGTCGGCCTCCTTCTGGGCGATGTCCTGCTCCATCGCTCGCCTCTCGCGCGCCAGGTCCGCTATGTCCTTGCTTATCATGTCGAGCTCGGGATTCGAGTAACCCGTTATGTTATTGTTCTCCTGCAAAAAAAAAAAAATTCCGTGTTACATGCGAAATTGAATCTTCAGTCCGCAATTCCTTGCTGTGTACTATCGACTTTAGAAACCGGAAATTTATCGGAAATATGTCACTTCCGGTTTGAAAATCTCATTTTTCGAATCGGTCAAACCGATCCCAATCAAAAAAATGAGATTTAAAAATATTAACATTATTATTATTATTATTATTATTATTTCTTATTAATTATTATTAGAATATTGAAAAATGATTTTTCTAATGACGAACGAAATGAAACGTGGAATGCTTCGAAAATAAAAATTGTCCTATAATTCGAAATTTTTCTTCGGATACATTTGATTCGAATAATCTGCCGAGTCGCGCGATTATCGGTCCACTGCGCTCAGAGCCGAACAAAATTGCGGTCGCTGAGCTTGGAATCGATAAACTTTCGTTTGTAACGATCCCGTGACTTCTCGAGTCCGCGAGCGTCCCACTCGGGACCGTAGAGCTCCGTGAATCTCAGAAGCCTCGATTCTTTCTGGAGCTTCTTCACGCTGCGATAGCTCTCGGCTCTTTGTTCGTCGAGGGCGCGGGCTCGTGGCGTATCGCGGATCACGAGAGCTCGCCCGACCCTCAAGCAGCTAGACAGGTCTTCAAAGCGATCGGCCGAGGATCCTCCAGGACGATTGTCTATCTTGCGGGAATCGTCGCCGGCTCGACTCATATTTTCTCGCCGGGAAAAAAATATATTTCTCGAATAATATTTTCGGCTGGAGGAGAAGACAAGATCGAACTTTCGAACAATCGAAGGCGATTTCGTACAACTTCGCGCCAGAGTTTTCTTTTTTCTTTTTTGCAAACGTTGAATAAAAAATTGATAAATTGCAATGTTTCTCAGAGAGCTCTTGTGCGTTCTTGTCGCGATGGACGCGGCCTCGAGTCTCGGCCTGCCCCGAAAGCTTCAGAACAGATTCGGCTCGATCAAGAAGAAGATGAACAAGTTGATGAAAGGAAAACCAGGTTGTCAGCTCGCAGAGGCCAAGCTCGATACTCTCACTAAAGATCGAACTATACCGAAAAAAAAATACCCGAAACGAATTTTATTTTATTTTTGTCCAATATTATTCGTTGAAATAAACTTGGAAATTTCAGATCGAGAGTAGCTCGCTCGGAGCAATAAATTAATTTTTTTCGATGAATTATTAATTAGCCTGTCACCGAAGAAATAGGATATGGAAAAAAATGTTTCATTGATTTAATAATAAAAAAACTTAAATCAATGAAATGCTGAACTTTTTGTTTGTTCTTGGAAGGAAATGAATTGTTTCTGGACATCAACGAGTTTGAGTATCCGGGAGCGAACGAGACTCTGCGACAAGTTTATCGGGAGCAGTGGCGAGAGTATTACGATTGTTTGAGGGAGAGACACGAAGAGGCGGGACCTGAGAAGACGACCTATCCCATTGCTCTTCTGGCCCTCGAGGGAACTTGCGTCACGTAAGGATTCGCTTCTCTCAATGTCGCTGGATCGAGCTATTTGCAACATCGAATAAATTCCAAGATCGAACAAATTCCTCGAATCGAGAAAATTTCTCGAATCGAGTCAATTTTTAGGGTCGAACAAGTTTCTTGGTTCGAGCATATTCCGCAGATCAATCAAATTCCTAACGCGCGCAGATTGAAGTGCAAGCTGTGCGTATCGCCGGCCGAGCTGCACACGAGCGAGTCGATCGAGTGGTTTTTCAACAGCAGCAGCAACGCGAGCGTCGCTAACGTGCCGGTCGACAGCTCGGAGCATGTGCTCGTCACCCCGGACGAGAGGGACCTCAAGATGTACAACATCCAGGTGCGATGCTTGGCTTTTTGCCCAAAAGTGCACGGTCTCTGAATCGCATTCATTACAGATTTTGGTTACCGACTGAGTCGTTTCACATGTCCTTAATGTCTAGATGGGCGAGGCGGGTGTTTACTGGTGCCAGCTGGAGGACACAGCCTCAGCGCCCTACTATCTCCACGTGGCGAACGAAGAAACCGAGATCACCCGTCCGGTGCGTCCCGAGACCGCGCCCAGGGCGACGAATCATCCTCTTCCCCCGGACGACCTCGAGGAGTTCGGTCTGAGGATTTTCTCGTCGTGGAGCCCGTGGTCGCCGTGCTCTGCGTGCGACAGGGTCGGCCAGAAGATTCGGTACGGATACTGCACGATATCCTTGATCGGCAGCGGCGCTCACAGGTTCAACGCCAACGAGAGCGCACCGCTGTCGAGGCGCGGCGATCATCCAAGCTCGACGAACCGCCGTCATCGCCGTCGTCGGAGACAGGGTAAAGTAGAAGAACTTAGAAATTCGTCCGAACTCCTTCAAGGCGCCGGTTCGCGAGTAGGGCTGTACTGATAGGCCGGCCTAGCCGGCTAAAATATCTTATTCGGCTAATGGATTTCATAGTTTGGTCGGTCACAAACTGAAGGATGGTCGAGTAAGAGCTCGGCTCATCGGTAATGCAAGGTCTTCCCGATCACATCCTGGGCCGATCTGTGGAAAAGAGAAGAAATATTAATTCGAGATTCATCAAGAAATTCACGATCTCATTGCAGTTATAGAGGAGGAGACAACGACGACCATGGAAGAAACGACGACGCTCTTTTCGGAGGAAAAGACGATGGAAGAAAACCAGGAAGAAGACGATAAGATTAAAAAATCACCGGAGGAATTGAGGGAACTCGCGCTCAGCGTCTTACCGATATTTCGCAACAAGCTCCCCTGCAGGTCGCCCCACACTCCGAGAGACTTACAGAAGATCAAGCGGATCGGTGAAAGAAGAACGGAAATTATGACCGGATTTTGCAGGGTATCCTGCGGAAAATTTTCGATGGAAACTTTGGACAATTTTTTTTTTTTTTTTTTTTTAATCAAAATTAACCGATTCAGATTAAATGCCCGAAGAACGTTGTCTTCGAGGTGCGCGACAAATCGGGCAAGGTGCTGGAGAGCGCGAACAACAGCGCTGGGATATATTCGATGGTTCAGGGAATGCCCGAGCCTCGTCCCTCCGTCGAGCGGGTGACGATTTATCGCAGGCACGAGAAGAGAGCCGAGTTGAGATGCCCAGGGTAAAATTTTGATTTTAATGATGATGGGTCATAGAAAAAAAATCATTTAAATGTTTTTACAGAAATTTGAACACGGACGTTCCGGTGGTCTGGCAGATAGGCACGAAGATATTATCCCCGTCTGTTATAGACCGCGAATCCGACGGTAGGATCACGGTAGATTCTCGTCAGCAGATAGTCATAAAAAAATTGCGATTCGCCGATTCGAGCATATACAGCTGCTGGCAGCGTGGCGAGCTCGCCGGAACGATAAGGCTGGAGGTGACCTACGAGGTCGAGCTCAAGGTCGACCACAGGGTGTTCATGATCGGCGCCATAGCGATCGTGAGCGTCATGCTCATGGTTTTCTGGCGCGCCTTCAAGGGTCGCAAACGCTTCACGATGCACTGAACCGTTTTTAAAACTCTTAAACAAAATTATTCTGAATATTTTAACCGTTTATAAGTCACAGCTTTGTCCCCACTCTTAGGCGCTACCGTAGCAAGGCGTTGCCCCCACTTTACGTCTGTTAGTTCCGTTTCGGGCTGTATGACTTATAGGTTTAAAAAAATTATTCTGAATATAAAAAAAAAAAAATTATTCTGAAGACTTAAAAAGATATTCGATCGAACTTCGCTGATATTGTTTGGTTACTCACGACGACGGTGTCGGACATTTTCCTGAGTGAGGGCGGCATCATCTCCGGCGAGAGGCTCGTCGGCGGATCGATGCCGCACATTTTTCGCTTTATGAGCCACATAGAGAGAGCAAATTGTTCTTTGTTGAGTTTTCCGCTCTGGCAGAGATCGCACAGGCTCCTGTTGGATAAAAATTATCGTCAAGGTCCTGGCTTCGTTTAATCGAGGGATTTGAAAAGAAGGGGGCAAACTCGAAGCCGCACCAGATGTGAGCGAGGACGCCCTGAGGAAGTCCGCTCTGGAGGAAAACGTCCTTGATCTCCGAGCCGGAGACGAATCCGTCCATGTCCATGTCCGCTTGGAGGAACAGTTTGTCGGCCTCCGCTTGATCCTCCGCGGTGACGACCCACTGCGGCGCTGCCGGAGCTACCTAAAAATTGAAGGAATAAAGTTATTTTTCTCATCGGATATGGAGATAATAAAAAGAAATAATAATAATAATTGTCTGCATATCGAAGGAGTACCTTGACCGGTTCGAGACCCACGAGACTGTTAACCGCGCTCGTCGCGCTCGGCAGAGGCGGTATAGGCGGCGGGGCCGCCATCGTCGGGATCTGAGCCGGCATCGTCGGAATCGGGGCTGCCATCACCGGTATTTGCGCCGCCGGCGATTTTCCTACGATCGGCGGCGCCGTTTTTCTCTTGCCGGGCGGCATCAATTCCGGGGGAAGGACGCTCGGTATCGCGTACTTTTCCAAAGCTTTGTAGACCAGGTGCATCGCCTGTTGATCGAAACGGGCAATATTAATATTATAATAAACAATAAAAAATCACGTTTCATTAATTCATACAATAATAAATAATACGTATTAGTGTCGTTACTAATACCGTAATTTGAATGAGTTACTGTTAGTTATTATATTACACAGCATTAATTCATTCATATTTAATGGCTTTTAAAGGAGCGGGGTCGGATTACTCGTATAGTTATAGTTTGAGTATAGTCGTTAATATATGTTTATCGCTCTATACTTGACTTAAATAGGATTCGTAAAAGCCAAGGGTTTATGCAAGCGGCTAGATATTAAGCTGTTGAACCAAATTTGTGTTTATGTATTTTTTGTTAAGGAGCAATCCGTTTAGAAATAAACAATCAATCAATATATATGATACGTATTATGATTTCCGATGCTGTCAGAATAAAAAAGATATGTTGGACGGGATTCAAGTCTTTGAACCACGGTGAATCACGAGTGATACACCTTTTTGAATTTAGAAAAAATGGACTGCGAACCAACCCATCTATTTGACACTCCATACTTGTAAAAAAAAGTATGCTTCAACGGGTTAATGATACACCTCATGTTCAATTTTTTGTACCTTCTAACGCAGTAAATAGAGTTTTCGACACTTGAATCTCTTCGTTTTTTCAATACGTAAGACGTGTCGCAAATTTTCTTGTAATAAAGTTTAGGGGGTGAAAATCACCCTTAAAACCCAAAACGTAACGAAAATTGGCAAAACCCGCAATTTCTTAAAAATCGTCTAGGATGGTTTTCCACCCCGTACATGAGTTCTAGGGTTAATGAACTCACAACGACGAACTCGTGCCGATCGAGCATCCCGTCCTTGTCCATATCGGCGAGGTCCCAAATAACGCCGAGAGTGTCGACGGGCAGCTTGCTGTTCATCAGAACGCCCTTTACTTTGTTGCCCGGTATGTAACCGTTGGCCGGCTGGAGGCTGTCGAAGATCTGATCGTATTTAGCTCTCTCGTTCGGCTTTATCGACCAATCCTCGTTGCTCACAGTTGTGATAACTGGCGACGGAGCGACGACTGGCGGTCTCGGCTTTATCTTCGGCAATTCGCCCTGCGAACGATAAAACACACATTTAGATCGTAATTTTCTTTAAAAAAAAAAAAAGTACAAATAATTGAACAATTTTTTTTTTAATCGCTCTGCAGATCGCCGCGACTCGGAATCTCGTTAGGATAATCGTCAATGGTATTTACCATTTTGGGTGGCGCTATGTCCTGACTGAGATTAGCGATATTCAGTTCACGACCGGATTGCGCGAAGGCACATAGTTTAAGCGCTACGAACATGCCCGATTTGTCGAGCGAGCCGCGCGACTGGGGATCGGCCATGTCCCATATTTTGCTGAGGATGACGTCGCTGAGCTGGGACTTCTTGAGAAATCGGGCGGCTTCCATCGCCCCGATACGACCGTATCCATGGGGATCGACCTGGAAATTGAAAAATAAAAATTAGTATAAATTAAAAAATCTGCAAATTCGAAAATCAAAATATTTATTTTCTCTCGTTTTTTTTTTGTCTTATCTCACAGTCCTGATACTGCACTTCGCTATCAGCTCCTCACCTGATTGTAGTAAGCTTCGTAAATAGCGACATGGCTTCCAGCCACCTGTAAACAGAGATTTATTACATTTTAGAAAGAAAAAAAAATTACTTTATCTTTATGGCTATTCAACTGGCTTTTTTGCCATAAATAATAATAATAATTCCAGTGAACTTTTAGTGAATGCAAAAAATGTTACACTGGCTCTTTAAGGTTTTAAGTAAAACAAATAAATAAATATCTCTGAATAAATAAATAAATAAATAAATAAATAAATATATATCTTTTTTTTGTACCCAAAAGCATAAGCTTTTAACTGAAAAAAGTGAATCGGCAAACGAACGTAACGATCCTTGTTCCGCTGTATAATATCGCAATAAAAGCCTAAATTTTCAAAAAAAAAAATTTAATTTTTTGCGACGTCACGTCGGAGTTTGAATGATTAAAGTTTTAATCAGTTTCTTATGTCCGAACCCTCGCAGAACAACCAAGTACCAAATTTTTAATAGTCTTCACAAACTAGTTTCGCAAGTTCTCATACAAAATTGACCCAAACCGAGAATCCTCTCACAGCAGCGCAGCAGAAGTCTACACAGCGCAACGGACAACGATTTCGTCATCCACAAAACAAGAAAAAACAACGTATTTTTCATTTCCGTGTTTAAAAAAAGTGGGCGTCGTTCCTCGCCGAGTCATCATCGAAAAAAAAATTCCTCGCCTCCGATATAATTATAGTAATAACAAAGAAAGGGAAAAAAAAAAAAAAAAAAAAAATCTTCGACCGTCTCGTTAGATCGACGAAGTTTGAGGCTAAGTAGTTCCAGAATTGACGATACTTTTTGCCCAATCCAATCATCGACAACCGTCCGCCCGTCGGCTCAAATAAATTGCCTCCCCCGTAGCGGAGATAAAAAAGTAAGAGGAGAAAAAATAAAAAAAAAAAACATATCCAAAAGATAATCCCAGTGTCCGTCAGAGTCGGAATAATCGTGAAAAAAAGATCGTCTCCCTACCGATTGCGCCTGGCAATCTTGTCATCGGGCGAGAAAAAAAAAAAAAAAAAAAAAAAATGCCCAATTTCCAGACGCATCGACCGGTCGCGCGAGAGCGATTGTCCCCTCCGGAAACGATTGTTCCCCATTCTCCTCGAGATTATTATATCATTATAATGTCGAAAAAAAATTGCGATATACCTGCGTGGGTGACGGCAGGGCAGCCATACTTGCATGGAACACTGGCTTAACCAATCGGGCGGTCAATCGATAGCGCTAGTCGTTTGTAACGATTTCGGGCCGCATTTCTATTCGACGGGGAGGCACTGGCAGGAGCGGCTGAACGACGGACACTCGCGCGTTATCAACGGACCGGATGGTCCGATTAATCGGGCGGACGTTTGTCTCACCGAGAGGCCTCCACCGCACGGACTGTATATTCGCAGTAAAGCACTCCCTTGTTTTTTCTTTTGTTCCTCCTTTCGTTAAAAACTGTACGAGGTGGAGGAGCGTTTTTGGAAGAACGTTCCGCGCTCGGTGGGATTCACTCGGGAACGAATCAATGGAGACCTACTCTAATTCGCGGATGTACCGTACATATATATGTATATATATATATATATATGTTTATGCGAGTGTGTATTGTACAGTGGGCATGTACAGGTGCGCACACGCGCCAGACGTCGGCACACAACTGCGCGCACGGAAGGAGCCAACCCTCTGCCAAACTTTTCGTAGTGGTAGTGGCGTCAAAAGCAGCTGCACCCTGCGACCGAGAGGACCAGACGCTGCGAAACGGCACGCGCGACTGTCGGGCGCGATCGCGGCGCCGCGACACGGGGGCGCGTCTCGTTGTCCGAGCTCGAAGCTGCTGCACCTTTTACGAGGTTACGTAAATAACGTTTGACTTTGATGTCTCGCTCCGTGCTGCAGTGCCAGTCGCTGGAGCTATTTTTTTTTCACGATGGGGGGTCGTTTTACGATGGCATTCTTGGGCGATTTTGTAATGGCATTAAGGCGCGTCCGCATTTGCAGGCGGGTACACCCTGCATCGGAGGACGACCGAGAGAGGTGCTTTCGATGTGGGGTTTTTCGTTAACGCGACTGCGCATGCGTATGGTTCTATGGTACGAATTCTTACCAAAAAACGACCGTGCGCATGTTATGCTGTAATGAAACACGCCAAATCGAAAGCACCTCTGAGGTGCTTTTTCGATTTATAATGATGGTGAGGTCATAATAACGAAGCTCGAAACGCTCAAAACGATCTGCGCATGCGTGTTATGCGACCCATAACGAATGGATGAGGTTCGCCACGAATGAATGAGGTTTATTCGCGTGTTATTGTAACTGGGGCGCTGGTTGTTTTGAATTTCGTCGCTATTCTAACGCCACGATAATTATAACGGCAAATCGAAAGCAACTCTGTTGTCCGAAGACAACAGTCAGTTAATGTAACTACCCCACTATAGAAAAAAAATCCCTAGGCTCATCGTAGTTTAAAAATCAAAAGGCACAGCGGAATATGAAATGTATTATACACAGAGATCCTCGAGATTAAATATATTCCATGGCAAAGAATTTGAAATGCATCACCGTAATGATAACCTTAACGACAATAATTATTACCCGTGCGAGAAGCTTGTCAATAAAAAATCACCAATAAGACTCGACCCACTCTGGCGCGGTATTTGAAGCAACCAATAGAAGCTTATCGCATCTCTCTCGCATGACAAATGACTATTTCTCATTGGCTGTATCAAATAACGCGCCTCGAGTGAGGTTGAGTCGTATCAGTGAACTTGGAAAAAAAATATATTCGCTCATATATTAACCGCAGCGATATTTTGACCTATATTTTACCGTTGATTTTTGGGAGATTTCGCGTGGCGAATTTGCTCGCAGATTATACACGATGAACGGGAAATCGAATCTGTGGAGGAAATGGAGATTTTCATGAAAACTCATGAATACGATTTGGGCGCGTTAATCGAAGCGATTCAATGCGACCCGAGTCTGTCGAGCACTCGTGAAGATAAGAGTCGAGCGATGAAGCGGTACAAGTCGCCGCGCGTTCTTCGCCGACGGACAAAATCCCATTACACGGATAATGTGTAAATA
The DNA here is from genome assembly GCA_964017025.1 of Stenichneumon culpator. NCBI lineage: Eukaryota > Metazoa > Arthropoda > Insecta > Hymenoptera > Ichneumonidae > Stenichneumon > Stenichneumon culpator. Next base: position 21,400,658 of record OZ024769.1, on the reverse strand, counting down.
TTCCAACTACCGGCTGACGAAGAGAAGCGACGAGAAAGGGGCTCGTAGCGGCAAGCCGACGTTATCGCATCGGTTTGTTCAGATAATGAGCAGGTTGGAGTACAAAGGTCAATCGATGCTCTTCGAACGTGTAAATAAGCTGAGTTATTCACGGTACGAGTGCAACGTCCGACGGCGAGTGTGAGTTCGTCGATTCGATCGAGCAGGCATCGAGGAGTTGGCGAAAACTCATCGATATTTACTGCTTTGTTAATTTCTTTCCTTTTTCATACGTTGCTCAAAATTTATATAATAAAATATACATTATTTCTATAAAAAGAAAACTATTAAGTGATTTGATCAAAAAATTTATAAGATGGACGACGAATTTGAGCCGGTAATTGAGCGTATAGAGAAAACCATTAAAATTTCAAAGAATAAAAAAATATCGGGTCCTGCGAGAGGTGAAAATATTGATTCGAGTCGAAGAAGAAATGTTTTCATCAGTCCCCCGCCGAGAGGGTTGGAGAACGAATACGGAGAAGTGTTCACCGACGAGGCTGTAGGATTCTTGGTAGATCTGGTGCTTCGATTCGAGGGCGAGATCGAGGAACTCTACGTCCGGCGGCTGCGAAGGAAATCGGAATTTCGAAGCTCTCGGAAGATGCCCCGATTCTCGAAGTCGGCTCGCACACTCGACGAAAATTGGAAAGTCGCACCTGTTGGTATGTTAAAAATATTGCGATTTATAATTTATAATTTATAATTTATAATTTATAATTTATAATTTATAATTTATAATTTATAATTTATAATTTATAATTTATAATTTATAATTTATAATTTATAATTTATAATTTATAATTTATAATTTATAATTTATAATTTATAATTTATAATTTATAATTTATAATTTATAATTTATAATTTATAATTTATAATTTATAATTTATAATTTATAATTTATAATTTATAATTTATAATTTACAATTTATAATTTATAATTTACTTAGGTGAAAGACTGCAAAATCGTCATCTGGACCTCGGAGACGTCAGTCCGGCCGACCTGGGGCACTTCAGCGCCGCGCTGAGATCGCCGGTTCAAGGGATCCAAGTTGACTTCGACGACGGTCACTGTCCGACCTGGAAGAATCAAATAACAGGATTGAACAACGTTTCTCTCGCGGTTCGCGATCTTCTGCCCGACGTGCCGAAAATCGCCGAGGCTCCCGTGCTGATGCTTCGACCCAGGGCATGGAACATGATTGAGAAGAACGTTACCATAAACGGCCGTCGGGTTCCGGGCTCCGTCCACGATTTCGCTCTCCTGATCTTTCACAACGGTCGGCGAATCCTCGAGAAGACCGGAACCGGCGCGTCCTTCTACCTCTCCAAGGTCGAGGGTTCGGAGGAGGCGAGATTGTGGAACGATTTATTCACATGGGCCGAGGAGCGACTTGGTTTCCCACACGGAAGCACCAAAGCCTGCGTCCTCGTGGAGAACATCCTGTCGGCCTTCGAGATGGACGACATCCTCTGGGAGTTGAGAGAACACTCGCTGGGACTCAACTGCGGAATCTGGGACTACGCGGCCTCGATAATCGGCAAGTTCGGCGACCGCGAGGATTTCGTTCTTCCCGACCGGAAGAAGTACGTGAATGCCGGACGAAGATTCCTCCGGAGTTACATGCGCCTCGTTGTCCAGGTTTGCCACAGGAGGGGAGCTCACGCGACCGGCGGCATGGCTGCGAATCTCCTACCGAGCGACGAGAGGACCGAGGACTATCGAAGAGTTCTCGGAACGGTCGTCGAGGCAAAATTGTCCGAGGTGAGGATGGGCCTGGACGGCTTCATGGTCTACGACCTGGGACTCGTGGAGGCGATGAACGAGCTCTGGAGCGAGCACGGCGGACCTCGGGACAGCCGGGTCGACGCGAACTCCGTCGTCGTCACGGAGGACGATCTGCTGAGCTTGCCGAAGGGCGGCGTCACTTCTGAGGGCCTCGCGCACAGCATCCGCGTCGGGATCCTCTTCGTGTTTCACTGGCTGAACGGCAAGGGACACTTCGCCCACGAGGGCTTCGTCGAGGACTCCGCGACCGCAGAGATATCGAGGTCGCAGGTCTGGCAGTGGATCAGACACGGCGCGAGGCTCGAGGACGAGAATGGGACGGTTACGAGGGACCTGGTGAAGAATCTGGCGTCCAAAATCGCATTCCGTCTGCTGCAGCTTTACGGGACAAGCGCGCTCTCGAGGCGGAAACTCCTCGTCGCGTTGAACGTGTTTCTGGAGCTCGTCAACAGAAGAGACCCTCCCGAATTCGTAACTACTCATCTCAACGACGATTACACCTTCGCCAAAATTCAATCGAATTTGTGAATGGGCTGAGATTTTTTTTTGTCGTCGACGAGTTTCCTGAAAACATCGGGAATTAAATTTATTATATATTTTGAAGGTCTCGTACCATTGAATAAAAATTGTTTTTGTTAATGGAACAGTTTATTGAGAGATTGCGAAATACCCCGGTCGGTAATGAAGAAACGGGCGGAGGGTGGAATAAATACCGATGGGTCTCGATCACGTCCACTTCGAGGGGTCTTTCGCGTTCTCCTTGCCGTTGGCGATTCTCGAGCCGAACTGAAAGGCGCGTTTGGGAAAGCTCGCCGTTCGTCGGAGTCCGATGTCGCGAGCGACGAGTCGCAGGAGAAGCTTGTCGCCTAGACCCGGTGGCATTTTTTCCACTGGGTAGCACCTGCGAGGAACGGGCGAAAGTTGTTAGCGAGTCTGATGAAACGATTTTTGTTATCGCGGTCGGTAACGACCCTAGCAGCTTCAGCAACCGAAAAAACTACTGGGATTTCAGATCACTCTTTACACCGTTAAAAAAATCGCAAAAATATCCATACATGTGAGAGCTCACGCTGCCTGTGATTGCGAACGGTCGTTTTTTTTTTTTTTTTACCGTAACCTAAGAAGTAACGATTTGTTACCGACTGAGTTACCTTTCCCACGCCTCGAGACCGGTCGCATAATCGACGAAATCTTCGTCGAGATACGGCAGCCGCGATTGTCTTCCGTGATCGGAAACGACTCGATCGTCCCTGCCCAAATTTCTCTCCGAGATCCTCGCCAGTTCCGCGTCGAGTTCGTCCCCCAGGGCGGTCCATCCTCCGCGGCGGAGAGTCGTTCGGTGTCTCGTGTAACCGCCGAACAGCTCGTCGGCTCCCATGCCGAGGAGGAGAACCCTGCACGGGGACTCGTACTGTTCACCCGTCGAGGCGAGGATTCCCGAGCCACGACTGGCGAACCACAGGGCGCACCCGAGACTGTCGTCGAGAATCGTCGCCAGAGGATAAACGAGATCTCGTATTCTCGTCGAGCGATATCTCCCGAGCTCTTCCTGCGTAACGTTGCACTGAAATTCAAAAGTTTTGTTAATAGAAGACTTACAATTATTGAAAATTAAGGCGATGTAAAAGCTCCTCAGTCGGTTATAAAAACTGTTACCTATTTTTAAAGGCTACAAAACTTCTAAGGAAATAACATTTAAAAAATCTAGATTACAGTTTTTTTAGCGACTAAATCCATTCTACATGCTATAAAAACCGAAAATCCTAAATTATAGCATATGGAATGAAATTTCGGTATTTCGCAATCCGAGTCGCCTCCGCATAGCATCGATTGGAAAACAAAATCCAAACCTCGACAAAGTTCCACCTCCTCCAGGGACGAATCTCCTGCAGCTCGGCGAGAGCTTGTCGGCCAGTTTTTCTATCGGGAACATCAAAATTGACAAACTCGTTTATCTCCCGTATTTTTTTCTTGGACGCATTCGGATCAGTTCGTCTCGTTTTTTCAAACGCCACGTTTATGAGATCGATGCTTTCGTCCCTGCCGACGAATTCGTCAGCTAGAGCGGCTATTATCGTCGAGTCCAGGCCACCAGAGAACAGGATTCCCAGCTTAGCATGACCGCAGACGGTGTCCCCGCCCTCGAGCGACGATCTCACGCAGTTCCTGCAGTAATTCGGTTTCTTCTCGACCCTCAGCTGTATCGATCTCTTCAGAAGTTTCAGTACGCGCTGCATTCTCGCGCGCACTTCCGGTCTGGCGGATATGCTCTTCATGACATCCTCGAAGACTTCCGGTCTCGCGACGGCGGAGTTTTTCGTTTCAGTGCTGAAATCAAGTTTTTCACTCGTCATAACCGAAGTCAAGATATCGTCGATGTACGCGATACTTCGGACTTCCGGTTCGCCACGCGAGGATCCACTTTTATCCGCTTCCTTGCCGATTACATCGAAAACGACGATTTCTACGCTCAGCCGATATTGCAGATCTTCGACTGATTTGCGAAAAAGCAATTCCGATCTACGCCAAGGATAGAGACCGAGGTTCGAAGTCTTCAGGTCGAAGACGAATATTCCGATCGCCGGAAGTTCGATGGCACCGTCCAGATGTCTACCAGCCGACGACGAAAGAATGAGCCCTTTGCGATTCGGACTCAGTTTCAGCAGGAGGCTGTGTCTTCCGATCGGATCTCTCGCGAAATAAAGTAATCTCCGCTTCGCCTGGTAATAGACTACGCTGTACGGCCCGCGGATACTATTCAGCGTTTCTGCAAAGTTATCGCTGTCTTGTAAAGCATCGAGGAGCGTACGAGTATCCGAGGCATCCGTTCGGGCCTGTGAAAACGGAAATGATGAAGTTTTGTAATAGTATTTTGATAATCCACGATTGTATGACTATATAATTACTAACTGTGGAATTTCGGTTTGTAACTTTAACGGTCCGTTACCGGAAGTACGTCACTTCCGGTTGGAATCATTTTTCGACCGGAAGTGACGTCATGCCGGAAATACGTCACTTTCGTTTCGGAAGTCTAATTTTTCGATCGGAAATACGTCACTTCCGGTCTGGAAGTCTCATTTTTTCGACCGGAAATGACGCCATGACGGAAATACATGACTTTCGGTTCGGAAATCTCCTTCTTCGACCGGAAGTGGCATATTTTCAGAAGAACGTCACTTCCGGCCGAAAAATTAGTTTCCCGAACCGGAAGTGACGCATCTCCGGTAAATCTCCAGAAAACGAAGCACCCGAGCCACAACAAACTGCTAGTATGATTATGTTATTATATAATTATGCGATTATGGGAAGGTGATGTTTTTAAATAGTCCTCGAAAAATGTTGATCTCACCAAACATCCAGAAAATATGTCTCCATTCCACAGGAGAACGTTCCCGTCGGAGTCTACGCAGGGTTGCTGGACGGGTTTTGCTCCCTGCATCCACAGAACACTTGCTGCAAAACGGGCTTTCCAGTTGTGTGGCAATTGTTCCGTTCTCTCGGCCGAGGAATCCGGGCCGCGACGATCTATGATACATTTGCACTCGGCATACTATAAATTGAAGAAAAAAAATATATAACTTCAACATGCTCTTGACAAATAGCAAAACGGTGGTGATTAAAAAATTCCACCTTTCCGTTCGTCATTATGACGAAAGATATTAAAAATATAACATAGTCGAATATGGAGCCTTCCATTATGTAAATAATAGTAGCTATTCTATCCGTAAAAAAATCATCGATGTTAACTTACGTCGGATAGATTTTCATCCTCGCTTTCACAATTATTCCATATAGAGCACAATATTCCGCACATTTTCCTCTACCAGCTTTTAACCAGCATTTCTTGGTTATGTCGGCCTCCATGATTGTTTACCTCGTCGAACCGCGCCAATCGCCACCTGTTCTTCACAGTAAAAACCGAAACCGCAACTTACACGACAATCTCTACGATATCCATCGACGCCACACAATATCACCGAATATGAAGAGGCAATTCTTAACGCTAGCTGTACTTTATTGTAATATCAACATCGCATACAACAAATTAATTCCCATATTACTCTAGAAACTCTATAAAAAAAAAAAAAAAAAAAATTGATAGATCGATAATTAATATTTTCAAAGATTTACACAGTATACAAATAGATTTCTTTATTCATATTTATATAAATAAATAAATAATGTATTTATTTATTTATTTATATTTATATTTAAATAATCTAGATTTTTAATATAATAATAGTAACAATAATAATAATAATATTATAACAATAAAAATATTAATAAAGGTATTACAATTATTCGTCAGGCTCGTCCAAGTGAGCCAGCTTGAGCTGCTTGGATCTATCGATCTTCACGACGGGCCTGTTTTTCTTGATCCTCCTCTCAGCTTTCTGCCCGACTACGTATTCCGGCAGAATGATTTTACTGTTGCGAAACACCGGCCTCTCGTCTCGTTCCACGACCACCACCGGAGGTTCCTTTCCGTCCCTGTTCTCCGTGGATTTCCTGAACTGCACCCGGGTCGTGAATTTGCAGCTGACGCCCAGCAGGCCGCCTTCGGGCTTCGGCTCGTCCGTGTCCATGAGCTCGTCCTTCTCGTCCTCGCAGCTCTCCCGCTTCCGCCTCGCTCGCAGTTCCTTCAGAAACGAGAACGCCGCCTGGGCGTTGCTGCGGTCGGACATCTGCTCGCTGCGCACGTCCTCCAGACTGTACTTCACCCACTTGTGGGGATTCTTGTGGTGGTCGGGAATGATCTTGCGGCCGGCGAGAGGCGCCGGACCTTCGGGACGCTTGAATATGCTCTCCTTGCCGCGGTACTGCCGCGTCTCCGAACGTTTCAGCCCGGCGCGAGGGCGAGTCGGAGATCTCGCTGGTCCGCCTCTACCGCCGAGAATCTCGAGCTCCATTTCGCTCGGGCACGAGTCGCGGTCCTTCTTGCATTCTCGGGCGGCCTGGGATAGTTGCTCGAAAATTTGCTTCTGGCGATTCGCGAAATCGTTCCCGCCGCCGTGGATCACGAAGTTCTCGGAATTGTCCGTTGCGGAAGGCGGACGCATCGTAACGACGATTGACTTTGGTGAGTCGGTCGGCCTGGAAAGTCGGTGAAGGGAAATTATCGGATATTAGAGGGTTCGATGGATTTGCTTACGATGCTTCTGAGGCTAGGGCGGCTCGGTGTTTTTGTTTTGTCGATGGACGGACGGCGTTTATTGGCTGCGGCGACTCTCGATCGCTCAGGCTCGGCGCTCTGTTTTGGCACTTGGGATTGCAGGATTGTTTATTGATTCGCAATTTCTTATCGATAAATGTTCTTGGCAGATTGTTTTGTTTTTTTTTTTTTTTTTTTTTTACGAAGGTTCGATCGTTTCGACTGGGAATCGCATTGGACTGGGAATAGCAGGGGAGCGTCATCTGGCGGTGATTCTTGTCGGTCGGCTGGCAGATGGCGCTGAGCGGCACATCGCCTTAATTTCGATAGTTCTCCGATCTCGATTAGCTTCTTCTTATCACTTTATCCGAACCTCTAGCATAATCTCGATCAGCTGATTGTAGCAGCGCTCGAAAATAAGGCCATGTGCAATGTGCAGCGGTCGGTTAGAAAAGCTGCATTGCTATTTTTTCGCCGACTTCGCTAAAACTTCTATATTCCTTGCACAATGATCATTATTAACGTGTGCGCATGCGCGCAGTATTGTTTTATTACTCTGGGGAATATTAGAGCCGGTTACTCCCTAATATTCCCTTAACATTCCCCTGTGGATGCCCTATTACTCCCGTGGGAGTAATGGTCATTCACCGAGTTTCCACCGCGAGTGAAATCGGGCCGGGATTTAGTCTGAACTAGTAGAAAAATTCTAGTAGACTCAAAATTCACTTATAGGATTGGCTGTTAGCTTAGAAAGTTTCGAATTAACTAGAATTTTGCTACTAGTTCAGACTCGTTTCAGTCCCTGTGGAAACTCAGTAATTGTCAAATGTGACGACTTTTGCGAGGCAAGAGATGTGGTTATTTCAACGAAGTCGGAAAAAAGTATCGTGTGCTGCACGGAGGGGAGCGAATTTTCACCTCGTGTGATTTCTACTCCCACTTCGCTCGGGCAGCAAACTTTACACCCGGCGAAAATTGCCCCCTTGTAGCATAATATAGTATTGTTCAAGTGTGCTGAAACTTTAGCGTGTAAGGGAAATTTAAACCCACTGTAGAATCGATAGACAGTGGCATTCTATTTCCGTCAGACAATAAAGTTTCAGCACCGTAGAAAAAAATAGCATTATAGTTTTTATTACCGACCGAGTACGGAATGGACGGGAGCTTCGCGTCCCCTTAAAAAATTCCAGGATCGAAGCGAACGAACGAGGGCGTCAAAGCAACGTGTACAATCTCACGATCGATTTATCTTTCAAATATAGTTTACAATTTGCGTATAGGTATTTTTTTTCTTCGACAATTCATTTAGATGCACACATACACACAGTTAGTTGCCCCTCGGCGACTTGCACTACAGCATTTTGACTATAACTGCGGTGAGTATGATTATAAAGACTTTCATTTTTTACATAACAACAATTCGTACGATCGGCTAGCTCGCCGACTTCCGGCTTCAATGTTTTCGGCCGGACGCGAGTCGCGACAAACAAAAGCAGCGCCGATTACTTTTTTCTACGAATAATATTAACTCTCTTCATCGCAAAAGTATTTCGACAAAAATTGCGCTATCGTGAAAAGAGGCTCGGCATGCGATCGTACCGACACGATAATTGAGTGATCCGCGCGTCAACACTCCAAAATCTCCGAACATCGATAACGCAATCGAACAAATTCTTTAATATTCAACATCAAATGGTAACATATATTTTTCGTCTATCAACGTATTCGTACTAAAAACATAAACGTCTATTAAAATAATATTAACATATCGTATAATAGTAGTTATTAAAAGAGCTTTACGAGTAAAGCTAGATCACATATGGCGCACATTTCCCTGTCGGTATCGAAGGTTCGCGAACGGTTGGCACGAATATCTCCCGTTTGAAAATAAAGTCATCAAAGAGGAATAATAAAAAATGTGGAAATTCATCATTCGTTCGCTTACGGCGACGTTAAATCGCCCGAGCGGCGTTCAGTCGGTAACGAAAAACTGTAATCCATTTTTTTTAGTCGTCTAAATTTTCCTAAACGAATTACGGTTTTTTGCTTACCGACTGAGTTTCCTTTTCACACCGGCTAAAAAAAATGCATTCGCGATAAAAAAGAAAATATCATAGCGGCCTCATTTGGTAACAACAAAGAAATAGATCTCTAGATCCTTTCGTCTCGCGGTTTCTCGTGTGTATAATAATTTAAAACAAAAATTGTCAAGAGCTGGACAGAGTCAGTCGGATTATAAATTATCTATCGAATAGAAGGAATCTATCTTATCGACGAGGTACACCGGCGTTAATCGAAAACGCAAGCGAGAACTCTGACGATGCAGTCTCCTATGCGGGCGCATGCCTTTTGTCCCTGATTCGCGCATTCTTTTCTACGATTGCGCTTGTTATCCTCGCGCTCCTTCTTACCCGGCTTCATTCCCGAATTCGTGCTGTCGGTGCTTCTCGTTCGATTCCTCGGAGTCGACGAGAGTCTGCTCGATATTCGGACCTGCCCGATACAATAAATAAAATTAGATTTATGATTTTTTAAACGATAATTCCTACCTTACCGACAGTCGATAATTATTTTTTTAAAGCACCTGTTCGTTTGTCCGTCCGTGATCGTGGCCGAGAATCCGGGTCGAGATTACCGACAATTCCTCGCCGGAGAGGATTCCACTGTGCATCGGTCCCTCGATGAACTCGCTGCTGGTCATCAGAAGATACCTGACACTGTACCAGACATCGTCCGGCAGGGCGGCCCTCTTGTTGCTCGCCGTAGGCTCGAGGCCGTGCCTTCGGCACTCCGAAGCCGCCCACTTGTCCAGAGCGTTGAACAAAACTCCTTCGCTGAATAGACGCATGTCGTTCCTCGACGCGAGCTCGGCGACCTCGCTGGGGCTAAGCTCTTCGAAATTTTCCTGGCGCAGAATCTCGTCCGGTGCTGCGTCGATGAGAGTGTGGCAAGCGAACAAGAGCCTCGAGCAGGCAACGGCTAAAAAAAAAATGCGAGCTTTTTTCTTTGCAACCTTGGAGAATAAATAAATGAAATTAATGAGATGTGAAAGGGAGGAAGTCGGTAACAAAAACTGTAATACAGGCTCGACGCTCTGGGCCGAAACATTTGCTATTCCTCAGATGAGTTCAGCACCCTCGAAAGAACAAATAAATAAATAATGGTTTGCACTTTTTGTTATCGACTGGTAAATTTAACATAGTCTTAAAGCAATTTTCGTTGATTTACCGATTTCACCCTCGTCATCGCCGGGCGCCGGTGGAGCGCTCGGCGTCCGAGGGGTTCGTCCACCGGACATTCGATCCGGTACGTAGAGGTGAAGACCGTGATAAACTTCGAGCACAGACGAGGCGCTGAGATTCGCGATTATGTAATCTACCGCATTCCTCGCTAGTTCCGGGCAGAGTAACTGATGAGCCACGTCCAACGTGGACCTGGCTGTCGATACTGAGTAGAAATTCAACGACTCGCCCCTCAGGTATCTGTAGAGTATCAACAAGCACAATAAGGAGGAATCAAATATTAAACATTAACATTAAATCATTAATAAAAACAAAACTTCCTCTATGAGGAAGCAAAATGATTATTATTAAAAAATTATTCAACATTGATGGGTGGAATTTATTGCGTATTTAATAATAATAATAATAGTAATAATTGTAGTTCATTTCGGACTGTCGGTCAGTGAGTTTAAAGCAGTTGTTGGACACCGAATTCTTGTCTTTGAATGACTTATAACCTTGAATAAGCTGGCTACCAAAGGCAAACAATCGGTGTGTTGATTAAGAATGTTTCAATGCAATGATGAAATATATTTTATCTAGTTTTATATTAAAATGCGATCTGGTGATATTATCCTAAGTGTTAGAGATACTTTCACTGTTTACTGATTAACCGATTAATTTTTGTAGTTGTTGTATGTAAGTAAAAGGGCTTATCCCGTAAACTAAGTAAATATATAAATAAATAAATAAATAATAATAAAAACGTATAACTGTGGTAACGTCTTCGAGAGCGTCGAGGTAGATACAAGTTGGTGCTCTCCGCGTCGGGAAGGTCATGATTGGACGATGTTATTTCCAGGGAGCTTGTGCGGTCGAAGGGAGGACGGGGCAGCGTACGAGATTGCGAGACGTTTTGGGGATCGACGGGGTTTGGCCTGAAGAGAACGGATAGAGCGGTGATCGAGAGAACGATCCAAAGATAGGCGAAGACGCCGAGGATTCCGACTAACATCGTCTGCCCGGTGACGCAGTCCATGCGCCGAATTTCATTCGTTCGAGTGACGTATAACCCTGACATGGTTTTTTTTTTTTTTTTTTTTTTTTTTTAGAGGTGTTCCCCTGGACAAGCTACGATCGCAAAAGCCGCGATCGCAGCTTAGAATCCGTTCTCAAAAAAAATAGTCCGTCGTTATTCGACTCGGGCGGGTGAATATTCGTGTCCAACCAATTTATCTTTCCCACTTTTTACTGCAGGGTCGAATCTAATTTTGACGATTCAATTTTAACTCGAATATGATTTTTGCTGAAAAAAAAATCAGGTCAGATCATTTTTGGCTCGAATATAATTTTTGTAAATAAATTTTGTAAATCAGTAAAAGTCGCACCGTAAACTCGATACAATATATATATATATATATATACTAGGGAGGCTCGGGGCCTCGCGCGCTCGCACCCCTTTATGGACTTAAGGCCTTATTATTCCAACTGCTTTAAAAGACGTATGCCCTTACAATTCTAAGCCCCACTATTACGCCCATTCAAATATTGACCCGGCCTTAAAAGAAAGACAGGTCCAACACTTGGATGGGTGACCGCGGTCACCCATCCAAGTACTGATCCCCCCCGATTCTTGACACGGCGGCAGCGGCGGCGGCGAAATCTTGTTATATTATAGGGGGATATGTATAAAATAGCTTACTTGAGCAGATAATCGAAGCCCCTTTTGTCGACGTGCTCGAGGGGCACCGTAGGTGGAGGGTCGTTGGGCGGCGGTGCCAGGTCGCCGAGAAGCAACGCCCGGAACCATTCGGACTTTTCGGCGAAGCGTTCGCGCTCGATACTGTATCTCCAAGTATCACCCGGCGGGCCGACCTGTTTTGTTATTACAGATTTTAGAACGACAAACTCGACTTTTTCCCTGCGGTGCATAAAAATTTGTTATTTTTTTTTTTTGTACCGAAACAATCGCTATAGATATACCTCGAGTATGACGAAGTCCCGCGGATCGTACTTGGGCATTCTGTCGTTCGCAGCGATCAACGGAGCTTGGCTCATTTCGTCGGTGCGCCTGTCGCGGAAATCCCTCGGCGCCCGACCAGCAATTCTCGACTTTCCTCGAATCCTCGAACGCTGATTGTCCCTCGAGCGCTCCGCCCGACGACCCTCGAATCTATCGCTGATCAGAGCACATGCCGACGGGCCGTTCCTATTGCCTGAAACATTGACGTCAATTATTATTTTATTTATTTATTTACTTATTCAACGAGAACAACCGGTTTACAAAAGATATTATATAATTTCAGTTTTTTATATATATATATATATATATATATATATATATATATATATATATATAAACTGTTTCTGAAATTTCAAACGCATGTGCGTTGCAATTTTACAGTACAATTTGTAATTTTCATAAAAACTTTTGTAAATTTCACGCAAAACATGTGTAATTTTAATATCTGGTTTTTTTTTTACAAGCAAAGTACATTAATGTTCAATTAATGTGAGTCTTGTTGGCAAGTTTCGAGTTTCGAGTACATTAAATTCACAATTTATTTTTACAGTGTAGAGATCGCAAAAAAATGTACCGTTAATATTATTATCGACAACTTTATATATAAATAAAATTATTAATTTACAAATTAATAATAATAATAATAATAATAATAATAATATAAACCGCGAATGTCGCCATTCGACACGCTGACATTGAGGCAAGATATTGATATACATATATATATTTTTTTAGTCCGATAGTGATTCACAAATTTCCAACGTTATTTCTGCTTCATCGTGGATCAGCGATGTAGCGAACGATACGGTTAAACGATTTTTTTTCGGTTACGAGAGTGTATCCATCACTCTTGGATTTTACACACGTAGGTATAGATATATTTATATCTAAATCACACAAGGGTTTGGCAATGTTTGCCTCGAGATAGTGCCGGTGCGGCCGTACGCGGAGACTCGTTCGCTTTTTTTTTTTTATTCTTCATTTTTAATATTTTACGAGCGAACTGTATCGAAGATACGAAAAGAAAATATTTTATATGCTTCCCGACTGAGGGCGATAAAATAGTATCGATTTATTCGTCGAATAGGAAGCCGTTTGAGATAAAAAAAATAAATAAATAAATAAGACTACATCCGGTAGTTTGAGGTGAAATTCTGCGAAGTGCAGAAGCCGATAGAGCGGCGGAGCCACAGTCGTAAAATGTTTTTTTTTAAACAGCCGGGTTCTTGACGGACGTCGAAAGTAGTTCAACGTAGATTTCAAATGTCATCTTGCGATTATTTGCGTAACTAAAAAAAAAACATTTATTTTCCATAAAGATATGCAAAGAGCCGCTGAGAAACGAAACCCGAAGGTACGAAATTAATAAAACTCAGTTATTTACCCTGCTCAGCGAAAGTGGGATTGAATTTCATAACAATGATTTCTCGTAATTGCATTTTTTTTTAGAATTCTCTTTGAATTCCAAGGGACGTATGTCTCAGCGAGAGACGAAGCACGAAGGTACAAAATTGATGAAACTGAGTTATTTACCCTGATCAGTGACAGTGGGATTGAATATCATGTCACCATTGTTTCCCGTAATTGCCATTTCTTTTTCTTTCACAGATAATAAAAAACACACAAAATTGTTTTAAATCGCACTCGAGCCGTCGCGCTACCGGTGGGGAACGATCGATAGATCTTTATCGGCACCGTGGCGAGAATTTTTCGCACGGTTAAACTCGAACGACCGAGCACCCTCCCGTTCGAGTGCTCCCGGCGAACTGCGACCCTCCGTTGTTGCGCCGTTCTATATCGCGGAGCCACGCTGCACTCGTTTTTCTCTCCCGTGTTCGTTCGACTCCCCGCCTCGTCCTGCGCTCTATCGATGTGACTCAGTTGTAAACCGAGCGGCGGATCGGAAAAAATAAAATAAAATAGAAAAAAAATACGAGAACGTCACGGGACGGTTCGGCTGGCCGATGAATATTACGCTTTACATCGGTATCGCGAAGCTTTATCTTCGGCGACGCAAACACAGACGCATAATCGCGGAGATTATCGGGCATTTGCGAAGGGCTTGGTAATAGTGCAAGGAACCACTGCTGCAATCCCACAGCTGCTATTTTCGAACGATTTTCGAGCGATTTAAGCTTCTTATATCCGGGACTAACGGATTGCGAGCGATTTTTGCAGGCTCGTGGAAAAAGCTTTGTCTTCGTGGGACAAATAATACAATGTGAAGATTGAACGTTTTTCATGGTTTAAATGAAAAATCGTGTTTTATTGCATTCTTTTGTTCTCGTGTCTGGGCGAAAGGGAGATTCTAGGATTTCGTGATATATTATGCGTTAAACTGTCTACGACTTCGCAGAAAAAAACAGGGTTAGCTTTACGAGTCGGGATAAACTCTGCGGTGTAAAATGGAACAAAAGGAAAACGATATGAAAATCAATGTTGAATCTCGGCAGGCGAAGGCTTTGTATGACAGAGCGGGGCAAAATGGGTTCGCTGTATTTGTGGAAGCGGGGCGAACAGGGACACCAAAAAATTATCCGAAAAATTAATTGTGACACTGGAGCGGCTGGGGCGAAATGGGCTCACTGTAAATTATAGACACGAGGTAAAATGGAACACGACGTTTTTTTCCGAATGCACAATTGAAACACTCAAAAGAATGGGGAACAAAATGGACTCGCTGTAAACAGTGAGAACGGGTAAAATGGGATAGCACAAAACAATCAGAAAAATTAATTGTAACACCAGAACGACTGCGGCTAAATGGGTTCGCTATAATTTACAGATGTCGTGCAAAATGGAACACTATGAATTGTTCCGAAAGAACAATTCTGGAACACTGGCGAGTCTGGGGCAAAATGGGTACACTATAAATGTTATTGGCGGGGCAAAATGAACCACCAAAAAAATGTGTCCAAAACAATGATTTTAACACTAAGGAAAGACTGGGGCAAGATGGTCACCACGTAAAGTGTAGAAACGGGGCAAAATGGCCTCCACTCCTTGACTGGACCATTTTGCCCCATCCTTCCTCAAACTGTCTCGAATTTGACGAGAATCCGGAGCAAATATTGAGATACCGTTTGCGCCTGACGAAGTACGCGTGAGTACGAACAAAGCCGAGTTCGACGAATGCGTGACGACGATGAGAGTTCGTATACACGACAAAGTCCAGAGGAAAGGGCCGTCGGGCTTTGCAGCCTAGGCAACGATTGACACCCGATACCACTCGAGAAACGCACTGTATACTATTAGGCCTGGGAAATATTAATGGTCTATTGAGAGCGCACGTAGCAAACGATAAGAAAAATGTTTCGAGAGTCTCGTCGATAAAATTATTTTTTATGCTTGTTCGAGTGCAACAAAGTTGATCGACGACGATAATCGATACCGTGGAAAAATCATCGCTGACCATCGATGGACGCGAGTTTCGGTCGGTAGGCTCTGTTTATAAAGCTAGAGTGACATTTACGAGCTGCTGAGAGACAAGACTATGTAATATAAAATTCAAGGGGAAAAAGTGGGGCAAAATGGACCACTGTTTTAGAACGGTTTTTTTTCAAACAAATAAAGAATTTCTTTCTAAATTCTGTAAAGGGGTGCAATTAAAAAACAATGTTGTTGAAACTAGGGCTGTACAGATAGGCCGGCCTAGCCGGCTAAAATGTCTTATTCGGCTAATGGATTTTATAGATTGGATTTTATAGATTTTATAGATTGACGAAATTTTTTTTTCTTTTTTAAAAATGAACTGTCACGAATTCGCCGGCCTTTTTGGCAGTACAATGCGACATTAAGGGGCTCGATTTTATGCACTTGGCCGGCTAAAACGGATTAGGCGGCTAAAATAGTTTGGTCGGCCAAGACGGCTTAGCCGGCCAAACTATAAAATCCATTAGCCGGATAAGACATGTTAGCTGCCCAGGCCGGCCTATCTGTACAGCCCTAATCGAAACTTGAGGCTAAAGTCCAATTTACCAAGTTGCCTATCCTCGGGCGCCGCGACGGATCGACGCAGCCAGACGACCATCGGAATTCAAATCAATAATTTCGACAAAGAAATAAGTAAACAAAAATTTTTAAAAATTCAATTGAACAATTTTTATAAAAAATTAATAATATTATTTGATTACATTTTTTAATAATCTACGTAGGTTCCTTTTCGTTGAAAAACAATTCGCCGTTTCACTGGGCGAAGACTGCGTAAAAAAATGCGAGATATTTCTCTTAAATAGCAAAAGCGCGCAGGTTCGTCACCGGCGCGATTTCCCCCACTTCGTGAGAATCCGAAAATCCTTTAAAAAAAAAAGATAAAAAAAAATGTTTGTTCGTCAGTATGGAAATAACAACGGCTTACAAAGGAAGCAATCTTTCGACGAGAAACTCGTTAATTCTTGTGCCAACAGAGTCCTGTGGCGAAAGACGAAAAATTAAGAAGAAAAAAATGCTCTTTTTCATTATCCACTGCTCATCCAAACGCGTGGTGTTAATGCCGGATAATTGAACGGTACCTTCGAGCAACTGAGGTACGGCCAAGTACCGATAGTATTTATCCGACTCCAAACAAAGTTGCCACCCGTTTTCGCTTCGTGAATTTCGTATCGGCGGAGAGCGGGGCAAAACGGACCATTTTTAAATTTTTTTGTTGTTGCGGGACGTAAAAAAATAATTCCCATCGTCTCGAATTAGAGACATGGTCCGTTTTGCCCCCCACTCCTCTGTATACATAAATCTATTTATTTCATTGAATTTAAGTAAATTCAATCAAATTCAAGTGAAATTTATTGAACTTGAGTGAATTCCATGAAACTAAAGTAAATTTAATTAGATTTAAGTAGATTCAATTAAATTTAAGTAACTTTAATTAGGTTTAAGTGAATTCAATTGAATCGAATGAATTAATTGTTATTAAATTTATTACAAAAATAAAATGTGTATATTTATTTTTGGTATTCTTTATTTTTCGAGTTTTACGGAAATTCCTCGACTCGCCGAATTCCGTTTTTAGCGGGCCCGGAGTACGAATATAGAGTCGCGTTTCCGAGTGGCGCCGACGAGGCTCGACTCGGGTTATTCTCGCGCTCTGACTCCGCGCGCATTTCATCGCTCTGTATACATTCGCTTGAACGCTATTTGGACGAATGGTCAGTGTCGAGGGAATCTAAAATTGGAGAACTCGAGAGTGGCGAACTCTCTAGCGTACCCCATGGGAGAATAAACGCGACGAATTATATACTTCAATACGCGAGTTGGGGGCCGACGCCGGGAACAGCGGGGACAACGCGGCCTCCCCACCTACTGCGCGGAAAGCGTTCAACTAAGATCAGACAATTAAGTCACACAGGCTCCGAAAAAATCGGCAAATTGTCACTCGACTCAATAATCATCAAAAAATCTATGAATCTGTTTTTTAATCATTTATTTTAATTCAACGCTTTTATTTATTTTTTTATTCGAACAAATTTTTTAAAATCTTAACAACAATTGATATATGACAAATTTCGTTCTAAACAAAACTTGAACGTTATCCGTGAAATTCGCGATTCGGTTTATTTAACGATTTTTTTATTTCTTTATCAAACAAAATCGAATCGATATATTTTATTAAGCAATTAACAATCCTTTTTTATTTGTTATCGAGCAATTGATAATTTTATGGATTTTGTTGTGAAGAAAAATTTTACGTAGTTCGTAAAATTTCGTAGTTTTGTTTATTTATCGTTGGCGTGGTTGTTTAAATTTTTTTTAAAGCATTTTTAAAAGAATTATTTGGTTTAATAATTGCCAATTGCAGTGCACGTTGCGTACACAACGTGCGAGCCGTGGATGGCGGCGCTCTTAACTCAATTGAAATTAATTCGGAATAAACTCCTGGGATACCCGCATTTCGCGACCTCCCGTGTCTCGTTACGTTCTCGCGGAGATTATTACACTTAGCTTCTGTGTATAGCACGCCTATTTGTGTATGAAAAAAAAAAAATGCAATTGGAGACGTGCATCGCGACAAGCCGATGTTAAAAGTGGATTATCGTTATTATACATCTTGATCGCGTTACTTTGTTGCGTTATCGAATAACCCTACTGGGATTTCTAAAACACATCGTCAAAACGATGTCCGTACAGTCGAGTGTATTAACGTTTACTAAACTTCTCTCTCGACGAGCCTCACGAAACGACGATAAGCCACCGGTGTAAAGACTTTTTCTTTTTTTTTTTTTAAAGGAAAAAGTTATTTTTTTAATAATTTTTTTGTGACGAGCCCTTTTTAAGATGAAACAAGTTTTTTCAAGAGAAAAGTCCTTTTTAAGACGAAACATTTTTTTTCAACAGAAAAGTCCTTTTTAAGACGAAACATTTTTTTTCAACAGAAAAGTCCTTTTTAAGACGAAACAAGCTTTTTTCAACAGAAAAGTCCTCTTTAAGACGAAACAAGTTTTTTTCAACAGAAAAGTCCTTTTTAAGACAAAAGAATTTTTTTCAAACGGAAATGTCCTTTTAGACAATTTTTTAAGAGTCCTTTTGTTAAGACGAAACGAGTTTTTTTTACACTGGGCGGTCGACCAGACACGAGCCTGGCGAATTTCGTTTGGAACGGTCCGTCTTGCCCCTCACACTCGCCCCCATTCGTTATCGCGCCCGCCAAGATTACCGTGCTCCAGGGTCCGAACGAAAACGACGCAGTCCTCAAACAAAAATTCCTTTGTAAAAAGCTCGGATAAAGAAGCTCTGACATCGTATCGAGGAGAATGTTAATGACCGAACGTGCCGCGAAGTCGGGCGCGGAGCATCGGTACGGTAATTCGATCGGTCGTAGTTGTCGTAACGGGCCGAGTTTGGATCGCAAGGCACGTTTCCACAACCGCATTTCATTTAGAGTCCAATGCTTCCGACTCGTCCGCGATATCGGGCCCTATAAATATTAACATCATTACCAGTCGCCTATTATTATAATCATAATTATACTTATTCTGACGATATTATATTTATTACTATTATATTATATATATATATTTTTTTGAAAACTGTGGATTTGTTTATTGGCCTAGATGTTTCGCCCCTCCCCCTCCTCGAGCTGAGCCCCCTTTCGGAAAATGTTACGCCCCCCCCCCCGTTTTCATAGCATACGGAATGGATTTCGAATTACCGAATTCCATTCCGAATGTTATATTTTCGAAAATTCTGTTTTTATAGTATGTGCACTGAGAAAAAGGAACACGTCTGTATAGATAGCTTTTGATGGTATGTATTCAATTCGTTAAACTATAATTAAGGTTGCAACCATGACTTTCTGTTATTGTCGTAACTACAAAATGGCATTCCTCTTGGGAACTATTTTTTATGATAAAAAGTCACTGTTGTTGCTTTTACTATGTAATTTTTTCTCAGCGTGGAATAGAGTTGAAAGTTTCGAAATTCCATTCCATCCATGCGAGCGCGCGAGCCAACACAACCACGGGTATGATATTAAAAAAAGGCGCGTAGGGTTCTCGGACGTTAGAGACGACAGAAGCGTCGGAAAGGATACATCGAGGGTCGTTGAAAGGAAAAAAAAAAATTACGCACAGCCTACCAGCATTTACAAGTTTGTCATTGAAGTAACATTAGTTGGATGGAGAATCAGCGTGTCAATGTCAGTAGGTCTGGGTCGATGCGCCCGCGTACAATAACTCGAGTCCATCACTCTATCTCACTCTCTCTACCAGTAATAGAAAACTACGTATTAAATTGCAATTCACTACATCCCCCGCCCCTCGCCCCTGTACTTTGTCGCGACGATATGAATCCTTTGTTATAATTCAGACGCGTCGACGACAGGAGATTTAATGATTCATTCTTTTTGTAATAATCATTCGTTCAGTAAATATTCATTTTATAACAATTGATTTCATTCTCATTTATCGAATAATCATTAATTAGTTCATAATTTATTGAATAATCATTGATTTAATAATAATTTATTGAATAATTGTTAATTTAATGATAACTTATTGAATAATCGTTAATTGAATGATCATTTATTGGATAATCGTTAAACGAACAATCATTTTTTAATCTTTTTTATTTTTTATTCTCTAAATTTGTCATACGTTATTTTGTTATCATTTCGTACCAGCTTTAAGATCTCACGACTTACGGCTCTTTCCATTAAAACCTTCGGGCGTAACGAATCGACTCTAAGGTCGAGGTACTCGAGAAACAGTCTTTTGTTTTTGTGTCGTTCTACGAGTTCGATTACCCGCGAGTCGTGAACACACGAGCCGGTGAAAGGCGAGCACCCGGTGAAAATCACAAGAAAGCAGAAAAAACGTTTGTATCAAGGAAATAATTTTTAAAAAAGTCTGCGTGCGTGTCTCCGAACGAAGATTGTAAATCGCCAGAACCTTGAACAAACTATAAATCGATCGAAGAAAAAAAGCGAAGTTAAACGAGCTTCGGGAATCGACGCCGATCTAAAACCGTGTAAAAAACATATGGGCCATTTCATGCCAAATCGGTCTCGATCTTTTCGATCGTTATTTACAATTTTTAATTATTATTTATCATTTCAATAATAATTATAATCATTAACATCATCATTATCGCTAGTTATTGTCTAACGATTATTTTTAACATAATAAAAACAAACGATTCAATTCTACGCGCGTTTCGGGATCGAAAGATTCCTCGAGCAGGGGCGAAAACAAAAATTCCAACTTACGGTTACAGTGTATCGATTGTTCGTCATCGTTAATGAAGATCGTTACGAACTATCGCCGAGACAATGAGTGAACGTGCGAAATGACAAAGATGCTGCCGCTGCCGCTTCTAGCTTCGAATGCGCGAATATCGCTGGGCAAGAATCAAAGGGGCGTAACTCGGCGCTTCGGCACCGGAGTTGCGCCCTTTCGATTCTCAGCACCCGACACACGAGCAGGTGGCACATCGGCTGTAGGCAGATCGCAAAACAATGCGATGCACGTGCGAAAATATTATCCGCTAATGGAGATCGCGTCTTATTGGAATCGTCCCGAGGACGAGGACTGACGAGCGCGAGGCCTCGCTTGACCTTGCGCGCCCAAGGTCGCTCGAGGGGTTACACGGTTTCTTAGACCGGGCGAGTGTTTATTGACTTTTTTTTTGTACTATTCGCTCTACCCTCGAAACCGGCGTTAATATTTTGTTACTCACCGATCCAAGCCTTCACGGCGTTGGAGATCCAATTGCCGATGTTCACCGGCAAACACATTGCGATAAAGTCACGGAAGCTTTTTACACAGCGAGACAAGTCGAACGTGCACTTTTCAAACGGCGCAAAAAAAAATGAAGTAACTGTCAATTAACTAATAAATTAAATCAATCATTTATTAATTGTTATAATATTAATCATGAATGATTATTCATTAATTTGTTAAGTCGATCGACGTAGTAAACAAACAGAAACATCCACGTCGAGAAAGTCCCGAAAAATGATTCCCGACGATTTAATTGAAATAACAATATAACATTGATAATTATCGCTCGAGCCCGATGAAAGAACGATCTATCTGGCTCGAAGGCAAAGAGTCGAGTAACGATATCGGGCGCTTTACTACGACGATTATATATATCGAAGTGACAATGTTGTAATAGAGGCTCGACTAACATCCGGTATGCGCGCACACATAGCGCGCGGCAGATTACGACGTCGGCGTGCGTTCGTCGGTTATTGGTCGTCATAAAGGAAGAAAGGCGAGTGGAAATTATAAAAGTGGAATAAAACCGGACGGATTGCGGAAAGTCGAGTGAATGAAAACCGCACGGAAGCGCCGGTGAGCCTGGATGGGGAAGAAGGAGGGGGAGGTCCTTGAAACGGATCATCGATCGAGAACGCGTTGATCTGCCGCGCATGCGCGCTGAGCGAAGATGGAAGGCGGAATAAAACCGGCGAGTCCTCGGGAAGTCCGTTCGATGCTATTACGAATATGTCTGCGGAGTCTCTCGATGAGTTCTCTCGACGATAAATTTCAATAGAAACGAATGAATCATTCGAAGACGTTAGAATCGATGGGCCATTCGATGGAGGCCTCAGCTTCGTCCTTTGGTTAAATGAAAAGAAGAGGGAACGAGGAATATCAATCGAGGCTCGAATAACAGAAAATGGGTCGAGCTCTTAACATTTCTTATTGTCTTCCCAATGTGATTTGAGAGGTGAGGATTCAACCCGCAACATTTCTTAGCATCTTCCAAAGTAATTTAAGAGGTAAGAATTCAACTCTTAACAATTTCTTAGCGTCTCCCAAAGTATCTTAAGAGGCAAGAATTCAACTCTTAATATTTCTTGGCGTTTCCCAAAGCAATTTAAGACGCTGGAATTCAACTCTTATTACTTCTTAGCATCTCCCAAAGTAATTTAAGAGGTAGCACTCAACTCTTAACATTTCATAGCATCTTCTAATGAAATTTGAGATTTAAGATATTGGCTCTTAAAAATTCCCAATACGATTTAAGAGTTAATTTCAGTAGATCAAATATCGACAAAAATACGATAACTAGGTCTACAATAACTTAGATCACTTTCCGAAGGGTGTCAACCGTGGCTACTTCCTCTTATCTATGCAGAGCGGAAGCGGCCGATAATATGCGGCTGCTAATTTTCAAAGTGTGCCTTATCTTCGGCAAAACGCCGCTTAGAACAACGAGGTCAGTTATAATATAAACTTAACAAGAAATGCATAGAACAACGATAACGTGAAGGAAATCGATTTGAGGCGGACGGTAAAATGTTTCGGTTGTGTTTTTTTTCCCGTAAGTGACTCGATGATTCGTAGGTCTGCAAATCACGTATTGCATTCATTTGCCAACGACTCATAGTTTCCCCGGTATTTGAAGCTACAGGCGAACGTGATTTTCGCGAACGTGTGTCTAATGAGCCGAGCGGAGACGCGATATCGATTTTTCACAAACGTCCCGTTTGTTATCGTCCAGCCCATTGAAAAAAAAAAAAAAAAAAATACAATTTTGTTAAGTCTCGAAAAGATGTTATCGACGACAAAAAAAAATTGTTAAACATCAATGATTTTTTATGTTGTGAGATATTGGTTCTCCTTTGTCATTTAACGAGTTTTCAGAACTCGATTCAACTTTTCAATCGAACATTTCAATCAATGTACTAAACGGACATAAAAATAAGTAATAAAAAAATGTTTATGTAAAAAAATTGCGCTTACAACTAAATCGACTTTTAATACCTCAGTTCTCGACTAATGATCGGAAAGTTTACGAACAATTCAGCGAATATAATAGAGCAGAGAAAAACGAGACGATCGAGTACACGTGACGTCGCTGTACAGTCAGCCGGCCGGCGAGAATTAAAACATTATCTCGAACTCGACTCACTCGCGCGGCGTCTCCGCTTACCCCGGGAATTTATTAATGAATCGAGCGTATCGTTCGATGACACAAACAATCGCCGCTGCCCGACTGGCCGACAGTTGCAAGCGGTGGGGAGCATCGCCACTCTCCGGCGGAACAGATTTCCCATTGAAGGGTCACGAAAGATATAATAATCATCATAATGATTATCATAATAATCATCATAATGATCTTCGTAATAATCATCATAATAATCATCGTAATAATCATCGTAATAATCATCGTAATAATCATCGTAATAATCATCATAATAATCATCGTAATAATCATCGTAATAATCATCGTAATAATCATCATAATAATCATCGTAATAATCATCGTAATAATCATCGTAATAATCATCATAATAATCATCGTAATAATCACCCTAATAATAATAATTATTATTGTTGTTGGGCTTGTCGTTATTGTTATTATAGATGGAGGAAAGAAAGTAATTTTGTTATAGTATCAAAAGTCGTGCATATGCTCGCTCGAGCCGGTAATCAGCTTCCGGCAATTACGTCGACGATAAAAATAATTGTCCGCAAACGATGTATAAAAAAAAAAAAAAGATTCAAAGTCGGCCGAGCAACTCGGTATTACCCGCGATGTGAAATTAACGTTTGCTGACAGTTGAAACGCAATATCGGCGTTTTCGCGAACTAAAAGATGATTTTCCAAAAAGTTTAAATAATTCTTTTTTTTTGTAAACAATTATTTTGGCATTATTTGTCGACGAGAAGTTTTAGTCGATTTTATAATTGTAACTATATTTTTTAACGGTGCAGGAAGCAACGTAGCGCTCCATGTGTGTCTGTGTGTGTGTATTTAGTTTAACGCGAGCGCGGGATTATCATGAGAGAGTTTCGCGCGGGAGAGGAAACCAGCAGTATTGATCAAGTCAGGTGGCGTCGGCCGGGCTGTGCCTCGTTGAGACACGAGAGAGCCCCGTGTGTTTTCTCCATTCCTCCGTTCTCTCCCGCTCGCGGGTTTCCCGGCTTTCCAAACAATTCGCGAATCGATGCATACCTCCGCTATCCCGTTATATTTATATTTATATTTATATTTATATTTATATTTATATTTATATTTATATTTATATTTATATTTATATTTATATTTATATTTATATTTATATTTATATTTATATTTATATTTATATTTATATTTATATTTATATTTATATTTTGTCCGGCAACAATTTAAGCCTGGACAGTAAAATAGAAACAATGAAAGTAACAAGTTTTAGTAACAATGAAAATTCGCGCCAATACAACGCGAGGCGACCTCTCCGATATTATTTCGGTAGGTCGTCGGCCGGAGCGACGGGGTGAACTTGAAGCCAGGGCAGTTACACGTTCGAACCGGTCTCTGCTGTGTACACGGCCGGTTCGAGCGATCGATCCTCCTGGCAGCAGTAGTTCAACTCGTCGTTGGTCAGACGCGAGAGCCCCGAGGCTCTCTCCATCCCTCCGCCAACTAAATCCAAACGAATCCACTAATCTTTCCTAATTAAATTATGTCGCCAAAGCGGTTTCTCGGCGGTGCTACGAGAAATCCGATATTTTCGCGGATTACACGCCTCGGCATCGTAGGGCTTTGTAAATCGCAAATCCTTCTCTTTTCACCCACAGGACTAAATGGAATCGACGATTTTTTTTCACTTCGATCATTCTTATTTCTCACAATTTTACGAAAAAAAATAAATTATTATTTGGTGAATTTTTTGTTTTCTCCTAAATTAAAAAATTCCATTAAAACAAGACATTGAATTGAAGTAATTTAAACCTATTTTTTTTTCGCTATTAATGAAATTATTTCGTACGAATCTTGTTGGTGTTTTTTTTTTCGTAACGCGTAACCGATTATACGGAAAAGTCGTTGGAACGCGCGTGCCTGTTTGCATGGCATTGTTCTCGAGGCGCGCGCGTGTGGACGAGCAACTTTGCGATAGAGGCGGAAGCCATAGCGGAGCGGCGTTAAAGAAGGCGACATGTAGAGGACAAAAGAACGCACGATGATGCCGTGTGTACGAGTTCTCAGGCAAACACGCTTAGGCGATAATAAACGCATCGTTATTGGAGGAGAATAATTGTACCCGGCAAGGCTCCGTCGGCGCGCCACTTAGGGCCGCGATCGGCGGTGGAAAAAAAGGCAATTTTTTTTTCAAGTGCCCGAGAATTACCAGTCACACAGAGATACGAAACTAAGTTTTCGTCAAATGTTTGTTCACGGGCTACCGGAGATTTTTTTTCTTCTCATCCGTGAGCCAAAATTTACGACAGCGCCGACGGTTGCAAAGCAGGCGGAACTTTGATGCTACGTGAAAACTATAAATACAAGAAGCCGACTTGGCCGTGTTTGCGGACTCGGCCTGTCGTAAATAGACTCTGGTTTACTCGGCGTTGGGTTTTAGACTCGATATTTGTCAAGCGTAAAGTATGATATACAGCCATGGAAAAAAAGTAATTTTTGGTAACCAATTTTAATTCATGATGTTTATGTTTATGTTTAATTTATTGACGGACATGGCCTTGAACATGGTAAGCGTACAATTGAGGTTTACTCGACGTTCGGTATGGATTTGCACTCGACATTTGTCCAGCGTTGAGTGTGATATAGTCCCGAAAAAAGTGGATCTTAATAACTATTTTAAATTCATGATGTTTATGTTTGATCTATTGACTGGACTTGGCCTTTTACACGATAAGCGCATTGAGTGAAAGATTAGGAACGTTGCAACGAGTGCAATACAGACGGTTCGATAAGTAAACTCTAGAGAAATTCCAATGATTCCACCGTGCAATACAGAACTGAGACAGCACAGAAAGTCCAACAACACAGAAGAATTTCTGCGTTGTTGAGTCTGATCGCACGCGAGTTCAGAGAGAATTGAGAGGGGAATTGCAAACACTTCTCGATGGGATACAAATCTTTCAAAATGAACCATATGGAAGGTGCCAAAAAGATTGATTCTACATATTAATAATTAAAAAATGTTATTAACAAATTGACGAAAAAAAAAAATGGTCGCCCGGCAACCAAACTGTTTATTTTATGAAAACGATTCGTTAATTTTTCTGAATAAGCATGAATTTTTTCAGAATTTCGTGTAACTTTTGAAAATTGCGTTATTTGTTAATAAAAAACGTAATTTTCAAACATTACACAAAATTCGGAAAAAAGTTTATACGGATTCAAAAAGATTAACAAATTGTTTTTATATGAACAAAAAGTTGAGTTGCCGGGGGATTTGTTGAACAATGTTTTTTTTTATTCATTTGTTGATAACATTTTGGAACTATTATCATGCAAAATCAATCTTTTCAGCACCTTCCATATGCTTGATTTTTTCGGATTTTCATGTCATCGGGAAGTGTTCGCAATTCTCTCTCAATTCTCTCTGAACTCACGTGAGGTCGAACTGTCCGCAAGTACTACCTTAAGTATTAAATTTAATGACAATTTTACTATTGCGAAAATAATTAAATCTCTATTGATCACCGCTTAGCTTGAAATTCGGTAAGCGGCCCAAAACGGACCATTCGATTCGAGGCTTTTACTTTTTATATGTTCCGCGAAATAAACAAAGATAGTCCATTTTGCCCCGCTCTATCCTACGTGATCAAATAGGCTAAAGCGAGGCAAAATGGACGATGATGAATAATGGGAGTTTTTTTTTTTTTTCAAGCACACAAAGTCGAGAATAAAATTCGAAAAAGCGAATAATTATCCACTCGTCGTTTGTGTGAATCGTCGATCGAGAAGAAAAACAAAAAAAATTTATTCCGAGATAAAATCTTGATGAAATTTACCTCCGAAAGCAAATCGCCGTTGCGGTGTTAGAAGAATCTTCTGTCTCGAATAATATCACCTCCCCCCTCCCCCCCCCCCCCGCCCCGTACCGAAGTTCTCACACCGCTTCGATCACGATCGCACTACTCAACGAAGTCACAATTAATTTTATAATCCTCGTTGCACTTGTTCGATAGACACAGCCCGAGAAACAGGTTCACTTATCGTGCACGTTGATCTTCACGCGCTATGAAATTGCTCGCCTTCGAACGAGATGTTTTCAATTGTACAACAACTTCCACCGCTTACACGTTAAAAAAAAATCGCACGAATAATCGTGTATTTTAAAAAAGAAAGAAAAAATATATATATTTTATATATATTTGATTTTTTTGAAAAAAAAAAGTTCCGAGAGGGATGAAAAGCAATTGGAGGAGAGGGCGTGCTCGGCGATCGGTGACCGAAGCCCCAATGAATATTATTCGCGAGAACACGTACGAAGCTGCTTCCTCCACTCGCGCCCCCCGCGGACACTTCGTCGTTTGACGCTCTCACTATGTTTAGATCCGGCCAGGCTTGCGCAACGACCCGCGCAGACGCCTCGCGCCCATTTTCCAGCCCTTCGCACTTTTTTCTTTACTTCTTTTTTTGCGTCACCGATAAAATTGCGCAATGAAAAACAACCTCGGAGCCTAAGTGGTCGGAGAGCATCGATTGGTCGTTCGGCTCCACGCGATCCGCCATTTTCTTATTTCTTGTTTTTTTTCAAACTTTCCATATAAATATTTTATTATACTCTCAAGTATAGGAATTTCTTTTCCCGTGCCGAACGGTTGGTATCGTCTACGAATACGACCGAGTTTCTATGTTAAATGTTCCACAGCCTCGGTGATTCTCGCCGGCATAAATTAATGAGCGAATCGATTGTCAAACCAAAAATGGACGAAGCTATTCGCTCGAAGGAAGCGTCGGCCGTTGTCGCGTTTATTTCTATCGCGACGTCACTGCCCTCGGAACGTTGATCTCCGCCGGTCAATCGCTGCAGCCTTAGAGGCACGGTTTATTTTTTTTTATCCTACCGCATTGTCTACGAAAACATTTGTCGCAAATGGCAAGCACGTGATTGAACGTGCGAATGATCGTGCCCTAAATAACCCCATGCACTTGTTCGATCACGGTTATGTTCCAATTCTGCGTTACTTCGACTTTCACACACTCGAAACTCGTGTAAAGATTGATTTGTTTTTCCTCTGCAACACGGTAAA
This sequence comes from Stenichneumon culpator, assembly GCA_964017025.1. Lineage (NCBI taxonomy): Eukaryota > Metazoa > Arthropoda > Insecta > Hymenoptera > Ichneumonidae > Stenichneumon > Stenichneumon culpator. Next base: position 21,371,998 of record OZ024769.1, on the reverse strand, counting down.
TCATGAATTTCTTTCGATCTTTGTTCGCTCGAGCGGGTTGGTAGGGAGGGCAGAACTAATCGTAATATTGCAGTTGTGAAGTACCCTTCTATAGAGTGAACTGTGCTCGATGTGGCTCCCTCGTCTAGCCGCACTGGCGAATGACTATTCAGAGACTCTACCGTTGCTCGATGCGTCAGCGTCTCATTTTCGGAAAGCGGTGCTTGAAACTCTACCTATGGGATGAGTTTAACGCTGGCCAACGTTAAAGGGCAGCAACATTTCGGAAGTTGAAATGCTATGCGACGAAGATCAGCGGTTATTATTAGTATTTCTATTCAGTACTTGTGTATTTATAAAAACTTGAATTATTACGGTCTTAGCACAATTACATGACGATAGGCAAACCTATCGTAAAACCGTACGGGCCTAGTTGAGTAAGTTTTAAAGTACATGTAGAATTTACCCGTTGAATACATAAAGAATTGCAGGCGCCCAAACGAACTAGCATGAACCAAAAAAGAACATAACCAATCGTCCAATTTTCTGATAACTCCGGTTGAAATGTCCAATCTGGAACGGTTTTCACTGTACTCGGGAATCCATGCTGAGTATCGTGTGTATTATTAATTCATCATTCGTTACACTTTCCATTACTATTAGTGTTCACATATCGGATTGATCGTGAGCGAAAATACTCGCGCCATATGTTTTTTAGGCATAAAAAGTCTATGCTTGTAATTGGGCTCGGCCCGTTTGTATGAATACTAAAATTAAATAAATCGTGTACAACCAACACGTCTTCGCCTAAACTCACTGCTTTGATGTTCCCGATGAACTTCGTAGTCCTATCGCGAAACTCCCACAATGCACTGTAAAACCTACGCAACAAAAAGTAACCAAGTCGGACGATGTTTTTCGCTGGAATTTGGCAGTTGGCTGCGCGAAAATAGCGCACTGCCGGATACACCGGAATTCTCGGCTTCGGCCGGAGGGACAACGAAAATAGGCCGCCGAATTTTTTGCGATACATCGTCGGATCACACTTTGGACACTTGCGGAACGCGCGAGACGGAGGGACATCAGCATCGGTGGAACGACAGCGGCCATTTTGATTGGTGACGAAAACTGGACGCCGCGAAAACACGCAAACATCCGGGGCCCTTGGTTGACTCGGCAGCGCCAATTACTAGTACGTCTGCGAATCGTGAAGATCGGCGTCGCGTCGATCGCCTTTCGGGCCCCGAAGTCCTCGACGGCTGGCCAGAGAAGACGCGTCGCAGCCCGTTTGACCTTTGCCGTCGTTCCTTTATTCGTCTCATTTCTTTTCGCGAATAAACCAATTAAAGATACAGCAGTGCCGATTAATTTTCTCTCGCGCTGATAACTCTAGATACGAGTTACACTGATCTTCGAATCTTGTGTGTGTCGAATTTTGTGTAAAAAATTCAAACACCTAAGCATTGGGAGAAAACATTTACGAATCATAATTTTTGTTTCTCCCGTTGATAAATAAATAAATTGTAACAAGTTGTCCGATGTGAAGTCGGAAACAAGCGTTCGAACTGTATATTGCGTATGATTCACTCTGCATCTGCAATGCGCGGATGACTAAGTCTCGTCTGCCGGGACAAAACTTGAGATAATCGTTGACAAAAAAAAACAATCGAAGAAAACAAAAATAATCACCAACCGATGTTCGAAGGAACTTTTATGTATATGTTTCCAACTTTTGTGTTTACGCGTACCGGGTCGATCGTTAATTTCGAGAGGCTTTGGGCCAGGCGTCACCGAAGAATAAGCGATGTGTTACGTGACGAGCGGGGTTGGAGAATCCCGACCCTTGTCCCTCTGCTACTTTGGCCCCGGCGCACGGAAAACACGGGACCTCGTGTGTGTGTTTGTGTGTGTATTTTCGAACCCGGGTGGCCCTCGAACTGGCTCAAGGCCAACGTCCGTTAACCCACATTTTATATATACATACATAGAAATACAGACGACATCCCATGAGTAAAAACAACAGCGCATCGTCGCATCACACTGTACAATAAAAATACAGTTTTAATGCTGCAGAATGAGCGTCGATAAAATATTGCCTAACAAAAATAAAAAAAATAAAAACATAAAAACGACATCGAAACGTGTGTAGAAGCCGGGATACCTGTAGCCGCTCCTCGAGCCAGAAGGGATGTAATTATCCTGACGCTACGTGAATCCTCGCGGAGGAACTTTCGCGTACTGACTCGATCGGTTGGCGAAAAGACGAGCGGCTGGAGGGCGAGGAGGGGGAGGGGTTTTTCGATAAGAGCCTCCCCCCTAACTCTCGGGAGTGCGCGTGCACGCGATTGCCCAGACCCGCGTAACCATAGATACCGAAACACTGCCTAGAATCCTCTGACCTACCTACACACCCGAACCTCCCGTGTGTCATTTGTTCGACCGTGATTCGGCCATTTTATTATTACATGCACGTGGCTGTTTGGAAACTTGATGTGACGGTCCAAAACAGAATTAAACCCGAGTTTTCATTGTATAATAATAATAATAATAATAATAATAATAATAATAATAACAATAATAATAATGATGATGATAACGATAATAATACAATATTTTTTTTTTATGTAAGACTGAACTATTTTCGTTTTTACACGCTTATTATTTATTGACATTGAAACATCGGCTCATGAATGTATTTACGAATGTCACGGTGTATCGGACGGGGAATCGATGAAAATAATGAACGAGAGGTGTGAGCAGCATTATCGATCCCCGTTCGGAAACGAAGGGCAGTCGAGGGGGAGATGTATCAACGCGCTGCCGAGGAAAAAAAAAGTGGGTCAAGCCAACACAGATCGGCGTCCCGCAGGCCTGGCCTAACTTCTCGGGTGGCGGAAACGGGAGCGCGCGAGGGACACGACGATACTTCCGCACAACAAAAAATAATACGAAAAAAAAGATGCGCACAAGGCCCGAAAATGTAGGTCAACGGGGGAACGAAATAGGGATCACCTTTGCTCCTCGTGAAAATCTCTTTCGATAGCCCTTTGCGAGTGAAAATGGAACGATGAAACGCAGAATCGTATCGTAGCGACCATAATTAAAAAAATTATTCACCGGCTCGTAGATTTGATATTGCAATTATAAAAACTTTTTACCCAACGCTTTTACTAAATAAATAAAAAATAAATAGAAAATAGATAAATGAAAATAAAACTATGATAAATTAGATCTGTGGTTGAACGAATTGTGGTTTTTTTTTTGTTCTGGTAAAAGGTTTGACGAGTTGAAATAAAAATGTGTCAAATTATTTAATTTAAATAAACTTTGTAATTGTTTTGAAACTCTATTTTGAATGTTTTTTTTTTTTATTATTCTTTAAAAGTAATTACTAATTTTTATTTATGGAAGTTTAATGGCGCGTAAACGCATTGCGAGGGTCGGTTCAGTGCCGAACAAACGTTGCGATTCAATTAAATCGAATGTCTTAATTTAACGAGCCCGCGCTCGTTTATCTGACGATTTACCGTCGCCGCTTCTAAAAAGTTGGCATTTCAAATTATCCGTGGGAGGAAGGGCACGTCCCAGAATAAATTGAGATGAATGGACCGAGCTGTTCTTTCGGCCAAGTATAGCAGACACTCGATTAGCTGCGCGGGCGAACGTATGAACTTCGAGCACTACGTTCGTTTACTACAATAATTAAAAATCGTACTAATCCGTAAAAAAAAATTTGTTCTAAAATTAACAAAAAGTAAAATAACAATAAGTGATCATTTTACAAAAAATAAAAATAAACTCCCGTTTCAAATCAAGAAGAAAAAAAAAAATTTTACCGTGTAAGAAGACTCACCGGCGCTTCGTCCAGACTGCGTGCGTCGGAAGGCAAAGTGCCGAACGCCGCGTATTGCCGCAGTTCTCATCAAGGCTCGTGCCATTTTCAAAACCGCGAAAAAATGTTATATACTTTTTTTTCAATAATTCGTTTCCTCATTTCTTATTAATTTTTTTTACAAAACTTACTTGAAAGTAAAAAAAAACACTAAAATATTTTATCGATCGATCGAAACCCCCCATTGACGATCTATAGATCGTCTCTACTCGCGATCTAACGATCTGCGTACAAAGAGTTACGATCGCCAACTAATTTTATTCCAAAGCCCTCGTTTGCTCTCGCGCGCGTTCCTATCGCCGATCCTCCGAGGTCGATCGATCGATCAATCGTTCTTTCACGTTTCGCTGAGTAAAAAGAGTCTCTCTCTTGGAATTCCACAAAAACGTGCGACCATTTGTAACTAACAATATTTTACTAAAAAAAAAAGAAGAAAAAAAGTAGAGCTACGTGCGTAATATTGCGCGATTGCATTACCAGAGCGGCCTTTCCCTCCGGTTCGCGTACAGCGTCTCCGATCTATCGCGCATGCGCAGTAGGTCCGGGGGTCATTCGGAGTGCGCACGTCGGCGAACGGGCCGACGGCGCTTACACAAAGATTCACGAACAAATATAGACAATGTCACACATAATCCTTACTTACTCGCTCCAACAGATTTATCGCTTCGTGTTTATTGTGCTTAACGAGTGCTTTTCTCTTGATCTTTCAGGATAACGCCACGCACGCTCGGACTATCTGGAACGCTCCGCTATCGCGATTTCCGCTCGGAAAAAAAAACACAGGGATGCGATGCGTGAATATCGCGGGCTTCAAATCGCAATCTGATTCTAGTTCTGATTTTGATAAATCAAAACTACTAAATTACTTTTAATATTTGATAATTGTTTGAAAATAATTATCACTGCCCAAACACAAACTTCCGACGCACACCCGTTTTGGAGTATGTTCCGGATTTTTATTATCTATAAATCTGGAACATACTCCAAAACACAAAGTCGCATTCAATCGTCCCAAAATAAGACCCCATTTACTATGTAAACATTTTGGCCAATGAAATTCTTGTACTGCTAACTTCTAATTATAACGGAATCTTTAAAAATACTTTTTCCACTTTACTCCATTTTTTTTTCGGAGCAAAATTTTGCGAGATTTAAATCAAATTAATTTTCAATTTATTGAAAATTAAAAGCTATACTTGGATTGACATTTTGAGGGAGCCTCTTACGTTGTCGGATTGCTCCAATTTTTCTTTCTTGGCTCCGATTTCGAGAAATTTTGTTTTTCTCCTAAAATAAAAATGTAAGGGGTCGAGTTATCGAATAGTGAAGTTTTTGCAAAAGAATTTAAAAAATTAACGCCCAACGTGGGGCTCGAACCCACGACCCTGAGATTAAGAGTCTCATGCTCTACCGACTGAGCTAGCCGGGCGAATATGTACCGGGGCAGCTATGAACATTTTGAATCCCGAAACGCCTCTATAAATAGACACGTGGGTGGGGATAAAAAAAAAAAACTTAAACTATATTCAAGCCTTTGACCCGAGTTAACATTATCTTGTCAAGAGGATTTGGCGCTACCGCCCGCCCGCCTGCGTCATGCTCGGTCGGTAACTGAAACTGTAATGCGTGCCATTCATTGACCGTAGGTATTAGAGAAAAACCGAAAGCGTCATTCGACGTTGGTGAAGTTTGTCTCTAATTTCTGCTCCGAATAGCAATCGTTACAGTTCTGTTTTACCGACCGAGCGATCTTCGCATCATTCTAAGAGCATGAAACCCTATCGAGTGCGAGTGAGATACCGTTATTGGAGCTTGCGTGCGACCGAGTGAGATGTTCCGAGAGGTTTCAAACGGTATGGAACCGACGCAATCGGTAACAAAAATATTCAATTTAATAGAGCTTTTTCATAAAGGAAGCTTGAAAAAAAAATGTTAACGTCTGATGCCCAAATCTCATTGCAATCTTTGTTTCAAATTCTTTGAACTTTTTTTCAACTTTACAGATTTAACTCGACCGAGTTGACATTTGCAGATATTTCTGTTATCAATATTTTTTCCAACAAGACGAGACTCGACAATTTGCTTCTACCATTGAATTTTCGAGAGCCAATATTTATTACTGCCCGTACCGACAGATAATAAAAGCCTCTACCAGCGCTAGACTCAGTGACGCGATTCTCTCGTAAACGGAGTATAAAATGTTTATTGACAACACATTTTGTTTCTTTTGTTTGTACATTGCTATCAAAGATGGATTCGTCGAGGCGCATTCTTGAAAACATTCATTGACACTCTTTGACTCAAAGCATCGTTCTGCCTCCATTTTTCCGGATTTCTCTCAAATTTTGCGATTCACGCCTGAGCTTGTTCGACGACGGTTCGTGCCAGCGGATTAGCGCTTTTCTTCAGATTGAGAAAGCACGCGCCGTTCGAGGCATTTTTCTGGCCACCGAGCACGACGCAAGCCAGCCCGTTTACTGCCGTGTGTTCCCACAATTTACCGAACCACTTGTCCAATGATCGGCAAGTCTTCGAGATTGTTTCCTCGCTCTCGAGCTGACCCTCGTCTATCCTGACGTGACAGAAGGTCAGTGCGTGCTCCATGGCGATCTCGCAACTTCGGCTTACGGAGTTCTTGTTGTTCCTCGTCACGACCAGACGAACCTGAGAAGAAAAATTGTCAGGATCTTCATTACCGACGGTGGTAATTTAATGTACTCTCAAAGTAATGTGAAATATCGCAGGCGGTAACAAAACCTGTACTGAATGTCGTTTTGAGTCCGCGTCCGCCGACGAAAAAGTAAATGGTCTTTCCCTGGAGAATCGGCAGGCGCAGGGAAGGACATTTTTTTATCCTCGGTGGTCTGCGCTCTCACGACGGCAGATTTTGTTACCAAGTTAGCGCGATTAATATCGCCGAAAAATCGACCGGTTGGTTCTGAGGTTAGTCAGATCGGGGTGGATGGACGGATTTTTTTTACATCACCTTAATCGAGGAGACGTACCTGATCCTTGTCGTCGAAATTTTCATCGTCCATGACGCCGAGCGACGGGCTGGCAAGGTACTTGGAATACTCGCCGATGACCTCGTCGCTCGCCACTATCGCCGCTGTTTTATCGTCCCTAGTTACGTGCTTGAATATCGAGATCCCGAAATTGTGACGTTCCGCTTTCGGCGAATTCTTCTGCGCCTCCTCCTTTCTTCGGTCTATTTTGAACTGCGCCGTGTCCATGTTCTTCTGGCCCCTCAAAACGGCGTCGCCGTAATCCACGCTGTTCGCCAATTTAAGCTGAGCGAGCTTCAACGACGCCTGCGAATCCTCCGTCGAGCAGTGACCCGCTTTACCACACGACTGAATCTTCTCGCTCAGGAATTCGTGAGCCAGAACTTTCAGCTTCGTCTTGCGATACCTGCACAAAACATATATTATTTATTGATGTTAAATAAATAATAAATAGTTTTATATATTATTATATATAAAATTTATAAATAATACATTTATTGTGTATTTTATTATTTAAAAAAGTAACTTGAAACAAAATTGATATAAAAAAAAAAATGTCATCCACCTGTCGCCAGTAAGATTGAAGATGACCGAGGTGTCGATAATGTATGGATGCATCATCTTCAGACTGTGAAGATCTGAGTTCAAGCTCTGACCGACGAGAATAGCGTCTGGCGGCAGCAGCTCGCGCAGCTTCTGTTGAACATCCGCCAGGGTCGTCGTCACGTTCTCGAGCATCTCTTTCGTGATACCGCTGTACCGAGTCAGATAGTCCGTGATCGCGTTGTCAGGCTTCACCAGAGTGTCGTAAACAACCTGGTTAAAAAAAAAAAAGATTTACGTATAATCATTAATTCTTTTTTCTCCACTTATTATATTTTTCTTGCAAAAAAGTTTGTGAAGACTCACGGCCATTTGTTCGTCGACGATAGATATCCTCGTGAGTTCGAGCAGACCGGTCGTCGTTCTGCACATCTCGCAGTCGAGACCGAACATCGGCGACTTGGCGCTCGCCTCGACGTACTCGTCCCTGGTCATTACGTAGTCGCTGTACCTGTTGGCGAGGACGCCCTTAAGGGGCAGCGGATAATTTTCCTCGACGAGCTGCCAGGGCGAGAGGAGCAACTGCGTCCTGGGAAATTTGTCCGAGAACGGCAGGTCGTTCATCTCCTCCTTCGTCAACGTTCTCCCGTCGACGGTCACCGCTGGACGCATGGGAAACACGCCCTTCAGCAACTTCACGAGGTCGCCGGTGCTCAGCATCGCCGCATCCAGCGAACCGTACTCTAGGCGCGAGAAATGACAAATACATTTTTACGGTGAGGAAGACTTTTCAGTTAAAAAATACAAAAATTAAAATTAGTCCAAGATTAGCCACCTTTTTCAATTAAATCCATATGAGTAATCCTTAGTTCGCTAAGTTTGTTATGTTATTAAATTCTACGAAAAATATGTATCTTTTTTTTTCCCTTATGATATATAAGTTCTATTGAAATTATTTTTGGTTCAGGGGTCTGGTCACCCGCATTGTATCTTATCGATTGATGGGAATTCCATTTACTTGTAATTAGGCTTATCACACCGTACTTATTAGCCAGTTTCAATTGAACAAATAAAAAAATTAAGAAAATTCTCACGAGTTATCAATTTGTCGCACTGCGTTCCCGTCAGGGGAACGGCGGCTAATTCCTCGATCACGGACCCTCCGTAAGCGGCTGGAGTTACCATCTCCAGACGAAATTCCAGCAGCGACGTCATGTTCGAGAATAGCGACTCGTGAGAGAGGTAATGGTACATTGAGAATCCCTCCACGACAAAGACCACCGTGTGCGAGACCTGTGGAGTATAAAAAAAAGCCTGAAAATTATCGTCTGGATTGCGGGCACCGTTGCAAGCTTTAGGAGACAACTAAGGCTAATTCTGTCGAAAGGTAAAGCTAAAGCATCAAAACAGATGTATATGCTTTGTCATTATATTCATTTGAATTTTAATCTCAATTAAAATTTTAAGCCACATACTGTTCGCTCTGACCATCGATTAATCACTGTTTAATCACTTGTAATAGGATATTGCCCTTTATCATGAAATAAATTAACAAAACGAGGCAAAAATTCTACTCAAACAAATCTTACTCTGAGACGTTTTTTTTTAATGATGAAAAAATTCGTCGAACTCTTTACCTTGTTAAACTTTTCGAGTTGACACCACCTCGCCGGGATGTACGGCGAGTAGTGTCCCAGCAGTGAGTACATTAGTAGATGCTGAACGTCCCTGAGAAATATCGGAATCCTGTCGCTCGCCGGTTCGACGGTCAGACTCGCCGTCTCGCCGAATCCCTTAAGTCGAAATCTCGGCAGCGCTCGCAGTCTCTGCTTGCGCTCCTTCAGTTCTCGTTTGAGCTTCGCGTATTCCTCGCCGTTGAGCCTGCAAAGTAAAATACGAAAACACTAATTAAAAAAAGATGTTTTCTTTTATTTGAAATCTACTAAATTTATTGTGAGGATTTAATGAACACCTGGGCTTTTTATTTGCGAGGGAATCCGTTTCCTCGGCGCCCGCCGAATCTTTGCCGTGGGTCGCGCCCTCGACGCCGGGTTCTGCGAGGGACCCCGTGCAGGGTCTCTTGCGGCAAGGCCCGTCGCTCTCCGAATTTGCCTCCTCCGAACTCTCCGCCATCTCCGCTCTCTGCGACCCTTGAGCTTTCGCCTCACGGTCCTTGTCGTTCAGCTTCGTAATCTCCAATAGAGCAGCCATTTTTTTTCGCTTCTTTTCTATCCTCTGTAGCTGCCTCTCCGTGAGAGCCTTCATGCTTCTTCCTCTTCGCTTTCGATAATTCTCGACTCAGCGGCATTTGTTATCTGGAAAGGATTTTTCTTTTTTAATGTCTACGCAATTAAATAATATGTATAATTAAATATTGTTATATTATGAATTGAAATTAAAGTAATTAATTATTTATTTCATAATAAATTAATATTTGATTGAGGGTAAAGGGAGGTGAATATAGCCCGTTAGAAATGTCATTGATTTACGTGCTCATCGGTTGGGCTGTATTCACCACTTTCAGCCTGTAATTAAATCGTTAGAATATGAGTTATAAATATCAATGTGTTTTTGTAAGTAGAGTAAAGAAAGTTTTTATACCTATGTTAATAATAATGTAATAATCTACTTAATAATAAAGCTCAAGGCCACGGGACACTCGGAAACAATTATAGACACTCCCCATAGTATATGTGACAAATTTCCATTGCGCAAGCTACAATTCCACCATTAAAAAATTTAGTCCATAGAATGCAATAAATTCCATTCAACGAGCTGAAATTCTACGATTAAAAAATGTTCCTCATGGAATGTAATAAATTCCATTCCACAATCTAAATTCTATCATTCGAAAATGGCAGCCTGTAGAATTGAATAAATTTTTAATTGCCTGAAATTAAATTCAATTATTAAAATTTCTTTAAACAATATTTTTCATCTTTAAATTCAACGCTAGTATAACCAGACGATAACGATGAATGTCCTGTGACACGTAAGGAAGGATAGACGCTTTGCCTTTTTCATTGCCCATGAATGAGAAATTGAGCAGCCAACAGATTATTTCTTCGGCGGCATATTTTGTACAAACAAAAACTATTTTATTTACATTATTACTTGGGAATTCCACAGTTGCGAGCCGGACTCTTACAGAGATGCGAATACATCGTAAGAAATGTGTACGAAAGGTTGTCAATTCGAAGGTGCTCTCTGATTGGTCGAAACGCAGGATCAAAATTGATCAGAACTCCCGGTTTGGCGACGAAAATTGGTTGTTCTTATAATTTCTATATTTTGCTCAGATCGACGTGCACGTCTGAACGACACCGACTCTACCGGCCATTGTCGAGGTTGTTGACAAAAAAGAAAGAAAAAAATAAATCGACGATCGTCAACCGAAAACATTCCGTTACGAGGTTCACGTCGATATCTTCGGGAAAACTTGAAAAAATGATTCGATGAGCGAAGGAAGAAATTCAGCGATATCGCAAATTCGACGAAACATGTTGAATGCGCGATTTATACTGAACGGGATGTAAATAAACACGTGCCTGATGTTTTACCATTATCAAGTTTTGAGGTTATGGTAGCTCCGGGCGATGATTTATCGTAAATGTGAAGTAACGATTTTACTTCGATGGATCCTCGAAACGAAAATCACTGTTAAACGACTTGACAATGGACAATAACGCGAGAATTGTCTATAAATAATGAGAGTTTACGTTTCTCACGTCGAGTCGAGTGTTTCCATTGCTAAACACTGGTAAGTGGCGTCGATTGGTCCGCGAGGAGCCAATGGCGAATGAGCGCGGGAAACCGGCGGATGTTCGAATTTTCGGCAAACACAATTCTATTAAGGTGAAGTTAAAGGTGAGGTGCAATTCGTTTTTTATCTTAAGAAACCGTATCGGTTATGTTGAATTTTAAACTCCACTTTCAGGTGATCTGAAATAACAAAAACTGTACTGAATGCAGTTTCGAGATCGCAATTCGTCGATAAAAAAAGATTGTCTTTTCCTAGGTAATCGGCGAACGCAGGGAAAGACAATTTTTTTTTTCCCCGGCAGTCTGTGGTCTCCGAATGGCATTCAGTACAGTTTTTGTTACTAACTGGGCACGCGGCAGATAGGTGGGGCCTTATACCACATCACTTAACATTGAATGAGAATGAAAAAGAACGAATAAGCGAAACGATGTTTTCGTGTATCTACCATCGATAACATCTCTTATCTTACACTCGGTGGTTACGACTATAAGTCGATATCGGACATACTCGGTCGATAACAAAATCTGTAATGAATCATTTCCAATGGCCAAAACAAAATTATTTGGGTCAAAACAAAATTTACAGACGAAGCTTGACAAATATCCCCATCGTTTCAGAATTCACTTATAACGCTCAGGATCCTTGAAAAAAGTGGATTACAGTTTTTCTTACCGACTGAGTCTGCTTTAGGTAGTCCTAAGACGAAGAAATGGGACGTGATTCCCGTACGACTTTGCTTCCGTTTGGTTCTTTAATAATAATAATAATAATATCAACATTATTATTAACATTAATACTAACGTTATTACTAACATTGTTATTAACATTAATACTAACGTTATTACTAACATTGTTATTAACATTATTATTATTACTATCGAATAATAGCTAAACGAATTCGTTTCTCAGCAATTCGTCTCGGATTACGTTTAATTGCATAAATTCTCCGAGTCCGATTTCACGGGAGTGATATTAGAAGATGAGCAGGATGCACCAAGAAATATTAAACAGCATCGAAACGACCCGCTCGAGGCTGTGGGACGTGTGGGAAATGCCAACTTAGCAGAGTCGGAGGCGGTCTGGTGAAAGCGAGGATGGGCAACGAGGACCCACTCTCGTCCCGTGTGTATACGGTTCTTCACAAGACCGAGCGAAGAAGCACTTACGTGCCATTATATGCGCGTGAGATCAAAAGATTTGAGAGCCAGAACACAGTGAGCCCTACTGTTGTTGCGAGTGCTCTCTGTACCATCGACACACATAGCGCAGCTCTCCCCCACCCACTCAGGGAGAAAACATTTTATCGCCTACCCCCTCCCCTTTTTCCTCGTCTCCAAAGTCCCCAACGACGAAGCGACTCGCGACACGCTTAACTCCAAGGAGAAATTAAAACTGCTAATGTAACTCGTAAACACACTTAAATTGATCACGGGTTCGATGAACTTTCCGATAATTCGATGCAAGAATGATTCATAAAAAAAAAAAAAATCTGACAATTTTTCGCCGTATGACCTCGGTTTACTTACGAACCAAGAAACGAAATTTGAGAAACTAAGGTAAATGAAATCAATAGGAATAACAAGGAATTTCCAAACGTCTACATTTTTTATTTTTAGATCCATCGTTATTATTTTTATTATTACTGCTATGAAGATGTTAAATTTTCAAGGATCATTTTAAGGAATCATTAGATGGAATTGAGATTTTTTTTAATGATTCATTTAAAAAATCTTAATCTTTCGCCAAGCTCAAGAGAGAGATTAACATCTTCGATGCTGAACGGTTTCTTCTTTCGAAGCGCACACATCGCGATTGCAGCGATTCGGTGCGAGGAAAAAAAAAGAAAAGAAAATACTGCAGTTGTTTAAAAATGGCGACAGAGCCGTGCAAGTCCGCAAGAGTTCGCTGCAGCAACAACAGAGTGCACAGAGAAGAGTGGTATAATGATTATTGCGTGTATGTAATAGCGGCTGGAAAGAAGAATAAGTGGTTTGCGATTAAACCGGCCAGTTTTCTACGTGCCTAATTACCCTATCGTCCTCATCAAAAAGCAATTACCGAGAAACACAACAGGGGGGGGGGGGGGGGGGGAATCTGTGATTCCCAGTACACAGGCGGGCCATTAATAAAGAATGCGCGAGATTTATCTCGGCACCCGCGCTTGGACACAGTTTTCGCGAGGCAACGAGATAATTCGTCGTTCGCTCGATTTTTTTTAGGTTAAATCAACACTCGGAGCGAACGATTTATCCCGAAGAAAAAGTTTGAAAAAAGACTCAACTTTTTTATCTTTATAGCCTAAAACACAAACATTGGTTATGTAATTTTGATAAGTATTATAGTTATTTTTATTGCCGAAATGGTAATGAGAATTTTCCATCCGATATTGAACAAAAATCGAACCCCGCCGCGGGGAAAATTTCTCGGCTCTCATTTTCTTAGATTTTCGATAAATGGATCGAAACAATTTATGTTACGGGGATCAATTGGGGCATCGCCGGCAACTGGGACACGCAGCGCGGATCATCGGTTATCTTTACGAGCCGCGGGGAAAGCGCCGCGAAACTAAGCGAACTACCGCGCTTCAGCGGACAAAGCCCCGCTCGTTGCCCATCATCGTGAAACTAGATAAGTCGTAAAAAAAAAATGGAAAGAGTCTCCGTGCAAATCCATCCGACACTTTCACTGCCAATCAGTTACACGGCGAAACCTCGATATTCGTTTCTGCCCGATGGTCGCTCGGCTGCGGAAAATTCTGCAAGCTTATAACTGTACTCGGCGCGCGGGCGCGCAGTCGCTCTATCGGCTGCGCGGAGAAGCTGCGAGCACGCGTTGGGCAATAATCGCCGCTCGGAGGCTCTTCCGACCGAGATTGTCAGAAGCTTCGCACACCGGGAGAGGAGTTACGAGGAATTTCAATTTAACCGTCGATGCGCGATAATGGAAATAATGGAAAACCGGGTGGGAGAGGTGTTTGACGAAGGATCCTCGGCACGAAATTACACACAGTCGGAATGACGATAATTCGCTCGGACGAGGCGAGTTCTTGCCCTTGAAAATCCTCGCGGCGGATAATGAGCGGATCCCACACACGAACGGCTACGCCGTTAGCTGCGAAGGACCACACTGTAGTAACTCGCTGCAAACAAAGAATACAGATTAATCTCGAAGAGACGCCGGTTTCCTGTTACCGGCCGAGAAAACTTATGTTCGGGGATATAATAACGATGAAACGAGAATAATAGATAAAACCAGTTTTTTTTTAAACTCTGATCATAAAAAATCGCCTCGATGCCGGATGATACTTTAATTATAATAAATGTAAAAACATTCCTATAACAGGTTTTTTTTTTATAATCACGTATAAAATGACAGTTATCAATCTTCTGAGGAAATTATAAGTATTGACGAGTCCGGGTAACGAGCAGTCGAGGTAAATCTATTTTTTTTCGCGAACGAGGCTGTCGAAGGCGTAGAAAAAAATTAATGCTGAACTGTAAGGTAAAATACTCCTATTAGACGCAGAGTTTCTATTAATAACAGGTTTACGACATTACGCGTAGTAGCGATTCTTCTCAGCGATCCAGTGACATTTTTTAGTACGCAAAATGATTTTCGTGACTTCTTTAGTTGGATTACTATTTAACTTATACTGTTTCGATTTCAATAAAAACGCCCAACGCTTTTTTATAGACGAAATTCTGAATCGACGCATGGAAAATGGTCGCTAATAAAGAAAGACATAGCGTCAATTCTTTTATTAACATTTTGTATAAAAAATAGATAATTGGACATACAGGATGCCCTTTTTCGCCAATGAGTTACTCTTCTCAACGGAATTTATTTTAATCACCAGAAATATTAATGATTATCTAAATATCGGTGGTCACCCATAGGTACATCGACTGGTCACTAATGGGTGCAACACTTTATCGCCGGTGCCGCTAACAGGAACAACGACATAGTCATTCTTTTATAAAAATTTTGTACTAAAAGCAGATAATTGGTCTCATTTGGAAGGTTTCGGTTAGTGAATGAACTAAACTTCCCGATGGCATAGATTTCAGTTTCACCGACCGGGTACTCATGGTTATATAAATATTTCAAGTTGTTTCATAGACGATTCTCAAACATCCACCAATAGGAGTCTTTACCTTACTTCGTTCGAAAAAAGTGATCATTCTTTTTTATCACCTGTAAAATAGCAGTTATCAATACCTCGAAGGATTTACAATTATAGAAAAAAAAAGTCCGAGTGTCCCGCACGGACGCCGGGAGGTGAACGAGGAAGAGGATAAATATCGTTGCGGCGTTGTAGGTTAGAAAGTCGCGTTGCTGCCGTGCGAGATTGCACCTTGCAGCACCGCCGGCAGAAGAAAAATATCGTGTAGGGGGTATAACAGTCCGCCGAACGGGGAGCGTTCGAAGGGGTCCCGCGATGTTTACGAGCGAACGAGTGGAGGGGGAAATGCCCCCCTCGGAGTGTACGAGTTAGCGGTGCCCGGCGAGTCCGTTTCTTCGGCATTCACTGCTCGTTCGATCGCCGAGCAATCGACATCGCGGACCCCCACCCCGCAAATAATCCAACGTCGGTAGTGCTACGGCAAACTAAGATATATCGTCCTGCGTGAAACGGCATAGAAGTTTGCGGCTATTTAGTTTGTTTTTTTTTTTTTTTTTCGTTGAATTTAACGCCTTAAACGTTGAACGAGGACTCGAAAGTTCCTGCACTCTCGAGGCCGGGTAGTCCCTCGTTACATTGACGCGAGGAGAGACACGGAAAACTTCTCTCGAGTTCCCGACGGGAAAACAAAAAAACTGACGACGATGGAAAAGGACCAACTCGACTCGTTGGCGACCGTCGCCGTGGGCTCGGAAAAACTTCAGCCCGTTCATAGCCACTATGCCCCCAGCGAGGTTTACTCCGCCTCCGAGTCACCCCCGGTAAGATACAAAAAATACAAGAAATTTTTATATTCTTAAAATGGTCAATTTTTCAATTCTTAAAATGGTCAATTTTTCAATTCTTAAAATGGTCATTTTTTCAATTCTTAAAATGGTCAATTTTTCAATTCTTAAAATGGTCAATTTTTCAATTCTTAAAATGGTCAATTTTTCAATTCTTAAAATGGTCAATTTTTCAATTCTTAAAATGGTCAATTTTTCAATTCCTAAAATGGTCAATTTTTCAATTCCTAAAATGGTCAATTTTTCAATTCCTAAAATGGTCAATTTTTCAATTCCTAAAATGGTCAATTTTTCAATTCCTAAAATGGTCAATTTTTCATTTCTTCAATTTGTCAATTTTTCAATTCGTTTATTCTTCAGTTGCACACTTAAACTGATGATTGGCAATACTGCACAGTAATCCACGATTTGTCGCAGACTTTCGACCGTCGAAAGTGCACAATTGAAAAACGATTAAAAAATTTGAAAGCGCGTGAGGGATTGATTAACCGTTTGAATGGGGAAAGTTGTGAATGAAACGAGTATCGATAAATCGGAAACACAAAATGACAAATAATCGTCCACTTTGTAAGTACTTATGTATTATGCGGAAGGGGTGAAAAAAAACTTGTGCAACATCCCTTTAGGGACGACAGGATTGCGCAACAATTTCACGCAGCAGGAAACGATCCAAACGAACGGTTTTCATTTCTGTGATTGTCCCTATCCGGCATTGGCCGTTCTCTTCCGCCAGGATACTTGTTTTTTTTTTTTTTTCGTTTTTTTTTCTCTCGTCGATGTTTAGTCGTCGGCTTTGTTCGTTCGACATCCGGGCGGCAACTTTCTATCGCCCCGGCTGTGTCGTGGCCGCAGCTCGGTACCCGGTTCTCTAGAAACTTCGGTGCTACCGGTACCGCAACAGTTACTTGTTTTTTTATTTTCTGTTTTTTTCCCCTAAGAATCAGAGCCGTGCAAAGTTGTAATTAATTGAACTCTCTTGACCGGGAAATTTAACAGTCTCGAGATTTTTTTTTTTTCGACGCTATTCTGCGAACCCATCGCCATAACTCGTTTGTGCCGTATGACGCACCAGGCCGGGCACCCGTCAGTTTGGGCCGACTCAGAACCCGGATGATGCCTAGAATACGGTTTGGTTATTACAATACCCTAAAAAAAATCACGATTTTTTATTTTTTTAATTTTAATGTGAACGAAATTATTCGAGTGAGTTAAAAAAAAAGAATGCGATGTTTTCGACGAATCCGAGAGGTAAACAGACGAGGGACGTTGACTCGGATAAAACCCGGGCGTCGGAGTCACCGGCGACTTCGACGCCTCGGGCCGTTGCCAGAAGAGATCCACTGCGATGTCTCGAGGAGATAGAGAATATGGAAATCAACATTTTTGTCACGCAATTGTTTTCGCCGTTGCGCAACGGAAATTTATCCGGGCGCTTCTCCAGTCGTGGCTGCCAGAAATATATCTTAGAAAAATAAATATATATTCTTTTTATTTAAAGAAGAAATTATTTTCTTTTTACAAAAAATAACTATACGCAGGGCGCTTCCGGTGCGTTTCTTACCAGAGGTAAGGCTTTGTCTCGTGGTCCTCAGTGTTGGTGTTTGCTTATCTTTTCGTTCATCCCAAAAACATGCTCGAGCCGTTCGAGAAATAAACACTCGCGCCCGCGAAGAACGGAAATGACCGAGACGGTATTTCGTCTCTTATTGCGTAACTTAAATATAAGCGAGTATGAATGCCGAGCATTGAAAACGAGTACCTAATGGCTTGTTAAAAATGATTATTGTTTTTCTTGTCCACACTCCAGCGATATATTTTCTCAAAATAAAATACGATATCGTTCTCTGAGAATTCCGCTTGGCAACAGATCAATTTGTGTGTATGTGAGTTGTTGTTCTGTTGCGGCGAAGCAAAAGCAGCGACGGGCTGCGTGCGAGCGCCCGCGGATGGCCTACTATCCCTCAGCTCGCCGAGGCCTCTCACCTAAGCCTTCCTTCGCGTATATAGATGTTTCACTGTATACTCCTCGTCGTCGACGTCGTCCATCCACATCGAGGTCATTGCGAATCGTGCTCGCGCAGCTTCCCGCGCTCCCGCGACTTCTATTCTGTGGTTGAGAAAAAGAAAAAAAAAAATTGAAGGAAAATAATAACAAAATGGCATCTCGAACATCGCGTGTTTGCAGCTTTCTCAGATTCTTTGATACACGGAATCGATATGAATTCCGTGAGAAAGTCTTCAATTTCATGGTCCACGGCGTTTCGTAAACAATGTCGAACCTAACCCAATGCGAGAACCTAACCTAACTCTGGGCAAAGATGGCGCCGATAAGTGGACGATTTGTTTTCGATATAATAACAGCGTTGGAGGACAAAATTGTCACTTTTGGATACACACATTCATCGAGCTTTGACGAAACTTTGGCCACTAAATACTTCATGGTCTGTTTTTTCTATATATTCGGTCGAAGCTAACCTCACTTTGGGCAAACATGGCGTCGATAAGTGGACGATTTGTTTTCAATACAAGAGCAAAAAATTGGCACTTTTTTTACACACTATGTACCTTTATTACTATGTACTTACTATGTACCTTTACAGTGTACGTAGTAAGCTCCATTGGGCTTGAAAATTCTCGTTAACCGTTGTAGCAAAACATAAAATCAGAAGAAAGTAAAAACCGACACGGATTAACAAATGAATGAGGCATCAACCGGCGTCTTAAAATGGGAGTCCGGTAAAAGGGGAACATAAAAGTGCGTTACAACGCTATGTTATCGTCTTATTACATATTTATCATAACAATACCTCTAGCGCGATTGTCTACGGAGTTTTCCTCGGTCGACCGCGTGACCGCTGCGCCTCCTCGCCGCCGGCTATAATTCCATTGTGCGCCTCCACCAGTCGTCGTAGTTAAATAACGAAAGACCGCAATTAATTTGCCTCGACTGCGACACAATTAAGTGGCTGGTTTGCCCGTCGGTATAATCGCCGACCAAAGAATAAAGAATCTTTGTTCTTACGCACTCCGTGTGTTTCCTCTTCTCTCCATTAATTCCCCAGACCGCCGGATAATTTTACTATTAACAGCTCAAGAGCTGTTTATTCGTTTATCTATTTTTATTTAAAAAATCAGAAAGAAAATCACGAAAGCCGCAATTAAAGGTGCAGCATAGAGGTGTGTCGGTGAAACGCCCTTCAAGTACCATCGGCAGAGTTTTTTGAGCCCGCACCGACTAATTTTCACAACATTCTCTAGGAAAGATTTAAGGCGATGTAAAACCTCGCCCTCGTCCGCTCTAACTCAGTCTCTAACGAAAAACTGAAATCCACTTTTCTCAAGCGTGCTCAACTTTTCTGAGAAACAAAAATATACATCCGCCTCCGTGCAACTCTTAAACGAAGACCCTAAAAGAAAACAATGGATTACAGTTTTTCTTACCGACGGAATTTATCTCACATCGCCTTAAATCTTCGTTCCCTCTCTGATTGGACTTCCCTGCGTAAAATAAAATCGCCAAACGGAGATCTTATCGAAATAAAAAAATGAAAACAAAATAAAAATAAGTAAACACAGAAGAATACGTAAGGAGCGCCCAGTTCGATGTGACGTCATCGCTCTCGTGCATAAGCCGATAAATCTTCTCGAGCCGGGCGCTCTGCCCCTTTCTTTCTCAATGTCGGAGCAAGGATAATCGGGGATCTAGTTTCCAGTGAATTATAGTGGCCATCACAGCGCAGTCCCGGTGATCGGGCCGAGATAGGAGGGTCAGAAAACAGTTACAACAGCGTGCAGTGGGAACGGGGAAGGCGCGGGAACTCGTTCAGTGGGAGTCACTATATTAAAACTGTGACTCGATTGTAGAGTTTTTTTTCTTTGCCTTTTATTCCCAAGGTGCCCCGAGAGTTCCGAGCGCAGCGAAGAAAAACTGTATATCGAATGACTGGAAATTACCATCGATCGCGTGAGACCTCAGGAATCTCGTATTTCAATAACCCGAGATCTACGGAGCGAATAAAAATGCGCTCTTTTTCACTCTATGTAGGCCGAATGTCGTTTTCACTTGCAAGCTAAAAAATTCGCGATTGTTCTACGAAGATTGGATTTTATTAATCGAGAAAGTGAGGAGGAAACTTCCGCTCGGTCGGTAATGAAAATCTGTAATCGACTTTTTTCAATGTTGACAGTGTTTTACGGATAAATAAAACTTGACGGTTTCTGCGCAACTGTTAAAAGAAGGGATGTAGAATTTTCGGTTTGTCAAAAATGTTTGGGTTTCGAGAAAAAGTTGCTTACAGTTTTTTGTTACCGACTGTGTCGGTAAGTGTTTGGCGTCTTCTCGACGGTCCTCGGAGGTTATTAATAGATGATCGGTGACTGATTGGTTGAAATAATTGCTTTGGGTAGCCTAAGGAAAAGGCACGAAATTTTGAATATTGCAAAAAAGTCTAAGGGTAGAATTTTAAGGAGTTAGTTTGAACTTAAGATCGAATTTAACTTAAGTCGAACTTAACTTACATCGAACTTAAATTGAGATCGAACTTAACTTGAGATCGAATTTAATTTAAGATCGAACTTAACTTAAGATCAAACTTAACTTAAGGTCGAACTTAACTTGAGATCGAACTTAACTTAAGGTCGAACTTAACTTGAGATCGAACTTAACTTAAGATCAAGCTTAAGATCAAACTTAAGCACGAAATGAACTTCAAACTAAGTTTTGATCGTAAGTTCAAACTTGAGACAGATTTTAAGCACGCAAGGAAGTTTGGGACACACTTCGATCTGAAATTCGATATCAACAGTGATCTTAAGTTCTAACATCTTAAAATTCGAACCTAAGTTATAATCTTGGCATAAAAAAAGTCACGCGCGATCTATCTTTAGCGGGGAAAATTTGAATCGATAATCGGATTGGAATATGTGCAATCGCCGCGGGCCAAGAGGGGGAGAAGAAGGAAGTCGCTGGACAACGACGACGTCGACGAATATATGACGACAAAGGCCTCGACTCGGTTGGGTACCAAGCGTGAAGCTGGCACCGACGCGCACCAACGCGAGCGGTTTATCGTTGTGGTAACTCTTTCGAGCCCGTCGTCGGAATACCCACAAATGTTCAATTTTTTTATTTAAATCCCCGACACAAACATTATGGCAATCGATGACACAATCCTCGCGCGGTCTTAATTACGGATATGTGGATATTACAATGAAGGACGCGAGAGAAGGAAAAGGTGGAACAACGAATATTTTTACCGCACACGCAAAATTCAATCAAGTTTTCTATACTAAAGCTATTTCAAACATCTTTATACCAAACGTAAAAAAAAGTTCGCTTCAATTATTTAAACGCTTTCCGAAAATTGAAAATTTTATTTTTCAAATATGATCAAAGAATTCGGTGCAGAATAAAATTCCCCCAATAGTTTTCCATGTTTCAATTAATGAAGATAAAAAATATATACAATCTTAAATTCGACACTTTCAAATTAATTAAAATATCACAAAAAAATTATCAAAAATACATAAATAATTTAATTAAAAAAATTCAATTATTATGAATTTTTCAACTAATCGAGCTTTACAATTTAATTTCAATTTCGCAAAACGAACCGTAGTCGTGGCGTGTATGGGTATGCCTTTTAGCAGTATATTTTACCACCTTCGAGTTGCGCAATTCCTCGAGCCTGTTTTGTCGACAATAATGCCCGCCGAGCATTAGGAATCTCACGCGTTGAATCATCATCGTGAGCCGGTCTGCAGATCGATCGAGCCTCTCTACGAGCGCCCAGCGCGTAAAGTGCGAATGAAGAAAAAAAAAAAACAGTTTTAGTACCTCGCTGATGGAAAATGATCTACGACTTTCACCTCGCGCCCGCTTTCTTGCAAACTCTCACCTACGGGATAATAATAATCTTCTCTACATTGTTTTTCTCAACGCGATCGTTCGATTTATAATCGGTGGCTTAACATTGTTCCACAGCACGAAAATGGCGTCCTCTGGCGAACCCGGCAATTTGCCTTTCAGAGTCTGCAAACATTGGCCAATATATTGGCTCATTTATTGGTTAATATATCGCCTGAAGTATCGACCAATATGTTGACCCAAATATTGTCTATCATATCAGCCTATATATTGGCTATTATATTGTCTATTATATTGGCTATCATATCGGCTATTATATTGGCAATTATAATGGCCATTATATCGGCCATTACATTGGCTATTATATAGGCTTATATATTGACTAGTATATTGGCTAATATATAAGCTAATACACTGATTTACATAATGGCCAATTTACTGCTTAACAAAGTGGTTAAAAAAAATACTAATCAACTAACCAACGTTTTAGTGGCATTCGAAGTAACTTTCATTTTGTCTTTTTTTCAGGCATACACGAGGCCACCGATGAAGAGCACGGCGGTCCAGATAGCGAGAATAATCGCTACGACCATGATCGCGATATCGGTAATAATCGGAAGTTTCATTCTCGCCTCGGCCTGGCTTCAGGCTCGGGCCTCATGCACCCCGGAGTCCATAGCAGCGATGCAGGCGCAGTTGAATCTTCAGCAGCCCAAGAATGAATTCATCAAACATCTACAGCCGGAGGCGCTCGTTCAGGTACGAAGAAACGAAAAAAAAAAAAAAAAAAAAAAAAACACGCAACATGCTAATGCGCAGCAATTGGCATATAGCCAGAGGAGCCCGAAGGCCTATTTGAATTTCCAAGTAGCTTCGAGCAAAACAACGCGAATACGGTGCACACTTCGCGTTTCTTTCTGCGGTGCGAATATTCGTAACGCGTCCGCGTCCTCGTAAGTCGATCTTACTTTCTATAACCTGTGCGTAACGGCAAACCGGAAGTGGAGTATCGGGGACTCGAACGTGCTCCTTTACCATTCATCCACTTCTGTCGCGGTTCGGACGCAACATTTTTCACAATAATATTGAGATACCTGATACTGCGGAAATATTGGCGATATATTGGTCAATATATTAGTTAATACATTGGTTAATATATTAGTTACTATATTGTTTAATATATTTGCTAATATATTGGTTAATACATTGGTTAATATATTGGTTAACACATTGGTTAATATATTGGTTAACACATTGGTCAATACATTGGTTAACATATTGGTTAACATATTGGTTAATGCATTGGTTAATATATTGGTTCGTGTCGCATGTGCTGGCTTCAATTTTCGATTCAGAACGGAGTTTGTTAATCGCTCGAAGAAGCGAAGAATATGGTTCAACAGTAAAGTACATTGCCGAGCGAGGGAGCTGCTTCAAAGTATTATAATGCTAGAGTTCAGCGTCTCCGCCCCCTCTGTGACAGAGTAAGTTGAGGCCTCTTGGCAGGCGCTGGAAGGAACATCCTCGAGAGCAACGATCGTTTTTTTTTTCTTTTATTGTTTTTCTTTCCCGCACGGTGGGGTACGAGCGAGCGTCGGTGAAAAGGCAGAGAGGTATAAACCACAGCGGAAAGTGGGTTGCCCCGTTGCACGACTCGGCTACAGCCACGACCGCGCTCAGCCGAGAGGTGAACGCTCTCTGAAAGGATTTTCTCTTTGGCGATTAACTGTATTGTTACCTGAGAGACCTCCCCCCTACCGCTGACGCGAACTCTATGGGGTACCGTGACTGCATCTTCCTCGAGCACCGCATGTACGGGCATCGATAGCTAAACAAAAAAAAAGAATCCATGTCACGAAAAGCAACGAAATAATCGATGCATTTTTTTGTCGTTTTTATCTTTTTTTAAAAGTTTTCAATGTATTACTCAATTTAAGAACAAAACTAACTTCGGATTCGTACTCAGCGCGAAAAAGTAAATAGAAATATAGGGTCGAGTGCATTTTTTGGACAGTTTCGATTTTTCGAAATTTTTTTGGCCATTTTTGGCCTCCATATGGCATTTTTTGGATTTCTTCGTCGGCCGGTAACGGCTCGATAAAACGGTTCCGAAATCCCGGAAAACATCCTATCTCGTGTATTTTTTCCCGTAGAGCACGATAAGCATCTCGGATTTTTTGTAACTCCATCGGAAAGCAGAGACATTCGTCATTCGAGAATCCAGAAAATCGTCAGTTTTCTCAAAACTTATCGAAAAAACAAAAAAATATCGGTTCATCGTCTGGAGGCATCGTTCGATTTGTTTTCTTTCGCTGATCACCGCTTATTCGCCTCTTACTTTACGGCTAATATAAAGAAAATCGAACACCTCATACAAAAAAACCCCCAAAAGTGGCCAAAAAAATAACTTCACATTTCGGTCGGTTCGCAACAAAAATGGTAATCGTTCAAACATCCGCAGATCGATACACTGTAGACACAAACGGCTAATTTTTTTTTCTATTCGCAGGTGCCAGATCCTCTCTTCAGTTGGAAAGTTTCTATGCAACGAAACTAATTTTTTTTTTTTTTTTATAATAATTTTCCAACTCCACTTTCCAATGGCGTGCCAGCTATAACGATTGTAAAAGTCGGTTGCTAGTTCGCCGGCGCTCAACTGGCTGGCTGCGTATAATGACCGATCAACGAGCCCGAACGCTCGCTCCGTATTTTCAGAGAAAATATAATATTCAAGCAAAGTGTACGTTGGCGATTCCCGGCGCGGCGAGAGGGAAGAAGGATGGAGGAGGGAGCCATACGGAGAGTTTTGCTCGAAACTCGCGAGTGCTATTGCCAGTCAAGCGGGAAGTAGAAAGTTGTCACAAACGCGGTTCGCGGTGTGTACTAATGGTCGTTACCCGTCCGGGGCACCAGTGCGAGCCTACCAGTAGCCGGCCAAAGCCGGCAACTGCAAAAGTGGCGAGCTGACGCAATTAACTTCGCAACTTCGATCTCTCAGCTTTGCAAGAGACTCTTGTGTCTATTCTCGCCTCTGCATGTTTATTTATTTTATTCGATTTTTTTTTCTTCGATCTCCCGACGACGAAGATGGAGCTGCTCTGGCGATGAATCACTCGCACTGTGCCGTATTGGTCAATCGTCGAGCCGAGAGCGGCGGATTCGAGATTTCGATAAGGCACTCGTTAGCCCCGAAGACCAAGTATAGAAATGAAATATACACAGAAGACCGCTGTTGACATGTCGGACAATATATTGGCCAATACTGTCATTTTTACGTAGCCAATATATCGGCTGAAAAATGGGCTATTATATATATTGCCAATATATCGGTCGATTTATTTAGCCAATAGCCCATAGGCTAAGATCGTGGTTATTATGCAGCCAATATATATTTACTGATATATTGTCAAAAATCGTGGATATTATACAGAACATATATCGACTAATATATTGGCTAAGATCGTGGATACTATCCAGACAATATATCGGCACATTTACAATTCTACCACGCACAACTCTACCAGAAAGTTAAAAAAAAAAAACTATCTGAATTCAAATAAAACTCTACCGGAATACAAGACTAGACGGTAGCTCTACCAGTTGTATTTTCTCTACGAGTTTTATTTTCATTCCGGTGGAGTTTTATTTTGAATCTGGTAGTTTTTTTACTTTCCGGTAGAGTTGTGAGTGGTAGAAATGTAATTGTGCCAATACATCGATAAGAATATTGGCTAAAATCAGGGTTATTATACAGCCAATATATCGACCAATATAATGGCCAATATATTTGCTGAAATAATCAGTTATATCAACTTGACCAACATATGGAAAATGATATTTGTCGATATGTCGACTGGCATGTTGCCCAATATATTGGCTAATACATTGGCCAATGCAACTTACAGCCCTGGCAACGAATATTTATACCCGGCGGTGCCAGTCGAGCCTTTCACTCGAGCGCAAAATCGTTTCCGAGCGCTCTTCAGACCGATTTCGAATCAAATGTATTTTACCCTAATCTATCTTTCAACATTGCCGTGCGAGCGACACTGACAGGGAAGACGACCGACTTACATCGAGTGTGTTTCCTGGTCGTGTCAGCGCGCTCGCCCATCCTCGACACGACCATCGGTCCTAGTCGAGAAGCTATCGCCTTGCTCCGTCGTAATGCAGGCCCGTGCCTTCCACGGGTGAAAGTGAACTCTCCGCCGCTCGGTAGATTACAGTCCTCGACCCGGGGCCGCGGTTCTGCAGCCGAACGATGGAAATCGAATGCGACCGAGCGTGGCGCATCCCGATGATTAATTACCAACCGAGTCCCACCGACGCCGAACTCTTCCCCGTCCAATCATAGAAAATCGTCGCTTTTCCTTCGACGATTCGACTCGCAATTTCTTCCACCTCGATCGCGCTTCCGATGTATTTATGGATCGAAAGACGGCCGCGGAAGCGCTGAAACTCTCACCGTACCGTAAAACAAACCCTGTGCGAAACTTTGCGGCACGTTCGTTTTTTTTTTTTTTTTTTTACTTTTCTTTATTCATTTATTTTTTCGCATCCAAGACCGAAGCGGGAAGAGACGCTGCTTTCTCTTCGCGGTCGAATCGAATTACACTGGAACTTATTTTTCTTTTTTCTTTTTTTATTTCCAGGATCGCGAGGTCGCGAAGGATAATCTTCAGAGTCTCACGGAAACGTCGACGACGACAGACAAGGATGACGCCGAGGCCGACACTAAGGACATCAAACTCCAAAAGGACGACGATGCCAACAAGTCTGACAACGACAGCGGCGATCAGAACGACTCCGATGACGACTACGACGACGAAGAGTTCCCTCCCGTTCACATAAAGCTTCCCCTTCAGTTGGACCTCGACGATCTTGCCGGGGTAACCAAGCGCCCGATTTTTTAATAGATTTCTTCCGCGAATAAATATTTATTGTTATTATTATTATTGTTATTAATATTATTAATTTAAGTTTTTTTTTCATTTGCATTTTTCCCCGTTCTCAGGCATCCGCGCTTATACAGGGTCGATCCGGGTCAGAAGCCAGTCCCACCTTGCGGCCCCATCCGACTTCCCCCTCTGTATCGCATTTGCCATGACATTTCTGCCATGGGCATAGGGAAAATGCGCATAGCATGGGGAACCTATGCCGATACAACCGGTCTCAGGTTCGATTCCTGGCATTGGAGCTCCGTCGCGTTTCACCGACAATTTAAACATGGAGTACAGCTATACACATCCGACACTCACACTTGGAGTTACTACGTGCGAGTGACCGATGTATATATCTGGAGCTTCGTCCCACTTATATTTTTATTCTCGGCGAAACTACGAAAACCAGGAATCGAACCATCGACCTCCCGATGCTTTGGTCTAGAGTAGGGCTGTACAGATAGGCCGGCTTAGCCGGCTAAATTATCTTAACCGGCTAATGCACTTTATAGTTTGGCCGGCTAAGCCGTCCGGATAAGATTCTTTAGCCGGCTGGGCCGGCCTATCTGTACAGCTCCAGTCTAGAGGCGAGCACGCTAACCACTAGACCACCGCACCGGTTATTAATGTTATTAATATTATTATTATACTAATTATTGATTGTTAATTATATTAATTATATTTTATGGTATTATATTAATAATTGTTATATTGATTGTTTATTGCAGAGCCTTTTGCAGCAGGCGCGCAATTTGGTGTCTTGCGTCGTCGAGCGTCGCCGGTCCGACGAAGTTATGGACGGTGCGAACGACAACACGCTGGAGAGTAACAGCACCGATCGTCAGCGCATACAGAGGCTCAGCGGAGAGCGCGTGGCTATTCTCTGCGAGTCTGGCGATCCGCGTCAAGAGTAAGTTTCCTTCGAATCGTGAGGAGGAAAGCTTACGATCGACTTTGATCTAATTTATTTTGTTTTGTTTTTTTTGTTTCCTTAAAGACAACAGGAACAAGAGATGCTGACGCCGATAATCGTTCCACTGGGAACCGTGCAGATTCCTCTTCAGCCACAGGACGGTGGTTACAATCGTTACCAGATTCACAACCAGTTCCAAGTACCCGAGAGTCAGCGAATCCCCATGCCCGTCGATCCGCGAGGCATCAACTCTCCGTTCAACGGTGCCTTCCTTCGCAATCTTCCCCAGGTATCGATGGAGATGGGACCCCCTCCGCGAATGATGCACCAACCCCATATGATGAGGCCCCAACCGGTGTGTTTCCTGTTCTATTCAATTCAAGAACTCTACAATTTTTATTCTAGAAGCCTAACATTATAATTATGGAACTCTAAAATTCTATTTCTAGCATTCTAAAATTCTATTTCCAGAATTCTAAACGTCTGCAATTTTAATTGTAGAATTCTGAAATTCTAATTCTAGAATTTAAAAAAATTCTGAAATTCTAATTCTAGAATTTAAAAAAATTCTGAAATTCTGATCCGCTGATTCTAAAATTCTAACTAATTGGAGGTCTCTTTGAATCGAACAGATCGAGATGCGTCAGATTCCCATCGAGCTCCGTCACCTCCCGATTGACCCGATACGCGGCATGAAGCCACCCGCGGAGCAGGAGCAATTCATCCGCGAAAATCAGCAACAGCAGCAGCAACAGCAGCAGCACCAGCAGCAACAGCAGCACATCCCGATGATGTTCGCCCACGCGGATCGTCCCTCGATCATGTATCCCCAGGAGCAGACCCAGGGAATGATGCCGCCCCCGCCGCCGCCTCAGGCCGTCCCGGAAGCTCAGCAGCAAATTCACGAGCAGAGAGCCGTGCCCTCGATGATGATCCCGCCCCGAGTAGAACAGAGACAGCCCGCTGAGTCTCAGGAGGCTCCGGAGAGGCCCAATTTCCCCTTCCAGGGTATTCCGATTGAGATCCGAAGAATCATTCAGCAAGTACCGTTGGAAATTAAGAACATCATCCAACACATAACCGGTGAAGCGAGACCGGTTCAGAGCTCCGTTCCCGAAGGCGCTCGACGAGAGGTAAGAAATAAGAAGAATTTAATTTAAAAAAAATTAATTTTAATGAATGACGCATTAATCCTCTGCCCAATAAACTCGCAGCAGGTGCAGGAGTTCAAACCCTTCCCCGAGGGCATTCGACACATAGCCGAACCGTTCCCGCTCCCCATCGAAGTAAGGAACCTCCTCGAGCACGGAAACATCGAGGGTCGCCCCGAGCAACGTTCCCAGGACTCGGACGAGCAGCAGCAGCAAGCGAAGCCTTTCCCCGGACCGGAAGATCAGGGCGAGGAGGCTGAGAGGAAATTCCCCATACCCGCCGACGTCAGAAACTTCATTCATCAGGTCCGTCCCGACACTGCACAGGCAGAATGCTAAATTTAGTGCATAATTAGATTAAATTTATCATTAAATTAATTCGAATATTGAATTAATTTTAATATTAGTGGTAGTAGTAAATGCGCTTTATCACCCTCAGTAATGCATGGTTCGGTGGTAATGCGTGTTTACATGTACCTATATTTGTATTTTTATTTTTTTCCCCTCGGGCTAATGAGCCATTGACCGAGGTCCTTCAGCCCGTTTTAATATTAAATTATTTTTAATATTAAATTCATTTCCAATGCTCCACCGAGCCTGGATACACAACGTAATAAATCGTTTCAGGTCGTCGAAGGCCGCGGCTTCCCGGTGCCTCGATTCGCGATGCCCCTGAGACCCATCGAGACGATGGAGGTGCCTGTCGAGGCTCACGCGCAGGTTTCGGACAACCAGGCGTCGGAGGAACAGAACCAGCAGCAGGAGGAAGACCACCAAATGCCTCAGCAGCAGCAACAACAACAGCAGCAGCAGCAGCATCAGGCTCGCATGATGGTCGATCACGAAGAAATGCAAGACGAGTCCAACCGTCCGCACTGTAAATTTTATTATATTTTATGTGTCAAATAATCTTTTCGTTGATTATGGAAATTAGAGGAAAAAATATTGATTATTTCAGTTGTTCAACCAAGATCGGTGCGCTCGGTTCCGGAGCCCTTCGCTCATCCCCGCGAGAAGCGCGTCCGTCGCTGCGCGTGCAACTGCGCCTGTTAGTCAGCGCCCGCACCGGAAGTGCGACGAAATTCATAAATTTGAATGTTCGTCCGTGGAAGATGTCTGGAGGTGGAAGTCATCGGGAGGAAAAAGAAAAAATCATCGAGAAAACGTGAAATCGTTCGAGAAAAAGAAAATACGTAAAAAATAATGTGGCTTCAAATTCTTCGTATCCGGGTTTAAAGAGTGTCGTCGCGATAACCGCATGAATTAGAGATTCCGCGCTTTAACTATATAGATATACAGCGATAATAGATTTTTCGTATGCTATACGTCTACGTAACTTGAAACGGTGCACAAACGAAAAAAAAAATATATATATATAAAAAAATAAATAAATGGATACACGTGATACTGAATTACACGAACGGCCTTCATATTCGTTGAACGAAAAATATTAGCGAAATTCGATGAGAGTGATATACTATATATGTAGATTTTTTTTATTATTATTTTGATTTGTCGAAGCGATAGAAGCAATTTTTTGTTTAGTTTGTTTATTTCCGCAACTTTTTTTTTAAACAAATTGACAAAGATGCTTGAGCTGTATTACGACGGGCCACTGAACTCAACCTGTATTGTACATTTTTTTTACTTAAATAACTATTTTTCGTTATTCCTCACAATATATACGCAAATACGCATTATTCTGTATATTGACTTATCGTGACAATAATAAAATAGACATTGGTTGGTTTACCCTAATATCGTTTGAACGTTCGGCCACCATTCTATCCTTATAAAAATAATAAGATAATTGACGCATATCAAAATTCGCTTCACAAGTAATAAGAAATTATTTCAGCAGGTGCCATTATCCAAGAGGAGCCTCATCCGACACGAAATCGGCGGCTTCCTCTTGCGTGATGCACTTCACATGTGACACTTTGCCCTGGTATGTGACTCCGTAAAATTTAGCGGCATGTCGTAGAAGCTCGGGCCTGTGGAAATAGTTATTCGCATTATATATCGGATTTTTGTATTTGCATCGTAGTTTTGCGTAAAGAAAAAAGAAACTTACTTGAAAGTCGTAGTGATAAATTGGGCGCTGGAGCTGAGTTCGTGAATCATGTCGGCGACCGCTTTGCGATAATCAGCGTCGAGAGCCTGATCTATCTCGTCGAACAAGTAAAATGGAGCGGGATCGCATCGTTGAATAGCGAAGATCAACGCTATAGCCACGAGAGATTTTTGGCCACCGGACAATTGATTCATCTCCCGGACCTCGACCGTTTGACCGGTAAAGGAGACCCTGATACCTGCAAGAACACCGTTACGTTGAGAGATATGCATAAGCTTGGCACTCGATTACCAGGTCAATTTTCATTCAATTTTTTTTTTACGCGACTTTGCACATGGTCTTTTCAAGGTTGTTTTTTTTTTCATTTTCATCATTTTTCATTACAAAACATTTCAGTACACAACAGAATAATTGTTAATTTAGTAAAACGCAGCCGCTGTCATGATTCCAGCAACCGCGGGGATCTAAAATGGCAAAACAAAAAATATTCTTCAGGCTGACGATAAATTTATCGAATGATTGGATACTTTTTTTCATTTTGAAAATGGCAAGATTGCTTCAATAAAATGTTTGATTTTCGAATAAAAAAATAAAACATAAACACGCTGCCATTAATTTAATTTTTATATTTTTAGTAAAGTATCCTGGCATTTGATAGTTTTCTTGATATTCTAAAAGTACATTTTTGTTTTATTTTTTGAAATTAATTCAGACTGACAAAGCAACGGCAGAGGGTTTTTCCTTTACTAATTTAAACATTAATCCGTTGCGTACGAATATTTTTAATAACATTGCATTTTGTAAAGTTGTGTGCAGTGTGTGCGCGATTCCGTCCTTGTTATCGCAATAACGATATTAAAAAAATTGAAAATCGACCTGTTGTCCGGGAGTCAAGCTTATCGAGTAGCCCCCAGAAAAAATGATTTTGATCGCAGTACAACAATCAACGATCCCCATGATTATTACCAACGCCTGTGAATCTTTGGGCATCCCCGATCAGCAATTCTTCAACATTATCGACGTCTCCGCTTGCCGTTTTCATTACAAGCTCTCCGTAACCAGAGGGCACCAGTTTCTCGAAGACTTTGCTGAAATAGTTGCTAACTTGCTTGAAGGTAAACTGAATATTTTCGTTTTTACGCTGTTCGAGCACGTGCATGAGTTCCATGATTTTCGCCTCGCCACGGTCCAATTCCTCTTTCCGGTTGACGAGCTTCTCTTTTTGATCGCTGAACGATACGAACTGTTCCAACGCTCTTTTGTTCACATGGCTGGAAGAAAAATGGTTCAACAGATACATATAAATCGGTACGAATGATAAAAGTCCAATTAGACCATCGGGAGTTCACCTGTAGTTCTTGAGCTGATTATTAGTCTTCTCTATTTCTTTGAACAACTGCTTGGTAGTCGTGGCCGTGAACTTAGAATAAGCCTCCGGACTGGGCAAAGCACCGAGATGGGCGATCTTGCCCATGCACTCGGCGAGTTTTTCTTGCAGTACATTCTGTTTGCTCGTAAATTTAACCAATTCCCTCATATTAGTTTCAATATGTCCTTGCACTTCCTTCTCCTTCATCTTCGACTTTTCGACCTCCGCCGATTCGACTTTTTGCTGATAGGAATTAAAACGAATGGTCCAACGTCAAAATCAGTTAATTTTTATCGTCCTGAGCGAGTACGATGCGGTAAAAGCGTTCTTACCTTGCGCGAAGAGCTCGCGACCTTTCCGTTCAGAGCCTCGAAGTCGCTGTTAACGGTGATTAACTTTTTCTCGATATCAGCGAGTTCGGAATTACATGAATTCAATCGGCGCTGTCGATCCGCGACGGATATTTTCTGTATAGACTGAACTACCGCGTCCCTGTGTCGCAACAAATTGTTCGTCAACAGATTCTCCAACCGATTCTTTTCCACTTCGCACTGTCTCCTTTCGGCGAAGGCCGTCTTGATCTTATTCGTTAGATTCTTTATTTCTTCATTCAGAGCGTCCATCTGTTCGTGCTCGGTGGAAGAAAGCTGGGTCACGAGATCCTGATCGTATTCCTTTTGTAGTTCGAGCTTGGTGACTCGCATGGCTTCCAAATTTGAGGCGCACTGGGAGCAACTTCTTTCCTTCGGCGCGCGATAGCTCTCCATAGTTTTGAGTTCTTCCTTCATTATGTTGATGGCTCCCTTCATTTTGTCGTAAGTGTATCTGCGGATATCACGGTAATTAAACAATTAAATTAAATAAAAATTAAAAGTTGAAAAATCTAGATATTTCAACTCGTCCACGATCGCCAATGTCGCAGGTTCATCAACATTTCTTCCTTACCTGGCCTTGCTATTCAGAGTCATGGTTCGCTGCATCTCGCTGAGGCACGAATTCGTATCGTCGTCAGCATTCCTAATAGCTTCCCTCACAGTTGTCAAGCAATTCTTCAGCATGGAAATTTCTTCCACGAGACCCGATCGAATCTTCTGCATTTCAATGCGAGACGTCTGGATAGAGAGGTGACCACCAGTCAGAGAACCCTTGGAGGACACTTGAAATCCTTCCGTCGTTACGCAATTCAACCCGAACTCTCGAGCGTGTCTCGTTGCGATCTCCATATCACGGCAAAGCAGAGTCCTCCCGAAGATGTCTCTGTGTTTCAGGGATACGCATGAGTGCGAAAGAGACAGAGGTAAAATTTTTTATCTATTGTTCTCCCAAACGATTCTATTAAATGAAAAACGAATTGCGGGCCCACTGCGTATTTGATTAACGCAGTGAGCCTCGTAATTTTTTGTTTTTCTTTTGTAAAACCGTTTCGGAGAAAAATGGTTTCAAACTATTTTGAGATTATGTTGATATTTAGCCCTATCTTAAGGGGATGCTTTACCGTTTTACCGACCGAAATAGGCGATTTCTTAGTTTTCACTATTCGTCGTTACTATGCGACGCGTATGCTTCAAATCTTACAGGACTGTATTAATAACACAAACGATTCGGCGCGCACTCGAAGTTCGGTCGAAATCTTCCAAGAAATAAAGAAAATCGAACTTTACAAATGTTAACAGCATCCGTTCTGTAGGATATAAAAAATCCTAGATCTCGCATACGTCAAAAGAGCGTGTACGCCGAATCTTTAAAGTTCAGGTAAAGCAGGTTAAAAAAGAAAAAAAAACAGCTCCAGCATCCCCTTAAATCATGAGTTTTCGTGATTGGTTGACACTTTGAAAAATCAATGAACGATGCTGTCCGATCTTCTTCCGGCGTACCTCAGCGCCGGCTCGTATTTGGGATCGTACTTCAGATGCGACATCATTGGCGTAGCGTCGACAGGATCGGGATAACGAGGCATTTTGTTGGAAAGACGATTCAACGGCATAAAGGTACCCTCGCCCGGTAACCCTTGATTGTTCATTTCGTTGAGAATTTTTCGACTCAACTTGTCAGTCTGTACGATGTGATGGAACAATCTGTTTCCACCAATAACTTCCACAGCTGTGTATAACGCCTTGTGACAGTCGAACTTGTCAATTACTTGGCCGTAGTAGCCGTCGAGCTCCTCGGACATATCACCACGTTCTCTTCGCATAAAGATCGAATAAGTAGTTCCACACATTCCGTTGCTGATTCAAAAGTAATGATTTAATATAAGTCCGCTTACCGAAACGTATCCATTACTTTGCGAATGCTGTGGCCGCCGTCAAGGATTACCTTTCCAACCATGGATCTCAATGTCTGCTCGACTTTTGCCAATTCCTCGTTTCGGTCGGATAGTTTGGTCTGCAGGGTATGTTCTTCGCGTAACCTATGCGTGAATTATGTGACATGCCCGAAATATACTATGACGATATGGATAAATGAATTTAACGCACTTTTCCTTTCTCGATGCCTGAACCTGTTCCTTCTGTTTTCCCAGCGCCTCCAATTTTATGTCACGTTCATTGATACAGGTTCCTTGCTTCTCCATCTCGATCGTTTCAACCGCGATATTTTCTGCCAACCTCTTCAGTTTCTCACAGTCTTCCTTCAAATCGCGCTTGATTTCTTCGAGATGCTTCTCCTTAGCTTCGATTTGGTCGTTGAGTTTTTCCAATTCATTCTTTATCCACGTATCACGCAACTCCTGTAGAATTTCGTATAAGTAGAAAGTCTTATCTTATGGTAATAAAAGTACAGCTTTCATTACCAACTACGTGCGGGTCAGATGGGCAGGGAGTTATACCAGATCACCTTAAAGGCATGTGAGAGGCCTCGATAAAAGAAATTCTGCCGTTATTTTTTTAAGGGTGTTAAAACTTTGGCTTTCAAAGGAAACAGTATCCCACTGTGGAATGGGTCGACTTTGGAACCTTAAAAAATGTCCATGTCAATTTTTATTACCGTGTGGGCACGATCGGGAGGACGGGTGATTCACATGCTCTTCAACAAGTCAGAATTCAAAAGGTCGAGGAAAAAACATCTACAATACTTACTTTGCTGCTAAACTGTCGCCCGCGACCTTGTTTAGCCAATAGATCTTTTCGTTTCTGTTTCGCGATCGCCAGCTTGAGTGTACAGTCGTTCTCCTCCGTCATCAACTTGCCGTACTGTAAAAAAATCATAACGTTGCAAATTAACAAGTGAAGAAAATGGTAAATGTTTTTCGGCATTTTCTAAATCACGATCCTTACCATGAGATTAATATTTTCGAGTTCCACCTCCTTCTCGTTGATTGTAGGCTCCAATTCTTCGAGTTGCTGGTGAAATCTTTTCTTCATTTCTTCCTCGGCGTCCACTTCGGCAGTCAAGTCTTTAATCGTAAGGATCAGTCGCGTTTTCTCTCCTAGAAGATCCTGCAGTTCCACACTGTTGAACGTAATGTATTTTCATTATTTGTATCTCTGTCGCCGCACGACTCGGGCACAGTCGGTAACATAAACTGTAATTTATTTATTTATTCTCACCGGTGTTACCCATTTTTAGTAATAATAATAATAAAGCGGATGTCAAAACAGTTTCGTGTAAAAAATTTGCCATTTAACGTAAATGATCAGTATGGTTACAAAAGTTGATTACATTTTTTTATTACCTCGACACATCGCGATTACCTACCGTAACGTCTCCAGTTCTTCTTCCGATGTTTTAACTTCTTTTTTCGCTTCGTACAATCGTTTGACCGCGGCATTGTAGTCTCTCGTCGCATTTTCCTTCTTCGCGGCGAGATTAACTTGCATAGCGTTACACTTGTCCCGACATCCCGTGAGTGCGTTCAATTTTTCTTCGGTATCCTTCAATTCTCGTTTGTGAATCGTGTACTCCAGACAGCGCCTCTGTTTGTCCCATCGCTGATACTCCTTCAGTTCTTCTTTTTCTTCCTCGAGAGTGCGCAGTCGTTCCCCTGAAACAACATTAAGACCCTGTTTATGTTTACCGTGTATTATTGATTTAACGATTGTAAATCAATCTGTTTACCTATCGCTTGTAAACGACTCTCCACGTGTTCCAGGCTAACTTTTGCATCTTTTAAGATAGCCTTCGATTCATCCGATGCATTGTCGTATACGCAGCTGCCGGCAACTTCGCGAAGCAACTTCAATCTCTGAGAGTCCGCAGCGGTTGCCATTTTGGTGATCTAACAATCATTTCGAAAGAGACATGATCTATACATAAAGAGATCGGAACGATGCAATCTCATTGAAATGGCAAACGAAGTATCCACAGGAATACCGAGAATAATGCCGGAATATTTAGAAGAACTGAGTCTTTTGCATCGAAAATATTAATAACAATCATTGTGTGAATTTGTTCCTTAAAATTATGAAATTTAAAAAAATGAAAGTTGGTTTATTTTATTCCTTGACGGATACCCTATGAATTCATTCATTAGATTGTTTGATAACATTTTGAAATCAAAATTTAGCCGCTTCCTCATAACGACAACAAACTTACCTCTCCCTGCTTCACTATATAGTACGGATTTGTTTTTGAGAACCCCACGGTTTCCAATAGATTCATAACATCGCTTCGCGCGATAGTCATCTTGTTAAGAAAATAGAGGTCTTTCTTTGCGCCGATCACTCTTCTCAGGCGAACCTCTTCCTTTTCAATCTGGGGAAATTTAACTTGATGCGAATGACTTATACATTGAAGATCGGTGTTACGTTGATGCCAATAAAAAAATACTTGGGACATACAGGTATTCGTCCGTCCGTGTTATCGAATATGATTTCCACATACGCGGATATCACTCGAGGTCCAGGACCTTCGTGCAAGAGTGCTTGCCTCTGTTCAGCTCGCAGATGGGAAAATTCGTCACTCAGGACAAATTGAATTGCGGCAAAGAAATTACTCTTTCCCGATCCGTTTCTTCCGACTGAAAGCAAAATAGTTCAACCTTGATTATTAGAATCGCACGAAAACAGTAACAGATGATATTGTTCTTGTAATTGGTGTTCACTGACCGACTACATTGTGACCGGGATCAAATGGATCGATTACCGTTTGGTCGTGGTACGATTTGAAACCCTGAATAATGACCTGAAACAGTAAAAATTACGAGCACTTTGTGATATCGCATTACGTTTCTTGATTACAGCCGAGTGAAAAAAATTGCTAAAATTCAAAAATAAATAAATGACGAATATTTTTTTTAAATGTATACTATATTGTATAAGTTGAGATTTCATGGACTATTACTTTATGTTTTAATGTAAAGGTCTTCCGATTTGATAGTAAATAAATAAAACAATAAACAAAAGAAATAAGGAACGGATTATTTTTCGCGATCGGAAAATGTTTCCACAATAGAGTGTAATAAAGTAGGAGTGATTGTGCGATTTTCTTTCAGAGCACAATAAAAGGGCTGGATAATGTATACCTGTTTGATGTACATCGTGACTGTATATCGACGAAGCACACTTTCAATAATTACTCGTAGCTGTAGATCGATGAAAAAAACAAAGAATGAACCACCGGCTTTTTTATCTGCGCTTCGCCGCAGTGTAAATAGATCAACGACGCGGCTTATTATTGTGTGGACCAATGAGCGGACAGATCCGACGTTTTGTCCAATGAGAGCGTTTTCCGATAAGAACCTCGTGCCGCGATAGGACGGCAACCGTACGCGGGAAACAGCAGCAGTGCCGATCGCCAATCAAAGTTCGTACACGATGACTGGCGAAACTGTAAATGCGCGGGAAAGTTAGTGCGAAAAATTATTCATATAAGGAGTACAAAAAATCGGATTTAACTAATATTGACCTTCGAGTCATTATTTTTCAATTTTCCGATATTTCTTTGTATCTTCTTTAGGATTACGAAGCCACCAGTCCACGAGTCATAGAAACGTGCATTCAATATTGCATTATAATTTTTTTAAATGTTTTTATTCTTGCATGAAAAGTAAATGAACCTACAACACTGAAGTACAATATCTTTACCATCCCGGTCGAACCGGTAATTGGTAAAAATCATTGAGTGTACAATTCTACGCAGATACATTTTAACGGAGTCAAATATTTGATAAAAATTTGTTTGTGAAGTGGCCTTGGTGATCTTTCAATGTGAGATGATGGTTGCCCATTAAACCAATGTTATTCATCAAGATTAAACAATGATGATTATGACTACGATTTTAATAAAGAACAGTGTTGTTACGATTTCTCGAGGGAAGTTTCGATTCGGTTTAAAAAATCCTTTTTTGTTTTTCAAGTAATCTTTTAGCGGTATTCATCGAAAACATTTTTTCCTCGCAATTTTCATGATAAAATTGCATTGCGATATAAGCATAACGGCTAGTATATTTAATATTTACAAGGAGTAACATGTAAGAAAAACTCTTTGACAAACATGACCCAACACACCTATCCATTCGTCACAATCAGACTCTATTCGTGTTGGAGCAAAAGCTTTGACTTTTATAGCGGTCGATTTATAAACTGTGTCCACTCAAGAACGTTTCTACGATGGCTTCGCACAAAAATCTGTACAGCTACACTGTACAACGCTGTACTTCACCTCAGTGTTACAAGGCGAAGTTTTGCACAGGCGAGATGTTAAGCTCTGCCTTGTAGCTGTCGATGTCGATGATGAAATAATCACTGGGTCTCTTCTTTTCGTTCGGTAAATAGGTCACATACCGTAGAGGGCGGACAGTCGGTCGGTTTGCGTCGCCTTCAGAAGTTGAGCCTGAGAAGCAAACGAAATGGTGCACATTTGTAATTACTAAATACGAGGATTCCCGGCGCATGACTCATTACTTACTAGCGTCCTCAGCGGTGGTCTCGCCACTTCCGGTATCCGTCGGATGCGGGCTGCTCGGTAGCTCGGGATCTTTAATACCGATAACTTGCACGCTAAGTTTCCGTAAAGTGTTCTCGTGAGCGGTGAGATTCATCATCGACGCTCTGAGTTCTTCCACATCCGTCCGCCTCAAAACTTCAATTTCTTGTCCCAGTCTGTCGAACATGTACTCGTCCGATACGATTTCCGTCCAATTTCTCTCGAAATCCTGTTCGACGTTACTGTCCGTATGTTGCTTCAATTTCTGATTCATCAAAATTTTCGATAGATCGAGCAATTTCTTTCGTGGCAAGTTTCGTACTGCCCTGTCGAGAGATCGTCGGAGAGTTTCGATCGCTTCATCGATTTCCTCGACCGTAAGACCTTCGCAGGATTCCGCCGTAAGGGAGAAACCGTGAACACTGAGAGCTCCTCCGAATGGGCTTAATCGTGTACGTTCGAACAGTTCCGCAGACTTAAACGGATCATCTGCCATTATCATCTGCGAATTAATGTTAATAGTCCATATTAAACGATGATATTATCGTTAAGGACCCTGCACTAGCCTGACACTTTTAAAAACTGGTCGAACATCGATTTTTGTTTTTCGCGCGTATCCGTATGGTCAGGTCGGTTTTTATGGTCTTACAACTGATACAAGTTACAGTTTTCTTTGTAATTAAAAAGTATTTATATACAGTGGAGTAATTGTTAATTAGGTACAGGACTAAAGTTGCTGCACAGTCGATGTAGATGCTTTCAACAACTATGGTCATGTGTATTGAATAAATTAAAAAATTTACATTTAGGATAATAATGAAAATACTGATTGACCGGATACCTTTTTGAAGTTTGAAAATTGCAAAAACTGCAGGGTTTTCCGTAAAAAAAAATCGGATCACTTCGGACCACTAGTTCTGCCGGGTCTTTACTAAATCAATAATTACTCTTATATATGTATACTTTTCCTTCAAAAAAGTGAAACCTGTAATGACCACGTATGTAAAATTCTGACTATGTCGTCCGAATACCCGCGCGAAAAAAAATCAATATGAACCCGTCTTTAGGCGCCAAGCTTATGCATAATCCTTGATTCTCGACGAATGAGTAGCTCCAGATACCACGTACATTGAGCAACTCAATATTTGTAGCCAATGTTGTCGATGAACCGTCGATTTGGTAGAAGTTACCCACGATGGAATAAGATTCCGAATTAGAGCTCCTCACTCTGCAGCAGTGAGTGCCACGCGGAATTTCGATCATTCTCAGCCACGGCGTAGTGTTCGGCAAGAGAGGCTTGCATTTCAACGTATCGACGCAGTCTTGTATATTGTTGATAACTTCAGCTTCCGTCGTATTTCCCTGTACGAGACTTCGGACGAAAATGCGCCCGAAGAAACGCTGGAAGAAACTTCGGAATTCGGCATACCCTATGTTGGAAATAGTCTCGTACTTGTCTGCGGTCGTCCAATGAACCAGTTTGACAATCGACTGCTGTACATCTCTGCAATGAATGTACGCATTTTTGTACGATCAATTTGACGCAAAATATTATACAAGTTCGAATTTAAAAAACACACACACACACATACTCGACTAGTTTGTTTCGGTTTGCCAACATTGTATCGCGATAGACATCGAGACACTTCTTCTTCGTGGTCGAAAATAAACGTGTCGTTACCAGATTCGGGAAGTGGACTATGCGTTTCGTTATCGCTTTCAGCACAAGCTAGAATTGTCAAACGAATTATTTTTATGGATTTCACTATCTTGCAAATTTAAGTGACTTACCGGTAACTTTTGACTGAATCCGTGGCTTCTCACAATAAGACCTTTGTCGTTCGCATAAATTCGATAGTACAACCCCGCGACGGTGGCCGGATACAATTCCTCGAGTAACAGTGTCTCGAGTATCATCACGATCATGTCCAGCATAGCCGCACTGGAATTATATCAGATATTACGTATGATTCAAATCTCCATTGGCAAATGTTATACAGGGATGATAGTGGGGTAAAACGGAATATATTTTTACTTTTTTGAGACACAATGAATGGGCTACACACATTTAATCGCGAGTCCGCGAAAAAAAGGGTATAACGGGCAGAATGGACTTGCAATAGCAGTGTTGAAAATCGATCAATTTGATCTGTGAAAAATGTACAACTGTATTTTAATAATCTTCTAGATACAACTTTATCTCTGAAAATATAAAAAAAGTATACGGCGCAATATCCACTGCTTTAGCCAAGCAGTGTAGAACATCGCAAGGCAAGGCGATGTTCTAGATTGACGTTTCCAAAATTTCATTGTTTTCAGAACGAGTCCATTTTGCCCCACTCTCCGCTAATTTTCGTGGATTCTTCCTTACTTCTCTGGCAACGATGCTGGGAGCGGAGATATGAGATAACAGCTCACGTAGCTCTTGGGTTCTCGTGACTTTCGGTTGGATTTGTACCAGATCTCGGAGAACCTGTCCGAATGGATCTTAATGGGGTACGGCGAGGACTCGCCCGAGGTGGCAATCAAAGTGAAGTCATCAGCGAGAAAGACGTTCGTCAGCGGAAAGCTAAACGATTCCTTCGCTTTCGCGTTTTTCCAAACATTTATCAAATCTTTCGTTATCTCTGTATCGGTGTATTTCGTTTTGAACCACGGTTCGACGTTCTTCGATTCTTTCTTGCTGGATTGGTCGTATACGATTATGTTTCCATAATCAGGCGTCATAACATCCATACAGGTTTTTATGGAGACGGGATCGTACGCGAGATTGTTATCACTTCTGACTGCGTTGTCGGCCTGGGATTTGAAGCTCATGTTTTTGCAGAGATCTAAGAGATCGACCGACCGCTTTTCGTTCGCGAATCTACGTGGATGTAAAAAATGAAATTTTAGACACCTGAGATTAAGGCGACGTAGAACCTCCTCCCCCGCCGGGGTCGAGCTCGATGGGTAACAAAAACTGTAATCGATTGTTTTTTTTTTAACGCTGCAAAACTCTTCTGAGGAAAATTAAATTATTAGGCAGTAATAATTATCATTGACGCAACAGTTAGAAAAAGATGCTAATAGTGTTTAGCCCAAAATGTTGAATACTTTAAAAAATCGATTGTAATTTTCGTCACCGACTGAGTCTCTTTTGCATTGCCGCAATGCAGCAGATATTTTTAACCAGACGATAGCCGAACAGGCTATACATACTGTAATTTCAATTCTTCGATTTTTCGGAATTCGTGAAAAAGTCGTTCTTGAGGAGCGAGCCGCATCAGATTTATGTAGGAATAAACAATTTTTATTATTCGGTGGCATAGCTTCTCATCGTTCTGCTGTCTCGTGAGATTCAGAGATAGAATGAATTGTGA
This sequence comes from Stenichneumon culpator, assembly GCA_964017025.1. Classification (NCBI taxonomy): domain Eukaryota; kingdom Metazoa; phylum Arthropoda; class Insecta; order Hymenoptera; family Ichneumonidae; genus Stenichneumon; species Stenichneumon culpator. The sequence continues at coordinate 21,329,309 of OZ024769.1, read as the reverse complement.
ACCACTCGAAGATTTCGCTACACAGCTGGTCACATCCTGACAGTATTTCTTTTTTTGCAAATAACTCATCAACGATCCATTGCCTCTGTGCTCGAGTAACCAAGACACGTACTCGAGCGGTTTGCTCTTGCTCAACTCGCACAGCGATGGTATCGTCCAAATAAATTGAATCTGAAAATCGTTAGCGACGCTTCAATAAAACGTAAAAGCGTTAATATACATGGGTAAATTAATGGAATCAAACCTTCGTTACTCCGTCTATCGCGTCGATTCGATAAATTCTTTGGCTTTCAGATATATTTATTAAATCAGCAGCCACGAAATTTTTGAAATAACGAACCGGTAAAGGGTCGTGAGGCAAGCGGTGAAAGCACTCTTTGAAATGCTTTTCCATGGTATCCAGTGGGAGTTTCGCCTAACAAAAAGAGACGAATAAATACTGCGGATCTATCATTATTTGCAAGTTTCATTCATTTTTTTTTACCTCCATAGCGAAAGTCATGTTGTGTGCTCTGTAATGACGTGCCCTGAATTCACAGAGTTTACTATAGAGCTGGTCGCTCGTCATTCCGTCTTGCAGATTCATGAACTGTCGGGCATTGATTATCGCATCGGATTTCGCGAGAGGACTGACGAATAAATTGGTGAAACGATCGAGGGCGCTTCGAAGATGGTCGTTCGGAACGACAAATCTAAAAGTTGTTTTCTCGCTCTCAGTGAAGGCGTTGCTCCAGCCACCGCAACTGCTCGTGAAGTCGACGAAACACTGGAAGACGATGACCGTGCAGGAAAAAAATTAACGTAACTATGAAAGGTAAACTAATCTAAGTATGACCAAGTTTTGTTACGCATTGCTGTCCTCGAAATTCCCTGAATTTTCCAGGTGTTCCAGACAGGCTTCACAAATATTCCAGCGAGAAAAAAGGGGAAACATGGAACGATCGTTTTTTAATTTCTCCAATAAAATATGTAGTCAACCGTAAAGTGATCACCAGTTTTTTAACGTATTTGTGCGGTCAATTGGGTTCGTTTACAGGGTGCAACTTGAATGATATTTCAATAGAGCTAACAATTTCTTGGCAGAGCGTTGAAGCTTTGTCTTGAAGGGGGACAAAATTTGTTCGAAATTCTTGAGGCAATTGAATTTTCGGCAATGAATAATTTTTGGAAAAGGGCAACTTAATTGTGGAAAAAATTTAATGATTCACAAAATTCTTTGATATTTCCCTGATAATTCCATCTTACACGGAATTTCCTGAGTGAACTTTAGGTTTTCTGTTTTCCATATGCATAACAACACTATGTGACGACATAAGTTGGACGGACATTCTGGTCACATATGACTGTACCTGTGATTGCTCTTTGGACCCTACGACGAGCATATTCTGTAGGAAACGCGCCATGCCTGGAACTTCGGGTGGATCCCCGGAACTCCCGACGTTGACGAATAATCGGCACTCGGTCTAAAATTAATGAAAAACTACTTTAGGGGGACGATCATTAATTCAATTAATTTGCACCTACCATCTTTTGTCCTGCATTCGACTCCCGTGTATTATTGCAAGAGGATCCGGAACATTGTTGTTCATCATTATCGCTACTATCTGAGTCACTTGCTACAGCTGTCCATTATACAAAAGAGAATATTCGGTATCTTTTTTTTCTTTTATGGTAACATTCAACAAATTATTGTATCATCATACAAGACTTACCATCTGGAGTTACTTCATTTGCCATTGCCTCTGTCTTAATTCGTTTGGCCAAGGGTGGGCTATGGTCAATCTCATCTTTGACTCTGCTTTCAGTTTTCGTTGCATTGACTGAGAATTGCAAAATGAAGAGCATTTCAGTAAGTTTTCTGTTTAAACAAAATTTATCAACGAATTTTGTGCTAACGGTTTTTTTTATCATGCAAGTACTTTGTCAACTGTCCTTTCGTTGCATATCTCGATTGTATAAAAATCGTTATGTGCAAATAAAGATCAAGTATGCCATTAAAAAAAAAACCAAAAACTGAAGAAACGTTAATCGATACCAATATTTGTTGCAAAGGAGAAATTCATAAAATACATAATAAAAATCTCGAAATTTTTTTTTTCACCATAAAATAATAAACAATTAGCAAAAAATCATCCTGATGGTTGCATACGGATGACGGGTGATTCGTTACAGTCCAACCCATTGTCGTCCTTGCTCGAAGTCAAGTCAGGTTCAGCGATCAACCAGGCAGTCAAACCGTTCTGTAGTTTTAGGCCCCTGAAACGAACGAGGATATTTTTGTCGTTAAGTTTCATTTGTCATAAGTCATAAGCATCAATTGCAAAAAAACGCATACATATCAGAGCATAAATTACCTGTATTCTTTCCCGTCATTGGGCGAATTGATTGGAAGCTCCAGATAATCAACATGGATAATCGCAGTGGCCAATGCGCCGCTATCAATGGTTTTTTTGTTCATCGATGAAGACGCAGCTTCCGATTTATCCTGAATGCCGTTTATCGCGATCTCCTCCTTCATCACGAGTTTCTGATATTACAGATTAATTAATTAATACCTCTGCTGATAGATGGAAAAAATGTGCAAAGTATCAAAAAAATCATTTGGTATCGTAGAACCGTTTCCGTTGGCTCATCTACGTCACGTTTATATCAAACTGCGCATGATAGACGAATACGCTAGACATTAAACTCGAAAGCATGCAGTTAACTCGGAAGCAACACGATAACAAAAACTTGAGGTTATATCGTGACGCTCACGAGAGGCCTCACGATAAACAATAGATCCGGAAAATTACGCCAAATTCTCAAGAGATCTGTTTCGGCCAATGAGCCTGCGATAAACACAAACGCAATAATTGTATCTCTTTCGATAAAACAAAAAGCTACGAGACCCGATTATTCGAATTTCTGAAATCCTAAAATCTTTTTCACTTTCTTGGGACAATAGAAAAACGACTAAAAGTCCCGCAATTTTTTCTTACGACGATGCCGCGCATTCACACGGTTTCCTGCCGATTTGTAGATTTCCTGAAGTAGATCTTCCAACTTCGACAACGACTCTATATTCGGTATTTACAGCGTCCTCGTGATGTCGAAGTAATATCGTTACATATAAGTACGTAACATTAGATCTGGTCGTTATCAGAGTTTATAAAATTGGGGGGCAAGCAGAGCGCTCGTTTTGCATTCGTTTAGCCGGAAGTAATCTGCGCCGCCTAATATTTTGGGTTCCGGCGGAGGAGTCAACTTCATTTTCTATACTACCAACCTCTAATGAAAGTGCCCGAAGCGGGTGTCGACAGGAGCCCGAGCACGTGTTCGTTTTAGAGATGTGCAATCAGTTTACACTGCATCTAAAATTTAAACGGAAAAAACATCATACTTACGCCCAGCGATAGCACAGCCGGTGCCATCGGCACGAGCGCTTACACGAAACATGCTCCATCGATAACAATGAGTAGAGTATTGACAAGTAGAGAAAGATGGCGTGTACGTTAATTTCCAGATTTAGTGTTTCATTTATTCCGAATTAGCAAGTTAGCATATCCGATACGTTTAGGCACTTCTGGCGAAGTGAAGAGTACTGCAGGTCTTTGTTTTCAGTGGTTTGTAATAAGTCTTTCGCCGGCGTTGTACTTGGTAAAGTTGGGTTACTTCTCTCTCTCTTCCTTTCAAAATTTGCTTGCGAGCGATTTTGAAATTGCTCGAACGACATAGGTATGCTTCGCAGTAGCCATTTTCCGGCCGTATTTTATACCCTTCATTTCTATGCGTTTCGCAGCAAAGTATAGGACAGATATTAAAAGGGGGTGAAGTGTATCATAATATACATATTACTGCAATCAATACTGGACTCCTCTGTAGGGTTCGCGTCAGGGGTCTCTCGTCCCTGAGAGACTTCACTCGTGACGTTAATACCAGCATGAATACGAACAGTATGTTGGACGATGAAATTTAGTCACAATTAATAATGTCCACAATTAATATCTTCGGCAAAGAAGTGGTTACAGAGAAGGGTTACACGAAAATATAATGAAATGTACCTTATGGCATGTATGAGACCCACCTGCTCTTATATAACCTCAGTTTTCTATACTGCAATGTTTTTAGAATATTATAAATTGGGAGTCCTTTGTACTTTACGGCTCTGTGCTTTATATCGACTTTGCAGACTTCCCGGTTCAGGGCTCTCGGTATCATCATCAACATCGTCGATGTACCTTTTATACATTTATGTTGAAATAGCGTACGTAACAACCATAATATCACCAATTAACTTATAGCCTCGAGTTCGCGTAGATGCGCTTAGCTAATATACCGCCTGACGCCACAAACTTCACCCCATCTGCTTTTTAATTATTCTGCAACCAGCAGCATGCTGTTTCTTCCCCATGGACTGCGTGCCAATGAATATAGCGCGGCTAAAATAGCAAGGACTTATCTTATATGCTTATACACAGAAAATACATGTTTCTGATGCGAGTTACGCGATATTGTAGGGAAAATGCTTTATCAGAATTTGAAGAAAATTTCCTATAATTATCACTACAGCAGGTTATGACTTATTGATGGATCTTGCCTGCGGTACTAGGGGGGGCAATTTCGCCAAAACTCATACTATTCCTTACCTACACGAGACTGTAACAGGTTGGGGGAAATCTTCTCGCATTCGATTATATCAGTCGTCAATGAACCTTTGAGTAATCCACAAGCACTATTTCCATCGTTATGAAACTCAAAGTCAGTTTCGAGAGTGCTCTTCGCTTCACTAAATTGAGTGTATACCTTGCATATACGTGGCCACCGTCGATTAATGCAACCAAGTGGGAAATCGTGATGAACGATATCGCCATTCTATTATCCAATCTGAGCATTCTGTGTTTTTTAATTCCTGTTCTCGCATTACCGATCGTATACAATGTGGATTCCGACACCCTCACCGACTCGCTAATGTACATCATCACCGCTTGCGGTTACATAATCAAAACCCGAGTGTACAAAGTTCATCAAAAACGAATTCAGGTTAAAAAACTAGTTCCACTAGTAATACTATTTCCGATAAATAGCTTTCGGAATATGGTTTAAGATACGAAAGTTTGAACTTTTAAATGGGATACAAATTTTTTTTAAATCAAGATGTTTTTCTCGATGTGGATTCAAGTATGGAAAGAGTTGTTCTTTGTAATTGACAAGATTGATCAATCTGTATTAGAAGAGAGCTGTTCTGTTGATAGATTTTGACATACGAGATGGAAAATTTTGTGAAAAAACATCGGTCTCACGAGAAAGCGATTCTACAAGATTACTTGGACAGATGTTGGATGGTTCATGTTCTCGTAACAGTTTCTGTCTTTCTGACGGCTGTTGGAGTAATCGTCGCACCATTAATAACAGATCGATTGTTACCGATCATGGCGTTCTACCCATTTACGGTGGATCCTCATTTTACGATGTATTATGTGATTTACGTTCATCAGATCATCTCGTGTTTTCAGTTGGGCACGGGTTTGATTTTGATAGATTGCCAGATGGCTGTTATTATGTGGTACGCCAGTGCGAGACTTGAGATTCTTGCTGGGGAATTCAAGAGCGTATCGAACGTCCGAGAATTTCGGTCTATCGTTCAGAAACATCAACGACTTCTCGCGTACGCTATTGAAGTTTCGGACACGATGAGCTACATAGCTCTCGTTACAACGATGTCAAGTGGTCTCGGGATTATTCTGTGTTGTGTTCAAATTATCAGTGTGAGTAAATAGGTGAGGTCACTCCGGACATCCTTTCTCAATATACAGTTATGTAAAGCATGTGAAAATCATAAATTGTTTTTAACATATATTTTTGACTTATAGAAGAATCGACCTTTATCTACAAACATGAACTATGGACCCGGGATAGTTGTGTTGATGATGAATGTTTTTATTTGTACGTGGCCAGCAGAAAATTTAGTCCATGTTGTAAGTTGAAAAAAAAACAATAATCCCCAATGCCCCAAAGACCTAAAAATGTCTGTCGAATCGTACTTGATTGCGAAGATGTTTGCAATTAGTGTGATTTAATGGCAAACGCAGCGTACAATGCTTCGTGGATGGATATGTCACCCGAATGGAGGAAAAACTATCTCGTTATTCTACGAAGATCTCACAGACCGGTAAAGGTTTCCGTTGCCGGTTTTATTCCTACTCTTTCCTTCAACTTCTACGGCTCGGTATAGTAAACAAACGAAACAATCTCGTAATTTAATGGAGGATTCGTAACATTTTTTATAATGCTGACGGATATGTATCGTTGAATATTTCAGTTTCTATCAGCAGTATTTTCCTATTTCACTACCCTTCGCGCCGCTATGTCGATGGATTCCGAAAATTAATCTGTTCTTCATTTGTGAGAATGTTTTTTTAATAAACAGTTCATGGACGTAGCCTCTTCGTAGTTTAATTTACCATGTTTTTTAAACCACTGTCAATGGTTTTATATTCGCACAACTTGAATTTGTTCGCCGATGAAAAACTCTTTGAAACGCAGCGGAGAAGATTCGCGCGTTCACCAGTAATGCAGACCAGCCAGCAGTATAATATGCTTCGCAGTAACTATTTCCTTGCAGTAAATTGTGCGCTTTCTTTCTGTGTGTTACGCAACGAAGTAGGGCAGATATTAAAAAGAGCATGAATGGTATCATCAAACATTATTGTTGAAATTTATTGTTGAAATCGAGTATCCGTACGAGCGTGTACTTAATAAGTACTGGTACATGGTACTTGAAAATGGAAAACTTATACATGAAGTACTCGAAGTACTGAAAAGTACTTGTGTACTTCAAGTAAGCACTTGAAGTACTAAACATGCACCCGGCACTTCAAGTACTTCCCAGTTCTGTTACCAATAATCTCTACTAATATCTTCGGCGAAGAACTACACGGAAATACAGTAAAGTGTACCTTGTTGCATATACGAGACTCACCTGCTCTTATCTGACCTCGCTTTTCTATACCGCAATGTTTCAAGAATATTAAAACTGTGAGTCTCCTCGTGCTTTACGTCCCTCTGCTCGAAATTGATTCTGAAGACTTCCTGGTTCATGGCACTTGGCATCATCTTTAAAATTCTCGATATACCTTTTACACATTTATGTTGAAATAGGAAACGTAATAACTGCAAATTCACCAATTAACTTATAGTCTCGAATTCGCGTACATGCATTTAGCTGAAATACCATCCGACGCCACAAATTTCACTCCGATCTGCTGTTTAATTATTCTGCTACCAGCAGCAGGCTTTATCTTCCCCGTAGACTTCGTGCCAATCGATACAGCGTGGGTAAAATCGCAAGGGCTTTCTTTGTATGCGTGTACACAGAAAATACGAGTTCCTGATGCGAGTCGAGCGTAATTGCACGGATAATGCTCGGTAACAATTTGGAGAAAATTTCGTGCAATTATCAGTACAGCAGTTTGCTATTTATTGATTCCTCTGCTTCGCTGTACTGGAGGGCAATTTTGCTAATACTCATACTATTTTTTAGCTACGCGAGACTGTAACAGGTTGGGGGAAAATGTTCTCACATTCGATGATGTCGGTCGTCAATGAACCGTTGAGTAATCCACATGCATTATCACCATCGTTATGAAGCACATAGTCAGTATCGAGGGTGCTCTTCGCTTCACCAAGTTGAGTGTATACCTGACATATACGTGGCCGCCGTCGATAAATGCCGCTAAGTGCGAAATCGTGAAGAACGATATCGCTATTTTGTTATCCAGTCTAAGCGGTCTGTTTTTTTTAATTCCCGTTCTCGCATTACCGATCGTATACCATGGGGATTCCGTCACTCTCACCGACTCGATAATGTACGCCATCGCCTATTGCAATTACATCATCAAAACCCGCGTGTACAAAGTTCGTCGAAAACGAATTCAGGTAAACAAAAAAATTGTTTTTTTTTCTCCGTAATATCGATTAAAATACAGAAGACTGGACTTTGAAACGGGAGACAGATTTTTTTTTAATAAAGATTTTTTTCTGATTGTTGATTGAAGTACACCAGGACCTCGAGTTTGTTACCCTCGATATCCGTAGCAGTCCCCACCACGGAGCGAATATCGATCGGCGCAGAAAGCTATGGGGCATGCTCGACAGTTAGTATGGGTGGGGCTTGCGCAACCTCGTAAATGGTAGGTGTGATGCGGAGCCGGTCCAGCACCTGTGAACGAACTCGAGGTCCTAGCATACGGAAGGGGTTAACCTTCGAAATCGACAAGATTTTTCATTCTATATTAGAAGAGAGCTGTTCTCTTGTACAGATTTTGACGTATGAGATGGAAGATTATGTGAAAAAATCTCGATCTGACGAGAAAACGATACTACAGTGTTACTTGGACAGATGTTGGCTGTTTCATGTTGTCGTAACAGTGACTCTACTTCTGGCGGTTATTGCAACCGTCGTTGCACCATTAATAACGGATCGACTGTTACCGGTCAAAGCGTTATACCCATATACGGTGAATCCTGACTTTCCCATCTATTATTTGATTTACGTTCATCAGAGTATTTCGTACCTTCAGTTGGGCGCGGGCTTAGTTTTGATAGATTGCCAGATGGCTCTTATGATGTGGTACGCCAGTGCGAGACTTGAGATTGTTGCTGAGGAAATCAAGAGGGTATCGAACGTCAGAGAATTTCAGTGCATCGTACAGAAACATCAACGACTTCTCGTGTACGCTACTGAAGTGTCGGACACAATGAGTTACATAGCTCTCGTTACAACGGTGTCAAGTGGACTCGGAATTATTCTGTGCTGCATTCAAATAGTCAATGTAAGTAAATAGATGAGGTCACGATCCGTCACGCTTATCCCCAGTTTGCAGTCCATTTGTATTTTTCCAACATACGGTTATGTACAGTATGTAAAAATCATCAACTGTTTTTGAAATTCATTATCGATTTATGGAAGGATAAACCGTTATCTACGAAAACAAACTATGGACCTGGGATAGTAGTGTTTATGATGAATCTTTTTATCTGTGCATGGCCAGCAGAAAATTTACTCCACGTTGTAAGTAAATAAATAAATATTCCCAATGCAAAAATCTAAAAAACGTCCGTCAAATCGTACGACATCTTGATTGCGAAAATGTTTGCAATTAGTGTGATTTGATGGCAAAGGCCACTTATGATGCATCATGGATGGATATGTCGGCGGAGTGGATGAAAAATTATCTCATTATTTTACGAAGATCTCACCGACCGGTCAAGGTTTCCGTCGCTGGGTTTATTCCTACTCTTTCGTTCAACTTCTACGGCTCGGTATAGTAAACAAACGAAACAATCACGTAATTCAATGAAGGACTCGCAAGATTTTTTTTCTAAAGTGCATGGATTATATTTCGTTGAATATCACAGTTTCTATGGGCAGCATTTTCCTACGTCACTACTCTTCGCGCCATTATCTCGATGGATTCGTAAAATGAATGGGGTCTTCATTTGTATGAATGTTTTTCAATAGTCACACGGTCGTCGTCTCGCGTAATTTCACTTGCCTTGTAATTCAGAGTACATGTCGCGTTGCGTGCTCCGTCTCAGTGTAGGGTAGACCGGTGCAAAGTGGGGACGGTAAGCAATAAAACCTGCTACAACAATACCGAAAGCATACATCCATGGTTTTTCACACCAAAATAGTATTGGCACCGGTATGAAAGGATATTAAAAAAAAAAACTATATGGGGTAAAACGGGGTACCCTTTGATTTGACTTGCGGTAACTTTTGTTGGCTTCATTATTACCCTATTTTGCCCCACGTCGATATAACATTTCATGTCCCCATTTTGCCCCATGTCCCCGTTTTGGCCCGGTTTCCCCTACAGTGTAGGGCCTACCGCACTGCGCGCTCCGTGGCAAAGTGCACGTCACGCTAGGCGCTCTATTTTTCTGCCATCAAGCCGCCTTTCCTCATTTGTTCCAAGTCTTCAATTTTCGCTTGTAGACGTGCGTCTGCAGCCGCTCCCCCCTCCCCCCTCCTGTATCGCATTTGCACGAGGACACAGGGAAACTGCAGAAAACTTGCGCCGATAGAGTCGGTCATTCCAACTGGGTCTTGATGTTCGTATTCGATACTTCGAGTACGAACATCAATCCTCAGAATTCGACCTCCCGCTCAACGGTTCCAATAGACCAATTAGTGCACGGCTAGGCGGTCACCCATCCAAGTACTGACCGCGAACGATTCAGCTTAACTCTGGGGACCACCGAATAAGCCGCACACGAACCGCGCATTCACCGCTGTCGGTCCTCGGCATGAATGTAGTGAAGGTGTGGCAGCCCTGAGCCCCGGATTCCCCTGCCGGCCACGGGGGCGTGACGAGCGTCGATGACAGCGCGACGAGAGGTTCTAGGGAATCTCACCAGATTCTTCCCGCCACAGCTGCGGCGCATATTCTTTTGTTAGAAGTCTCCAGAGATTATTCCGAGCAACTAGCTCGCGTCTTTTTAAACCAGTTCCTATTAATATATAAATAAACGAGAACTATATAATATTACCTAGTGTTGAAATTAATTACTAACTTTATGGTCCAACAAAACCCATAAAGGGCACGATGCAGAGCCACCAGTGCGTCAATCGTGACACTACGTTCATGCGCTTTCGCAAACTATAATATTCGGTTTTCTTAATTCCTTGCAAGTTTTCAATCAAAATTCGACTGCACACCGAAGCGTTTATGTCAATATGATAATCCTGAATGTTTTGACGCATATGTTTAGCATATTAACAATGCTAAGTCGGAACTGAAAAATTTGTCTAGAGGTGCTTTCGATTTGCCATTGTAATGACGGTGCGCATGCGCCCAGTCGTTTCTTGGTACGAATTCGTATCAAAAAACGACCGTGCGCGTGCGCGATTACGTTGTAATAACGAAACAACGCCAAATCGAAAGCACCTTAGTACCATCGGTACAACAGGTAAAGCAGATTAAAAAATAAAAAAAAACAGCTGCAGCATCCTCCTAACTTTGGCTGGTACCGTTTTCTTGTGGCCAATGCGGATTGCTCTAATGTGGTGCTACGGATCCGTTCAAATAGTGAGAAAAAAAGCAGAGAATGGTTTAGCCAATCAGACAGGGTCGCGTTCTGAAATGATACCCTAGCAACTAGCTTCTCTCTCTGACATTCACATCAGCACAGCATGTTCTTTTCTTCTGCGTTACCCAAAGAGTTTTTAAACCGGCCCTAGAAGGTCTCGCTGGCTCTCGCCGGCTCTCGCATTGGGCACTCGGATGGTGGCCGTGGTTCTCCTAGCGTTTATTGTGTTGGGCCACCGTTCCTAACACGCTGATTGCAATTTCCGACGAATGACAAAACATAAGTAATTATCGCCGGATATTAAATACAACAATTAAAAAACAACAATTCACCGGAAATCACAAAAATTTTCACTATGACGACTCTTCCGAGCGAAACGCGAAGCATTCAATCCGAAGAGGTTCGCCCATTCCCTGAGGAAGAAAGCAGACCCATAGCTGACGCAATGGCAATGAGTATCGGTAACTCAGTAGAATATCTCGATATTCCAATCAGATCATCGAGTTACAAAAAAAATCAGAGGTAACTGCATTTTATCTGGACGAATTTTAGTTATACACTTAATTTCACATCCCATTCTCTTCGCCGTTAAGGTGATGTGAAACACGGTCGCCGGTAACAAAAACTGTACTGAATGTCGTTTTGAAACCACAAAAATAAAATTCTTTTCCTGGGGAATCGGCAGAGAAAGACAATTGTCTTTTTCTTCCATAGTCTACGGTCTCAAAACAGCTTGCAGTACAGTTTTTGTTACCAACTGGGCGGTGGGTTACACCACATGACCTTAAATGCTTCACCCTAATCGGTTCGATAACATTTTGATTTCCCTCAGAGCTATGAAGCTTGCCAACGGTCTCACAGCCGTGCTGATCGCCGACAGCGATGGGGTGTTGCCCAACAAAGACGATAGTCGAGAGGCAAACAAAGAAAACAACAAACATGGTAAAACTAATTTAACGTATTACGCATCGTAGATGTAGTTATTGCACACAGTACGGCAAGCGTGACAAATAGGAAGAAATGAAATTTGCATGCCATTTCTTTAAATCGTGCACATTCGATGTAATCGATGACTACAACAATTTGATTGAGTCAGTGTCCGTCTATTCGACAATATTATACTCAAAACATTTATTTATTTATTCATAGGACAAGTCCTTATACATGATTTATAGTTTATGAATGTATTGTTGTGAATATGTGTGTCACCTTAATTTATATGACACAATATGTATGAGGGAAGTTAAATATTTCTGTACATTCGGAGAAGGATACAGAATCACAGCGAAGGATATACTGCATAAGTGCGATCGTTACGTTCTTTTGATAATGCCCTGGCCTGGCCGTGACTGTAATTTGTGTGACTGGCGCAGAAAACATTTGTGATTAAAATATAGGAATCATATATTTATATATGTGAAAACAAAGCTACTTGTATGAGCAATCACAAATCTGATGCAAAAATAAGAGTCCGCATGTTATCGTTCCAAAGTTGTAGCTTCTTCAAAATGTAACCTGCTATTAAAGTAACGATATCTCTAAATAATAATATGATTTATAAATTGTCATCCAAAACGACAGTAGCTATCAAGCACGAGCCGAACGATGATCATCGGTATCACTATTCCGGGCCTCCCTTCAAGAGAATCAAGAAAGAGCCCAAAATGGTAATGATAGAAAGACTTTGAAGAAGATGATGATGAATTTAATTGAAATCTAAGAGCCCCAAAATTGATTGCTTCCCATTAGGCTGAGTGCCGATTGTCCATTGACGTTGGAAATATGAACGATCCACCGGACTTCCCTGGCATAGCTCGTTTCCTGGAGCATGTGATAGCAATGAGAACTGACCAGTACCCGCAGGTACCAAAACTGCCAAATGATTCAAATCATTCCACATTTTAACTATGAATCTATTGTTAATTTGTGCCTCTGTACAATTTTGCTAGCACTTCAACGACTTCATGAGCAATTTTGGCGGTTGGTTCAATTCTTACACCGGTTATGCAAAAACGACCTTCAAGATCGCAGTCCCCAAAGAGTTTCTCAGCGACGTACTTCAACGATTGGCTCGATTCTTCGTCAGGCCTTTTATTGCAAGTGAATCAGTAATGCCCTTCGCGCCGCAATTCGTAACTTTACCAAACTATGCGACGGACGAGAGATTGTACGATGAGCTGAAAGCCTTCTGGGAGTGTCGTTACCGAGCTCACAACATGACGATCGCGATCGAGGTAGGAAAATTACAGTATCTACAACGAATAAGCTATTATTATAGATCTTCCGTAATTATAATTAACGTCTCACTTTCAGGCGAATTTGGAACTGGATACTTTGGAACAGTATGTGATGGACAGTTTTTCGACCTTATCCAGCGACCCATTGCCGAGCTATTATTTCGGTAATTTCAAAGCGACGGACTTGGTAAACATAACTGGCGTCCAGAAAGTTTACGGGATTCATTTGGTAAACGGAAAGAACAACAAGGTATCTTTTGATCTTCGGGATGATTATTGCAATAATTCAATGCAATTTTCAATATGATTTGCTATTACTTGCAGATTGAATTTATCTGGACAATGCCGTTGCTGTACGAGTTCCACAAGAGGAAGCCCCTGCAGTATATCTCGACGATACTAGGCCACAAGGGAAAAGGTTCGTTGGCCAGCTATTTACAGTCGAAAAACTGGTGCCTCGACGTATCCTGCAACGTGTCGCAAAATCGCTCAAACTATTCGCTGGTCACGCTGTCTCTGACTTCCACCAATGAAGGAAGTGGGAAATTGCACGATACTATAAAGACGGTACATTCGTATATCAGTATGTTGCGAAAAGAAGGTCCCCAGAAACGAATCTACGAGGAAATTCAGAAAATCGAAGCAGCTGAGTTCAGGTAACTCGTATGGGATATAAATCAATAACGCTCTGTCGCCTCTAATAATAATAATAATAATAATAATAATAATAATAATAATAATAATAGTATATTATTGCATTATATGATAATGGTTATATTATATAATAATCCTTTTTGTCGATCGCCCCTCGGCTATTGAAATCTATATATGCAAGGAAGACTAGGCGTTAAAATCCTGCTATTGAAAAGTCGCTCTGAAAATAATTCATGTACACATCTACGTAGATACTCGGACGAACCGCGACCAATCGACAATGCTCTTGACCTGTGTGAAAATATCCACATCAATTCTCCAGCTAATTACCTGAACGGCAATGAGGATGGCTTTGAGCACGACTCGGTGGCAATTAAAGCGTGCCTCGACGCGCTGTCGCCGGAAAACGGAAATATCATCACGTTCGACAAATCCGACAAAACGAATTCGCAAAAAATCGAACCATGGTTCAAAACGAAATACACGATCACCGAGTTAGCCAAACCTATGATCAAGTATTGGAAAAACAGCGTACCCATGCCTGGGCTTCATCTTCCTGAAGCGAACGTTTTTCTTACCGAGGATTTTACACTGATCCGCGTACCCGAGGATGCTTCACAGTATCCCATCAAGATTCGCTCCGACGCGCTCTTGGAAGTTTGGCATAAACCCGATGTAAAACTTGGACTTCCCAAGTGCTATATAAACTTGTACTGCATATCTCCGCTCCCACTGGCATCACCAGAGAAGTGAGTATGATTTGAGGACTTGCGTGCGGAAGGGGGGTGGGGTAGTAGAGAAGGTTTACTAGTTAATTAACCGTATCTAACAAATTCAGTGCGGAAAAAGCTGCTATCGAAATTATTGGAAAAGTTCTATAAGCAGCACTTGTCTGCAACGAACAAAAAATTTATGATTTTTTTAAATCGTGATTTTAGAACTTCAAAAAGTGCCACAAAATGTTTTGTAGTAAATAAGTGAATCGAGCATTCAACAAGCGCTTTAACAATACCCGATTTCATTGCAGCGCGGTTATGCTGGATGTCTTCGTAGCGGTATTGAAGAAGTTTTTGTTCGAGCCATTGTATCCAGCAACCGTCGCCGGATTGTATTACGACATTCAGTCCGCCGAAAAAGGTCTGCTTATCAAAGTCAGCGGTTACAATGAGAAGCTCCCCGTAAGGAAGAAACACATAATTTCTAATTGAATTAAAGCCCGTCAAAAAAAAATCGGCAACTCAACGTCAAACATAATTCACCGTTCGAAAAATTACAGCTTCTCCTGCAAACGATCACGAAGTACATATCCCGTTGCTACACTACGGTGACGGAAGACTTATACAAATCGATGCACAAGAATCGATTGATTGAATACCACCACAATAAAATGCAGGAATCGCTAATCGAGTAAGTCACCTACCGATTTTCGTTTCAAATATCTTTCGAGTATTCGTGATTTAATCGACCGTACAACAATAAATCGTTAATATATTTTTTTTTTCCAGCGATCTTCAACTTTCGATCCGACGGCTCGTCTATTGGTCAGTCCTTGACAAATTCGCCGCGACAGCGCGTGTGAAGTTTGACCGGTTTCAACAATTTGCCAAGTATTTCTCGGAGTCCCTTTACGTCCAGTGTTTCGTCCAGGGAAACATGACGGACGCTGAAGCTATCGAAAGTGCACAAAAATGCATTGCGATATTGAACTGCAAGCCTCTCTTGCCGAACACCACACCACAGTTAAGAACTGTCGAGATTCCTCGCGGCGTACATTACTGCAGAGTCAGGGTCTTCGAGTCCGAAACTTGTTCCACGGTTTCCAATTACTATCAGTTTGGCGGCGATCCCATCACAATGACCGTCATGATCGAGTTGTTGAACGTACGCACCACGTTTGTATAATCATTCATTATTTATTTGTTTATTTACAGGACAAACTCTTATACAAAGTAAATACAGATACAATAAATGATTTCAGACAGATAGGCCGGCTAGGCCATCTTAGCCGGCTAAACTATTTTAGCCGTTTTAGCCGGCTAAGCTAATACAGTCTTCGAATTTTATGGCGGGCGTTCCCGTGCTAGTACCGAGTAGATGTCGTGTCGTTAGTTTTCTGAGTTATTTTCTGTAAATAAATAATAACAATAATGTTGTATGATAATATATTCTTCAAATAATCGAAGATTGATTTTCAGACGATTATCCAAGATTCGTCATTCGAAACTTTCGAGTTGGTCGAGTCCACAGAAATTAGTCCGCTGCGCAGTACTTCCGGCATTCACGGTTATTCGATTATGGAAAAAAGCGGTGAGTACGACACGATCGAGGACGTCGACACCGCGATCGAGATGTTGCGCATCTCGCTCTCGAACATCGTACGAGGGATGACGGATGAAGACTTGATCGGTGTGAAGGACAGTCTGATCAGTGAAAAAATTAGAAACTCCATCGCCATTGACCAGGAAAAGGATGTGAAGAGAAACTGGAACGAGATCATTTCTGGAGAATATAGTTTCAATAAAGCTGTACGAGAAATCGAGGTTTTGAGAGAACTCACGACAGAAACGATGAGAGCGGTCATGATTCAACTCACTGCGGATGACGCTAATACACGGAAACTCAGCGTCCAAACGATTGGGGATTTAGATCTTCAGCATCACGAAGGCAAACTTGGGGACGCCGAGACAGATGGAATAAGCGGTAAAAACTCTTGAAAATTCTTGACAACTTGAAGTTCTTGAACTCTTGAAAATCTACATCTATCGAACGGTTATCTAACGTTACATTTTAAATCCTATTTATCGATATTCAGCGTTCACAGTCAGTTCTGAGCAATCTGTCCCCGACCGTCGCACTAAAACTGAAAAAAATGATTGAATAAAAAAAAAAAAATTAAACAGGAAATTCTCAACGCAAAAGTAAAATAGTACTAAAATACTGTAATAAAAGTACTTTCCATTTTTATTAATGAAAAGTCAATCGACACGTAAAAAAAGAACTGGTACTTGTACGAGTAAAAAAAATCAATCGTTTAAAACTGCTTCACGACGAAAACATTGAATCAGATCGATTATTTAGGGAGTGAAAAAAGTGAATTGAATCTGTTTTCATTCACGAGTTTGCGAATCTTTAAACATGATTTATTCCTTGCTATTTGTCTTATGGGGCCTTGCGATTTTTCGACGAAATTTTTTATTTTTTTTATTAACTGCCACGTATTCAGACGTATTTTTACGCGCTGAACACGAATTCGCCGTCCTTTTTGACCTAAAGTATAATGCTACATTAAGAGACTCGATTTTATGTACGAAATTATGCACGCTTTTATGCACTTGGCCGGCCGAAATAGCTTGGCCGGCCTATCCGTGCAGCGCTAGTTCAGAACCGACACACGTGAGAGGCTAACGGAGACTGTTTCTTCAGTAACTAATCTTTTTTTTCAGGTAACGGTACTCCGACAAGCATTGACAAAAATAAAGGACAAAAGCTAACGTATATGACGGCTTTGCCTAACGAAAAGGAAAGACCTAGTAATTGTTATATCACCGACATCGAGGCCTACAAGCGTGACGTAATGGTTGTGCCCGTGCGCCGGTGCAACAACCGGCTGCTACTTAGTTAACAATTCTGCGATCAGTTGATGCTTTCGATAATTCA
This sequence comes from Stenichneumon culpator, assembly GCA_964017025.1. Classification (NCBI taxonomy): domain Eukaryota; kingdom Metazoa; phylum Arthropoda; class Insecta; order Hymenoptera; family Ichneumonidae; genus Stenichneumon; species Stenichneumon culpator. Next base: position 21,311,688 of record OZ024769.1, on the reverse strand, counting down.
ATATCGTTGAATAAGTTTTTATTTTAAATGTGTTTCATGTTTTAATAGTACTTTTATACGGCAATTTTAATATGGTTTTCATGTGTTTCATGTTTCGAGAGTGCTTCTGTACTTTCGTATCGTTCGATACGCTCACGAAGTGGTTGATAAGTTTAGCGGGTCCAGTTCGAGCATAATATTTCGAAAAGAATGTTCGGCGCGTACAAACTGCGAGCGGAAAGTGCATTGCGAGATGGTGAAACATTCAGTAAAATATATGTTATTTTTAATATTTTTCAGTCATCACCTTTTTTCAAATAATTTCATATAACATTAGATTACAATTTTTAACACTTTTTAATTTTATTTGTGTCGAATTGTTCATGACTTCGTTAATTCGAGGTTGTATATGAAGACTTTATAAGTTCAACGTACATATATTTAGTCAATGGTACTGTAATAAAGTTTTCTCGCAACTTTCGAATATGTAAGTGGCTTGTTATTTTCGCATATACAAAAATGGCAAGAGCGTTGAAATAAAACCGCAAATTCATTGGCTAAGCCGCGTGTACACGAAATAACTGGACTTTCAACGACGATTGCGAAGTATTCTTGACTGCTTTGCGGAAGCAAAATGGATAAAAATAAGTAAATTCTATTCATTGCATAGAAACCCATAATACAGTCTGATATTTTTCATCATCGATGGTTGTTCCTCTGCGCTGTGCTTTCGCGCCCTGTCGTCGTTTATGATGGATAGATATCACACTAATACTTTTTATAGTTCGGTGTTCTGTGCACGTTCGATTGACGATACTTTTGTTGATAACAATATAGATTATTCTACCTTCATCGGGGACCAAAGCACTAAAATTCTTACGACCACAGGGGCGAAACCAACAACATTTGCAATTATTTCACAAGGTCGTTTAGTGTGAATGTGTAAGTGTACAATTTTCATGTGTACAATTTGTCCTGAATCGTCCAACTCGATTTTTCACAATGCTCAGAGATTTTTACAAACCGTTTCGATATATACTTTTTTTAACGACGATATTTTGAGTACAAAAATAAATATCTTTCAACTGTTACACGCGCTGGAAAATACCAGTGTAGCTCGATGGTGTAACATTTTCTGACGCGCACTACAGTGCGAATCGTGCAACGACGCCGCTTCACGTTGTATCAATGAATAAAGTTGCTTCTTTTTTTGTTCCAAGAAAAAACGACCGGAGCAGTCTCTATAGTTCGATATTGCGAGCTAACAGGTGTAATTGAATGACCTTATAAACGATTCGAATTATCTTATAGCCGGGAGTATTATTTTTCCATTGATGATGTGGCTCGTCGGGGCACAATTTCTTTTTTTTATATACAAGAATACAAGGATGAGCATGTGTCAGTCGAGTCTAAGTTGAACGAGACCGTACACAGTTGAAAGAGGGGAAGATATAGAGCGACATGGCCGCGGTAGGGGAAATCTCGAATCGCAATGGGCGAGATAATTCGTCATCGGTTAACAAAAAGGCCAGTGAATCGCCAGCGCAATCGATTGAGATTTACAATCCGAACGTCGAAATCGCTTTTGGTTGGAATCGATTGACTCTTCATATGATCGGGCTTTGGCCCTATCAGACTTGCAAAAAAAGTCAGGCTGGTCTAATAATGAGATGCTTTCCACCGGTAATGGCTATGTGGTTAACGATGTTCATCGTTGTTCCACAAACTTCGGCCGCGGTGGTTTACACATTCGTACTGAACGACCTTATCGAAGTAATAGCAAATGTCGTTGGTTTCACTGGTGTGGTCGTAAGAATTTTAGTGTTTTGGTCCATCGGTGAAGGTAGAGTAATTTATAGTTATAAACAACAGTATCGTCAATCGAACATGCATAGAAAATCGGCCTATAAAAAGTTTTAGTGTGGTATCTCTCCATCATAACCGACGACTGGGCGCAAAAGCATACAGCGGAGGAAGAAGAATTGATGATGAAAAATGCCAAACTTAGTAGAAAGATTTCCATAGGAATTACGATTCTCGCTGTGTCTTTCTTGGCATCCTACGCTATATTACGGGTCTTTATCCAATTTATTTAGCTTATTTATTTTTATCCATTTTGCTTCCTCATATAGAAAGTTACGAGGGCGTAAAAAAAATCGAGTTCTTAGTGTCAGAGAACTTAAAATTGTCTAAAGTGTTGAGACATGTGATTTTTAGTCGGCGCGCGTGTGCGTGTCCCTGTGCGTGTATAAGGCAGTCCTTGCGAATAGTGTTCACTTCGCATAAGTTTCAGAGAAATGAGGGCGAATTGCAAACACTTCTGGGTGATATAAAAATCTGAAAAAAATAAAGCATATTAAAGATGCTGAAAAGATTAATTTTGCCTAATCATAATTCCAAAGCGTTATTAACAAACTGACGAAAAATAAAATTGTTGAACAAATCTCCCGGATACCTAACTTTTTATTATATAAAAACGATTCGTTCACTTTGAGGATTACGTATGAATTTTTGCAGATTTTTTAATTCACTTTGAATTTTTTTTATACGGGAATAATGTGTACAATGTCACAAAATGCAAAGTGAATTTAAAAATCTAAAGAATAGGAAATAGAATCTAAAGAATTCATACGTATTCAAAAAAATGAACGAATCATTTTCATTTTAAAAAAGGTTACGTTCCCGGGAGATTTATTAATAACAATTTGTTAATAACATGTTGGAATTATTATTATGCACATTCGATCTTTTCAACGCCTTTGTATGATGCTTGATTTTTTCAGATTTTTATACTATTCAGAAGTGTTTAGAATTCCCTCTCACTTCTCTGAAACTTATGCGAAGTGAACACTATTCGCAAGAACTACCTTAATTTATTGTCATTCTCTCGTGTGCGTGAAGGTGATCGATTCTGGGACCATAAAATCGCTAAGAGTGAAAGACCATCCATCTATTCTATGTAATTATTCACTTGCAATTATTCACTTGTAATTATTCACTTTTGCAGACCATCCATTTATTCTATGTCGATTTCGATACACCCAACTGTACGGACTTCGGCAAGCATCTATTCACCCCGAGTTATTTTCCTTTCGATATATCAAAACGATCAACTTACACTTCCATCTGGGCGGCACAGCTTGTAGGATCCGTCGGTGCAGCGATAGCTTACTCGAGCGCTGACAGTTTCGTCGCCGGGCTGATCCTTCACCTATGTGGTCAAATCACCATTCTTCGCTACGCTGTAGCCAAGGTCATTGCTAATGACACGCTGGTGGACTCGAAAACTTTTCGCTCAAATCTTGCGGTTATAGTGAAACGTCACAATATCCTCACACACTTGGCCGGAGAAATCAAGGAGGCCGTAAAGTGGATGCTTCTTGTGTTGTTACTAGATTACATGATTCATCTTGGCTTGCAACTTTTCCGGCTGATGGTGGTGGGCATTACTAATAACGCTTTGCGATCGCATTGTCATTCTTACCTTTTTGCAACCCTAGCGGAACTGGTGCAACCACGGATTCGAGGTTGCATCGTAGTCGCAGTCGCACTAGGGTTGGCTAAGCATGCATTTGCTAGTTGCAATGGCTATAGTCGGAGCTGTTCTTACGGTCCCGCCAAATGTAAGTTTCAGAAAAAAATTCAAACTCTTCTCGATGGGATAAAGGTCTGAAACAATCAACCATATGGGAGGTGCTGCAAATACAGTTTTTATGCAATAATAATTCCACAATGTTATCAACAAATTAACGACAAAATAATTGTTCAACAAATTACCCGGCGACTTAACTATTCTTTTTAATGAAATTGATTAAGAAAAATAAACGAATCATTTTTATAAAGGAATATTGTTGCGTTGCCGGGTAATTTGTTGAATAATGATTTGAATCTTCAATTTGTTAATAACAAATTGAAATTATTATTTGACAAAAACAATCTTTGCAGCACCTCCTATATACATGATTTTTTTCAGATTTTCATCCCATCGAGAAGTGTTCGCAATTTTTTTCTGAAACTCAAGTTTGGCGGCCTGTACCGCTTCGACTACTTTAACGTTTATGCAACTCTGCTTTGATGCTGGACCCGAGCGATCGCTATGCAACTCCAAGTCAAATAAATAAGACTATACAACGATGGTTGCAAGGGTTACAGGAAAAACGACGTTAATATAAAGGTTATACGTGAGTCAACAAACAAAAATGTTGAACATTGTGCGTTAGTCTATCGACGTCTGCCAACGTTCACCCAGTTCCGTTAGGGAAAGCATGTAAAGATAGAATGCATTGTGATGAAAAATCTGTTTGTCAACACGTGTCGCCTATTTTACAAAATCATTTGTGTGATCAATTTGCGATGATTGTCATCAAATACTACTTTATATTTCAGACTGTGACGGACCATCAGCCAGGACAGTTTCCATTGACCGCAGTCATTTTCTGTATTGCATCTAGCAACGTCATAGTCGTTCACCTCCTAGGTTCTTGCTACATCGGTGAGATGCTCATAGAAGAAGTGAGTACAAAATATCAAACGTGCATATCGTTAAACTGATAATATCGTAATTATACGATCTGGAAAGAATTCAGCGTTTTGGCATTTCTTTTTGGGAGTTGTTCTTATAAAGTGTCTAGGCATTATCGTGGTTCATTTGCTTACCGATGAACGCAGAGCGAGGAAATCGGGCAGGCATGTTATTCGTGCGAATGGTATAATTTGTCACACGGAGATGCAAAAGATTTGATGCTTGTGATGCAACGAGCGAACAATCCGCCCAAAATGTGGGCTGGACAGTTTGTGCCTTTTTCCCTGGAGCTCTTCGGCGACGTGAGCATCTTTCTCAGAGTACTCGTGACAGTAAAAGAAAATTCGATTCGCGACATATACTATTTTTCAGGTGCTCAAAACATCGATGGGATATTTCTCACTGTTGCTCACCATGAATGAACAATCGTCCGAGGTTCCATCGAATCCGTGAAATCAGTCGATATAGAACAATTATCGCCCGACCGTAGTTACCACGTTACAAACAAGGTGTAAAATCCTTTTTGAAATTCAAAAAAATAAATGCCGCAACTATTAAAAAAAAGTAGTTTGCAGTTATTTTTTATCACTCCCAAAGCGCTCAAACTTTCTTAAACTCGCTCCCTCCATTAACTTTACATACATTTTTTCGCTGTTTTTGGCGGGAATATTTTGTGGGAATATATATATTTTTTTATATTCCTGCAAGAAGTGCAATAATTTTGTTAAAGTTTTACCAACGATTGGCCCGCTAATGTCCAGTCCCTGACCATGTATTACCGGTTTTATTTTCAAAACTTTCTACCCATAATGGAGATATAAATCTTTTTTCATAAGTTAATAGTATCGTCCAGCTTGAAGGCGCATCGCGACGTCATATTACCTGATCGATAGCTTTTGAGTTTCGAACACTCTACGCAGAGATGTAGAAAAAAAAAAATCTTTATTTAAAACCGTTTATATAGTCATAACGGAAAGCTTGCGGGTCACCAGCCGCGTATTATCCGCAAGTTATATTTTCAAAACTTTTTACGCATAATAGAGGCATACATCTCTTATATTTATAAATCAATAGTATCGTTTGATCGTTCGCCACGACGGGACACCGCAACATATTTATTACCTGTGCGAGAGCTTGTAACTTTCCAACTCGCCACGTGTCGAGCTGAACAACATGTTAACCGCTTATTAGGAGACGCGATAGTGTATCGGCGCCAAGCATATATTTATATATAGTTATACCGTAAAGCTTGCGGGTCACTGACCAGGCATTACCGGCGAGCTTTATTTTCAAAACTTTATACGCATAATAAAGGTGTAAACGTTTTTTAGAAAATAATATCGTTTGACCATCGATCCAGAAGAGGCACCGCAGCGTATTATCCGCACGAGAACTTTTAAGTTACCAACTCTCCACGCATCGGTGAATTATACGTGCGACCATACTGGATGAATATTGTAAACTTTCTCGGTCTTGTACGATATTTTTTTTGCATCATTCATGCGTCGTTTCACCACGCACGAAATTTCTCAAGTGTGGTAAAAAACCAATCTGTCGCGACCTGGCAGTGATCGAGAAACCTGTGTCGCGTCGATATCGACAAAGGATAATGCAAGTATGACGCCGGTGATTCCTGCCTCTACGTTCTTCTATGTAAGTTTTTGGAATGTTTAGAATGTTTAAAAAATTCGAAAATTATATCTACAAAAAATGAACGTTTATGCGTCGGCGCCGGCGTCGGGGTCTGTGTCAGTGTCAGTGATTGCTTCTTCTCCTTCTTCTGTTCTATTTTTTGTTGACTCGTATACGGCTGTTACGTCCGAGTGACGAGCGGAGTTCGTTCCCGAACGTACAAACCAATCTTCAGTAATTTGTACCCATTCGGTGAAGCCGCAGGAGAAATCTGCCTTACCAACTCGAAAATTGTGAGCCACGCGCCGATTACAACATCCAGTGTCGATCAGCTGATTACGTTCCGTGCTAGTTGTCCGTGTGATAAAGCACGGAAATCCGACTCCGGTACTTCGCGTCTATCAAAGCAACGCCCCGGATGAATGCGCAGTCAATCGCATGGAATAAATCATTCTGTTATACCTGCGATCGTTAAAACTTAACAATCGTACGTTAAGTGTAATGATATTACAAAGTACAACGAATTGATCAAAGGTAAACATGGCTGGCAGCGGTGAGGTTCTCGAGGGCTTTCTCTGCCCGATCTGCATGACAGACCTCAAAACACCGAGTCAATTGACAAAACACTTCGAGGACGTGCACAACGATGATCCCGAAATATTGAAATCACTCAAAGGTAATCAACGTAAAATATAAAATATCTACGAAAAAAACAAAATTGTACGTTTTTTCTCAAATTTATTTACAAATATATTTACAATTTTTTGGTTATTCTCAAAGTTTATCGGCTATCTTATAACGTGTTTTTCGTTTATCGTAAGTTTTTTTTTTTTTCAAATTTTTCTCCCACTAACTTTTCGCTGTTCGATGATTTGAGGTTAACTGTTTATTCAGAAATTTAAGAAATTCTCGTTACGACGGGTCGTTAAGCTGTCGCTGAAAAATTTGTTCGTTCACTTCGATCGAACAAAAGATTCCCAAATAAGACAAGACACTGGAAAGTTTCGTCGAGGATAATTAGCATTATTAATTTTTTTGTCGAAAAATACGTCAATTTTAAATTAAATTAAATTAAAGATGTTATTTTTTTTCGTTTAACGGCAATTTATCATAAATTTTGCTTATTCCCAAAATTTATTGGCAATTTCGTATCTGATTATGTTCTACTAATTTTGCCCTGTTCCAATTCATTTTTCGACATTCAACGATTAAAGGTTAGGCACACCATTTACACAGAAAATCTAAGAGATTCTTGACAATTGTGGCTGTAAATGTTAATATGTCGCTTACAGATTTGTTCGGGAAAGCCAAGCAAAAGATTCTCAAGCAAGACGAGACGGTGGAAAACTTCGTTGAAGCGCAACGTCCTGCTGCTGAACGGAGGCACAGTCCGGAGATCAATTGGGGCCCGCAGGATATAGGTATGCGATATGCTTTAACTTTGCGACGCTTCGATCTACAAAAATATGTTAAAATCATCGGGCAATATTATTTCTTAAAATTGTTGAACAATTTTATTTGTTGAAACTGTTGGACAATATTATTTGATAAAATTGTTGAGCAATAATTATTCAGGACATTTCAATCCTGCGCTGTGTTAGGTAAAATTGAATATGTTTTATGTTAGTTATCGCACTTATGTTTTTCAGGAGCCATTCAGACCCATACGAATTATTTCAAAGAAATTCGAAATGCCAGACTGGAAAGATACTCAACAGAGACCAATAAATTATTGATCAGGCTGGACAAATTGTTGAACAATTTGCCAGTCGATCCGGTCGACAGAAAAGGTAACACAATATTTATGGGATTATGTGATCAATGTAATACATAATGAATTTTTGTTTTGTTTAATCTTGCATTTGATTTCTCTTTTTCCACACAGTACATGAAAAAGCTATAGTTCCGTGGATAGACGACAAAGATGTGAGACTCTGTCCGACGTGTGCAAGGAGTTTTCATCTCACTAGAAGAAAGCATCACTGTCGTCTGTGCGGCGCAGTCATGTGCCATGATTGTACCATGTTCCTATCTCTTGTAGATGCCCGTAAGTTATTTATTATTCATTTACTTATCTATTTACTTATTTATTTACGGAACTAATCCTTTTACCTGAAGGTAACAATTTAGTAATGATTATTCTTTGGTACAATGTATTATAGATTGATAATAATTATTATTATTTTGTACTATGCCAATCCACACACCGCTCGATCGTCTGTTCGTCGCACAACCCGCTTACTTCGTCAATCGCTCCATCGCCCAACCACCTTAACTGCAAATGTAACATTTTTAATCGGCTAAACTGATATTTTTTATATTTTTCAGGAAAAATGACTAGCCCAGTATCGCAAGACGATTCGGCAATATCGCCGACGGCTCACGAGTCCCAATTCACCGGTAGATTTGTGCGAGCCGGAATTGGATTGACGAAACTCGCTCGATCGCCGTCGAGCGGTAGTCTGAATAGCGTTTTATCGTTGATGAACGATCCGTCAGGTGGCGAACAAAATTTTCGTCTATGCGTGCACTGCAAGGATTTGCTGGATGCCAGAGAAAGACTGAAAGCTCGACAATTTGTGAAACCGGCCGTGACTAGGCACTACGATGAAATGCGGGTTAACATGGAAGAGGCCACTCGGTACATGTCGATGTACAATAAAATGTGGGACTCACTGAGGTAGAAATAATTTTTCTCCGTTCTATTATTAACCATCCGATCGTCTAGTAGATTGGATTTTATTTATGAAAAAATCAGGGTATGTCGAAAACCCCGGTTGCTTCTTTTAGGAAAAAGCCAATATTACACCTCTTTTTTCATAGTTCGCGCAATTTCCGGAAGGAGGAAGGAGGAAGCGAAAAGATTGAAAAGTTGCGCGTCATAAAAAAATTGTTGATATTGTAATATAAAAGAAGAAATGTCGGAAGCGTAAGGGTTACCGTTCAAAAAGTGGATAAAAAAGTTTTTATATAACAATTTAACTAGACTCCCCGCTAACATAATACCCTAAAAGTACATTTCGATACGAGTGCGAAAAAACTTTTTCACACTCTTTCAGAAAACGCTTTTCGCACGAGTGTCGGACAAAATTTTATTTCACGAGGTGCGAAAATGGGGTTTTTCGCCCGCGAAGCGTGCGCAAACACCGCCATTTTTCCCACCGAGTGAAATAAAATATTATATTTCATCATAATAGAATATTGTAGAAGTTGAGAATTCGTCTTTCTGCTAGACGACCTAGAGTTTCGAACTTTTACCCCAAAGTTTTTTTTCAAAGACGTAGACTAAATGAAAACGTTTTGTTTCACTAACTTAGCGAGGGTGAGACGACGTACGACCTACGTGACGCTCAAATATTGCGAATGAAGATAGCCAAGATCGGCGAAAATGTGGATTTGACGAGCAAACGAATTCTCGCGCTGGTCACGGTTGATGCGGAAAATTCTTCGAACGGACCGCGGCCACCGAGTCTGAGGCTCTACCAGATGATTCGAACCACAGCCATGATATTCCTCAAGGAACAAGTCCTTACTATACCGTCGCTACCGACTGAGGAAGAATACGCGGAACTCGTTGAGAAACGCGAGAGGCGAATTCAGGAGAGGATAGCTTACGAAAGACAACTCGAGATGGAAGAGTTGCAACGGGAAAAACGGAGGGAACAAAAAACTGATAATTGGAACTCCCACAGTGGCGCTTCTACGAAGAGCAATGAGGTAGGATTAATTAAATACCTAAATTCTTATAGTAATTTACAATTTTTCACAACCTAATATACAAGGTATTTATCCACATTTCTGACCTACCACAGCGCGACTCTGAGTCATGAAAAATTGCTAGGGTGCTCGCGTTATCTATGTTTTTAAATTGTCTGTCACGTTCATATCGTTCATATAAATGACCAACAGATTGTTGCAATTCGGACTAGGGCTGTACAGATAGGCCGCCCTAGCCGGCTAAAATATCTTATCCGGCTAATGGATTTTATAGTTCGGCCGGCTAAGTCGTCTTAGCCTGCTAAACTATTTTAGCCGGCCAAGTGCATAAAATCGAGCCCCTTAATTTCGCTTTGTACTTTAGTCCAAAAAGGCCGGCGGATTCGTGTTCACCGGAAAAAATACGTAGAATTATGTGGCAGATCATTCCAAAAAAACGAAAAAAAATCCGTCAAAAAATTCCAAGGCTATCCCTTTAGAGTCAATTTTTTGCGTTTTTCAAGGTCCTCAAACGGCACGATAAAACGATTCTAAAACTCCGTACAAGGGCCTATATTGTGTATTTTTTCCCGTCGAACACGATGGGCGCCTCGGATTTTCCCCAACTCCATTGGGAGCCGAGATATCCAACGTTTGAAAATCACAAAAATCGACGTTTTTTCAAAAGTGGGTCAAACACCGAAAAATCGTTGTTCATTCGATTTTTTTTTGTTTCAAAGCTATATTCAATGTTTTTTTTCCCGCTGATCACGAATATAACAATTATTTTAGTCCCAACCCAATATACTAGGGATTTTGATAGTATATTACCCGAAAGTTACGATACGAATTAGTTGCATAGCCGATTAAATTTTTCAGCCGGTCATGGAAAAATCGGACGGTTGGGGTCCCTCGAACGCCGCAGCTTTGCTTCCCTCGTCGTCGATGGATCCGATAATCGAACAGATGAGCAATCTTCGATCGTACATAAAGCAAGCGAGAGCCGAGTGCAAGTACGACGAGGTTGCCACTCTCGAGAACAACTTGAGAGAACTACAGAGTGCCTACTTCGCAATCAAACAGGGCAGCAGCGATGGATAATCGTTCATATTATTCTCGCACAAACGGATCCCCGACTGATTACGCATTGATCGCTTTGCGATAAAAAAACGAATTTTATATCCATTCGAAAGTACGAAATTTGCGGATACACGAAGGCTGAATCCGGTGATTCGAGGCTAGTCAAGTGAGAAATGAGAGAAAAACAATAAATTGCGCGCGCTTTCGAAGTTCCGCGAATCGTACGGAAGAGCTTCTCTTATCTCACGTACTCTGTATCCGTAAATAAGGTCAAAGAGTCGTTTATGGGTCATCTGTGTTTCAAAGCTTTGCACATAATTTTTTTTATATCGGTGCACGTTTAAGTACATTCTATTGTTTCGTTGTACTCGAACGGCTACTAAATACCACGCGATATGTGTACCATGCAAAGACGGCATAATGGTATATTTCGAATAAATATTTCCAATTTGTGTACCGCTGAGGCTACTATGACATAAGGTGCAAAAATGCTCTCTACGATCATTCCAATATTCCTATTTTTTGTTATTGTTATTTTCATATACGAACGTTGAATACTATTTCGATCACGTAATTATCAGCTTAGTTTTGAACATTGTTATTTAATTGTACAATTTACTATTACTACGTCCAAAAAAAGTGCCTCGTCACACCTTGATCACGCATGTACGTAAAATACTGCTTCGGATGTTATTACCCGTTTCGTATATCCTTATTTGCGGCTCCCGCAACTTGGTACGCGTGAACACCTCATTGATGAAGGTGGCAAGTGGGTTATTTTTGAAGTTACGAAAAAAAAATCTGTACCTCATCTTCGAGGTCGTGATATCCTGATAATATTTCAAACTTTTGAATCTCATTCATAATACCAGCTGAGTTATGATTGTTGTGACGCGGGCTAGGCATTTTTTATTTTTACCGTGAAAACAATTTTGGAAAAAAGAAAAAAAAGCACCGCTGGGACGTAATAAGAATCCGATAGTCGAATTTTTGAACTTTAGATTCCGGGAATGCCTAGCGATCTGGACTTGTTAGGGAGAAATCAGGATATTTTGTAATTAATTGGATTTTTTCAAAAATTTAATGAACTGGTCTTTTACAAAAATAATTCATTGCTGAAAATACAATATCTCGATACATATTTGAAAAAAAGTTCCCTCTTAAAACTAAGAGTACGTGCACTTACGTAAAAACAAAACCGACGACCACCCTATCATTTGCTACTTTATTAATAATATTATCTTGTGTTTATTTACTTTTTGAGTTTATGATACGTTTCACATTAATTTTTGAGTTTACGATACGAATCTTCAAGTTTGTTTTTTTTTTTACCACACATGTAACATTTTCTTACCGGAAACTCATCGGAAGTTGAGTTCTAGGCTTTTACTAATAAAAACAAATGTCCGACAAAATTTAGTGTTCTATGTAGGATGGTTTTCTCTCAGGAATATTTGTAAAAGGTGCCTCAAAAACCCGGAAAAATCGGGGAATTTTGAAGTCCGCAATGCTTAACAATCCTTGATAGATTTCTTGACGATTCTTTACGCTCCAGAAAGTTATTTCGGAAAATCCACTACAGAGATTTTATACTTTTATCAATCAGATGCTCATGGGTATTCCCGTTCCTGCTACATTCTCCGCATGTATAGAAATCATCACATAAAATAAATCATTACTCAGGTAGTTACGGAAAAATGAAAGAATGCGATAAAATTTGTTGACAAACGAATAACATATTAAGTAATCTTAAAAAGCCAATCCCAATAATTCCAATAATACATCGCTTCCACAGATAGTGTGGAACAACGTTTTTCCTAGTGACTAGCAAGCTAAAATAATGTCAAACGAATATCTCGTTACCGTTTGTTAAACTCCAGAACGGTAACAGGAAATTCCCGAGAATTCAGCACATTGTTCGCCGCGTTGTTTCCCACTGTTGCCTCGTCGGTTACTTCGTTCCGTTTCCGCATGCCACCTTCGACAACGAAGCAGGGAAGTTCCGTTTCCGGAACAGATCTTTTCATGCTTTCATTTTTTAGAGAAACCTCGCCATATTCCGACGTTTCACTGTCCAGAGATTGCGCAGAAACAATCGCGGAATTTCCCCGTGAAGAATATTCAGAACTGTCTGTTTCGTTATTATCATTCACATTTGATTCGCTCGAGTTAAATCCAGTTCTGTCGTTAATGCAGAGCGGAAGTTCGGCCGACCTCAATTCTCGATGAAAATATGAAGCATTTGCTCCAAGGTGCGCGCTACCGATGCTGGTTGGCAATTCTTTTGAGGCCCCAAAATTTCCAAGACACGCTGGCAATTCCGTGGAGGACATCTCTCTGTTCTTCAAGACCTGACGATCGTTCGTCTTCACATCGGCACAATCAGAATCCCGGTGCACGCGAGCTTCATCATTGGCGGACGCACCTTGGCCACTTTTCGTCGACGCGGTGGGGTATAAAATATTCAAATCCGGGAAAATTGCTTCGTGCAATTCGACGTTCTCGTTTGAGTTTCCGGTCTCTGAATCAAACTTGATCAAGTCCGACCGCGAATATACTTCGTCGCTTCCGTTACGATTAATTTGACCGGATTGACCGCTTCCGCTGAACTTCATCAAGTCCGAGATTTTCGCGTCGTTGGACGATTCGGAAGTGACGGTATTTTTTTGGTTTATCATTCTTTTCTCAAAATCGACCGACGATTCGGGACTTTTGTAAACTCTTGCATGATCGAGAACCTGATTGGACCTTGATTCTGCGTACTGCATTTCAAAAACACCAACATCATTGTCGTTTACAGCGAAATTGTTGTCGTCGGTGATGGCTTCGCTGTCGAAGACACACATGGGATAGTTAATTTGGCTCAATGGAATTTCCGATGTGGTGCGCTGACAAAAATTCGAATTGTTCGAAACAGACTCATCGTTTAGATTTCGTTGTTGAAGCAACTCCGCTATCGAGTCAACATCGACCGGTGCTGCTGGACCGTAAGTAGGCCTCTGTGGAGCTGCAACTATATGAAGAAAAACTAATTAGTCGGGTAAGCGTAAACATTGTGAATGACCTAAATTTTGATGGTTCTGAGTCTTGAATTTCAGAATCAATGAACATTTGTATGAAGAGAGGCCAGTCTTACAAGAGCCTTCATTGTTGTAAACAAAAATGATGAATCCACTTATTTTGTATCAAAGACACAGTAATTTTGTATAAAAGATGAATACTAGATCGGACAAAATTGGAGGAGAGAGTCTACAATTTCAATTTCATCAAAGCAAAAGCCCACAAAGACGAACAATGAAAATTGTAAAGGGCCAGACAAAAAGACATATGTTTTTCTAAACTTTGTGCAACTTTTGCCTTTTTCTATTTGCCATGACGATATTTGGTATTTTGGCGCTCCGATTTAATGCGTATCTAAGTTTTAGTAATTTGAAATTTGTATTCTCGGTACATTCCTTTCAGGTATATTAGGTAGTACAAATATCAGCGGCTCGGCATTTCCAATCTTGAAAATATCACCTTTCTACGTCACACGAATCTAAATTATGTTCATTTCAAATGTAGAGAATTAATTTTTCCAACATCTGAAAGTGAATTTTTGAATAAATGAATATTCAAATAAATTGTCGTTTGATAAAATAGTTATTTGACTTAAACATTTGCTGAGTGTAAATATTCCAAATAACTCATTTACCGTTACTTTCATTTTTGCAATGATGAAATTTCAAAGTATTGGCTGTTCTAAAGGCGATACTACAAAAAATATTACCATTCTTATACAGATCATAGGACCTACTTTTCAATACATCCTGCGCCAGATAGTCCGCAGCCCGAAAAAGTTCGGCCTTCATCAAAAGATTAAGAAGAAGACCGACGCTCGGTCTCTTCCTTCCCATGGTTCCCCACTCTTCAAGGAATATCTCTGCTGCGAGTTTTCGCTCTTGACGAGCCGCTTGTTCCACGATTCTGTGTTAAAAATAAATCGCCAATTTATTACATAGTCTGAAAAATAAAAGATTTAGAAGCTTTTTTCGGTTTTTGAATCTGCAAAATCAGCAGACCATTCACATTTTTTTCGATGTCTTTTGCCTCGAAAATATAACAATGTAAAGTTATCCTATCATAAACTCTTCTACATGTTACTAATTATACTCATTTATTCTTTACAACGGGAAAAAACCCTTTTATAAAGAAAACAAAATCATAGTCTATTACATTTGAAGTAAATAGTATAGTAATATTCTAAATAATATTCGAAAGTAATATTCGAAAGAGATTTTCAATGTATTATCACAGCTTGCCTGGTGTCAATAGCATATCGTAGATAATTTGTCCCTTCGATTCAATGCTCGATATACTAACGCTATGTATTCGCCAGGAAATTTGGGAACATCGTCAGTTCCCTCTTTGGTGACCGAAGCCATGAGTCTTTTCCAATTGTCCGAGGGATTGAGTATCAGTCCAAGGTTGTACAGTTCTGCGGGACGTAGCTTTCGGAGCTCGGTGTTCACGTCGATAATCATATTTATTAACTACGATAATTAAAATCCAAAGTTCCAAATTCGAAACCAACATTCAAAGTTCACTCGCGCACAGTGTTTAACCTCAACGTGAGGAAAACTTAAATTCAGTTCACTACCGGTATATTATTTTCAAGTCAGACGATAACAGGAACACCGAAGACTAAAAACCTGAATTGCCCAGTTCGCCTAAAACTCTGACGTTTTTATACAACATGTGGCATTGTACGAACACATTCATCGTTAACTTTCACTGCATGGCGTTCACGTACCGAAAACCGAATGTGCTGCTGCTGTCTGCTGTCACAGAGCCTCAGGTTTGCGCGAGGGGTGACATACAGAGGTGCTTTCGATTTGACGTGTTTGGTTGTTAGAACGTGACTGCGCGTGCGCACATGCATTTTCTTACACGAATTCGTAACAAAATACGACCGCGCGCATGCGCAGTTGTGTTATAATAACGGGAAACGCCGAATCGAATGCAACTCAGTTCACCGAATGCGAAAAGTGTCGATCATGACCAACCTCATCATATCGAAAGTTTCTAGCACAATTTAAGTCCGAAATCTTTATAACTAAATATCAGAGGTATCCATGGTTGGATGAAATTTCCGTATAGTAATCCTCGGATAGATTTGCATAGTCTAGTCAAAAAGTTTAATGGTACAATGATTTTTGTGACAAATATAAAAATTCCGATGGATATTCGCATCGCTCTCACTACCTACGATTACTTAAGTTAATAGGGAGCTGATATGAACTCTGCTCCATTGACCGAATAATTATGATGCGGGAATTATTTTTTTCTTGAAGCTATCCCTCTAGTCGCATCCGTTTCACTTCACCTCAACCGAATTTATTATATCCGTATCATAATTTTGGGCAGAAAATAATAGAGACAAGTAGGGTATAGCAGAAAAATGTTTAGCATTCTACGTTTTATTGTCTGAGTAACGTTAAAAACTTGTCTGATAACAAACATCAGTGTTTATGAAAATTATATTATTTAAAAAAGTCCTCGACCCTTCTTGTTGTTCCTTTCCATGCACAAAGGAACAAACGATACAAGGAATTTATCGCTGAATTGAGATATCAACGTAGCAAGGTTAAGTAATTTTCTTTGAACTCAATTGAGTTATGCATTCGCGTTTACAACCCAGGAATAGCATAACTCTTGCGAATCACTCGGTGATTTCACTTGATAGCCTGAAGCTTGATTGGTTCTTGATAGTCTGAGTATTGTTATTCTTCGATTGAACAGACTCTTGGCTCGTGCCCCGTACTTATCCAAAGGTGGTTCCTACAGAAAAACCAAATATGAAAAACGAAGTTCTAAACGGAGAATAAAATATATGAAGTTTGTGAATGTCTAGTCTAGTATAAATGATATTCTTCATACGTATAATTACGTTATAGATGATTACAGATATATTCTTAATGTTAAATCAATATATTAGCTAATACTGTTTTGTTCGTTAATAAATAAATAAATAAATGAATACTACAAAATAAAAAATAAAAATCTGTCCAGACTCACCATGTGTGATTCAAACACGTAATTACATGTTCGATATAAAGCTGATAGGTTCCTGCTCTAATTCCATTGGTTCTTGGAATAGTTCCACAGAGGTGGTATGCCTATCAATCAGATATAATATTTAGATACGAAGAGATAATGAAGTAGCATCGTATAAGAACTCAAACCTACGTTGACAATTGTATCTGCAACGGCTTCGGTCCGTCTTCGATGCCGTCTCCAGGATTCGACGAAGAATCTTCGATCGTGGGCATGGGAGATACCGTGCTGGAAGGTGCATCACTATTCTCGTCCAAACGAGACGTGCTAGGTCGTCGCGGGCGCGTGAAGTTTGTGACTGGGAGTCTGGAAAAACAACTGATATGTCTCACAAAACTATTGAAAATTTGTCTGGCAAATTGATACCAGAAGGGATTATACTCACGGAGCTTTCTCTGAGGTTACATTCTCTTTTGGCTGGCTGAAAGATTTTTTTTAATTCACCTTATTTATACGAACGTACATTATAAATAGCGTAGTTTCGAGCCTTGTATTTGATATATATTTTTCTAACGTTGCGTTGATCGATAATAACGAAAGTGCAAAGTACTACAGCAGGGTGTAAAAGAAGCTGTAGAGATAAGAGTTACTTTTTTGATAATCAACGTAGGATGAGCCCTAATGTTCGAATCGGCTTATTTACTAATCGAAATGTGGTTTTATCGTCGTGAGTTTTATCGTCTAATCTTCCCAGAATCGTAAATGGTTCGCAGAATATTTGACATTGTTAAGAACTGTCGAGGTGACATTGACAAGTGACGGCTCGACAATAATAGTAACATATAATAATAATAGTAATAAATAATATTTTATGAAATAAAAATTAAAAAAGCATTTGTTCTCTTGTCGTTTTAAACTTACTCCGCATCCTCGTGTGCAGATTCGTCGACTGCCTCGCCTGCGTTTGCTTCCACTAGAAAAAAAAATGACGGGCGATATAACAGTAGTTTGTCGATCAACGATCTACAAAGAAATCAGAATGCCCCGAAAATTAGCGTAGAATGAAAAAGTAGAATTACGAGCTGCATGATCCTTCTTGCGACGTGCGTTGGCACGTTTGCTCGTAACCGATACCTGATCGGCCGCACCGTGCATCAAACTGTTTCTGTACAGTAGCAGAGATTTCCATTCATCGCTTTGCGAAGTTAACAGCCCAGCTTGCAACTCCTTGTCTATGAGCTTCAGTCTGCGAAAAGATAAAATACGAGTTAAAAAAAAATAAAGAAATTGCCGCTAACACTGTAGCCTTATAATTTTACTCAGGGAATTATTTGCATTAATATTATTAGTAATCCCTTTTCGTTTTCGAAAGTTTAGAATACACCGGAAATAAATGACAAACGAGTAAGCAAATAAAAAATCCTTACACAGTGCGCTTATCCGTGTCGACAAGCTTGTACGAAAATTCGGCAAGAATTTCGAGAAACGGTAGATTCGCCGGAGGAGTCGCTGGGTCGTGTTCCGCCCCGTTAGGTGGTTTGATCACGAATGAAATACCGTCCCCGTGCAACGCAAGTAAGGCCCCGCTATTTTTAACAGCATCGAAGCCGAACGACAGCGCGAATCTCTTCGCGAGCTCCTTTATCGCCGCGAATTCTTCGCTGTACCGGTTCACCTCGCCTCTCGCATCGATCATCTCGTTGTACAGGATGCTCAAACTGAGCTGCATCGTTCGGGCGCAGTGGATTCTGTTGTTGTCTCTGGCTTTGCCGATAGTCATTTTTATTATATCGCCGTAATCATTATAGTATTTGACATAGTGCTTGAAAACATCCGCCGCAGCGCTAAGTGGTATCGTTGTGTGTATGACGACCTTGCACCAGCCAGCGAGAAAGTTTCGCAGCTTGTGTAGCCGCTCGATCTTCCCTTCAACGTCGTGCTCTTCGTTCGGCTTCCCAGAAAAAACGTTCTCTTGAACGAAACGATTGAGTGTAGTCTGCACACGATCGTCAGGCTGATAAGCCAACTGCGCCAGTACGGGATTCGAATCGTTCGTCGTTGGTTTGTTGAAGAAAACGAGACAATCGCAAATCGAGATGTAAGCTTCCTCGCGAAGTATCGCTGATGAAGAAATATCTGAGTCGTTTTCGGCAACGCCGACGAGACAAATCATCGAGTCCAGGAACGAGTGGAGACGTTCGATCAGTCGACGAGTGTCACTCGCGACCCGCGCGTCCGTAGGATCGGCGTCCAGCAAACTATTCTGACTCCAGAGAATCGAAAAATAGCAGGCCCTTATGCAGAAAACGAGCGCCTCGTCGGGCAATCTTTCGGAAGATAATCCCGCCTCTTCGAGATTTTTGTACAGGGAATCCCAGATTTCGTACGAATTCATGTCGTGCAAGCTGTAGTAGACGGAGACTTTTTTCAACCAATGAACAACGTCGAATATCTCGTCCGCGTCCGGTGATTGGTTGTCTTCGATTAGACTTGCGTACTTGTCCGTAGCTTCCTTATATTTTTCGACGATTCGATCGAGGAGTACCGCGCGGGCTACGGCGCACAGCTGCGAAACTCCTTGCACATTGGAGCACAAAAACTCGAGGGTTTTCGCCGCCGTCGTCAGGACCTCGGAGTCGTGGGTCTTTTCGACGATAGCGTGCATCGCCTCGAGCAGAGCGTCGAGATCAGATTCCCGACGCATCGTCGTGTAAATCTCGAGGTCGAAGTACTGAGGTATAGCGAGCAAGTTGGATGTTTTTTCGGGATCGGCTCGGTATTTGTCCAACAGCTGAGGAAGCTTCGGAATGAAATGCTCGGTCAATTTCTTCCTGTCGTCCTCAACCTGCTTCTGGCGCTTCGCCGTAACGATTTTTCTCGCTGGTCCGCGATCTGCCGGGGATTCCCCAGTCGCTGCCTGCTTCACGCAGCAGGCCATTATCTCGATCAGGGAAGTTTCCTGCTGATTGTTGAGGGTTTCCTCCTCGGGACCGGCTTCTTCGAGAAGAAGGTCGGTCATACACTCCCAGTCCTTTGTCATCGGATTAGACTCGATGAGGGAATCGACGAGATAAGCCGCGTGCTCGTGAACCTCGGCCTCGATGAAGAAGAGAACGAGATTGCGAATCGCGGGTGTACTGGGCAGCCTCTGTTTGCCGCGTCTCGTCTTAACACCGACGTTAGCTTCCGCATCGGTTGCGAACAGTCGCTCGTTGAGAAACTCTCCAGCCGCGTGGGCGACCTCCCGATGAGTCGAGTAAACGAGCTCGTAGATGTCCTCGCAGTTTTCGTCGGACACGATGTCCCGATGATGCTTCAGAATAGACGTTACGAGCTTCACCGCTTGAACGGCGACTTCCGGTTCCTTGTCCAGCGTCATGCAGACGATCCTGTCCTTGAACTTGCGAGTAAAGAAATCGAGCTTCGCCGTGAATTTCTCACACGCATAGAGCGGTTGCAGCGCCTCGAGGGACTTCAGTCTGACATCACCGACTTTGTCGTGAAGAAGCCAGCCTATGTACTTGAGGTACGAATCGTCGAGGAAGTACTCGTGAAATTTTAGCATCCACAGGCCCATCTCGGCGATGCAGGAGGCTCGAATGTCCGCCACCACGTCCGTGTATCTGTGTACGAATATCGATTTAAGCATGTACTCGAGCATCTCCTTTATCTCCTGCGTGTTCTCCTCAAGTTCGCATTTCTTTGCAGCGAGATTTTCCAGTCTCGCCATTGCTCTGTTCTCTCGACTCTTGGCTTGTTCCGCCTCGTACTGACGACGAACCACTCTCAAGTCAATCGACACCTTCGAAACTACGGTCACCAGTGCAGTGATGAGCTTCATAGCTGCGAAAGTCGCCGTGTGCCTGAAGGCGCGCACCTGTGAGTCTGACATTCCCGTCAGCACGGATATCACCCTGTCCATGAGATATCTGTCGTAGATTATTGAATACTGGCACTGTCGAACGAGCGTTTGCACGAATTTGCCATAATTCACGCGAAACTTGTTCCATTGTTTGCCCGCAGCGATCAATGGATAAACAGCGCTCTCCTCGTCAAACTCCTGCGTCATCGTGCGAATTATCGCGTCAAACTCCACCGTAGTTTGCATCTCGGAGGTCACTCGACCTTTGCATCCGCTGCTGCTGAGGAAGAACTGCGTAAGCATCAGCACCGCGTTCTCTCTGTCGATCTTGTATAGTTCTATCCACCTGTTGATAACATCCGGCAGAGAAGCAGAATTTTCTGTAAGAGCATTGTACAGACCAGCTTCGTCATGGCAAATATCTTGGCAGACAAAAGCCAGACTTTGCCTGCGGAGTCTCTTTCCCTTGAGTCCTCCCGCCTGACCTCCTCTTCCCCGTACGCTACGCCCTCTACTCGGCGTCATTGGTGACGTGTACGCTTCTTGGCGAGCTACAGTGTGGATAGAGGCGCTTCGGCGCTCTGCACCCAAATTCCTTGTCAGTTGCATTTTTGGTGTTTCGGGAGTCATCGGTTTGTTGCATAAAATAGCAATTTCAGTACCCGCCGCAGCACGAAGAAACTGCTGCTGCGCAATTCCTGGCAAGCTAGATGGACTTGTTGAACAGGACTGTGACACAGGAATTTCAATCTGATCGATTTCCATCTGAGGAAGGTCATGCAGTGTATCCTCTGCCGCAGGCTCTTGATGTTCCAGCGCGAAGATACCACTAGGCGATGCAGCCGATATCTGTTCCTCCGGAAGGACTGACTCGTCCCTACGGGAGCGCTTACTGCCTGGTTCATGCATCATTCTTGAAGTTTTGTATTTTTCGATCGTTTGTGCGACGTGCATCTGTTATTGACGTTTTTCTTTACGCTCGACAAAGAAACTCGGAACTAAATACTGTGTGTAGAAAAAGAAAACAATTGTATCAATTATACGCTGTTGCGAAGTTTTTCGCGATCGAAGATCTGATAAATCAGCGATAAAGTGCGAAAAATTTTGTGTGATTATATGCGGCTATGACTGTACGTACTTGTATTGTTGGTCCATTATTTGAAAGCTACGGAATAATGTGATAAATAACATTTGAAGTAAGACGACACCACTTTGGCCACAAAATGCCGAATCCCGAAGTACTTCGCGGCGATTCCGGGGCCGGTGGAAAAATATACAATGTCGTGCGATGGATGAGAATATGTGATTGATGATTACAATTTTTGGCAAGGAAAAAGGCGCTATGTTTGAATTACACGCAATGAAACTAGAAATGCTTCCAGTTGGTGATCGGTAAGTCGGTACTGCAAACATTTATAAAAGTAAACAAACCATCTCAGCGAAACAAAATGTTATTGTTTTTCGCGTAGTAAACGATTAAATTTTTCAACTTGTATTTTATCGTTTTGCCTATAGTATAATCAATGCGTTGTAGTCATTTATATGTATTAGGTATTTTGATTTTAGTTAGTTGGTACTCAAATCATTAACCGGCGCCTGCTGTGCGTGTCGGGGCGTGTTGCGGTAAGTTACATTACCCGCCAAGTTTTCCAGCATTTCCGCTCTCTCAAAGTCGCAGTAGCCAATCATATAAATCGTACAATAATATGCGCGGGAAAGTAATTCGCTGGTAGTGGCCATGATATATTTGCCGTGTTTCCACATCGGCTGAATGAAGACGAAAACAATACATGTAATTAAAACACCGCAATTGTTTAATCACCGATAATAATTGGTCTAAAAATGAAAATAAGTACTGCAGCGACCAACATCAAAAAATCGTTATAACTTTTTTTTTTGTCTCACTGATATTTTGTTAGAAAGCATAACAGACTGCGTATGCACAGGCGATACACTATCATGGAAGAAAGTCAGGGTTACGCGCACTACCTAAATTCGTGTCTCTGCAGTACACAAACACATACAAAACTGTCCCAAAATATTTATTATCACATGTTTCTTTTGCAGTTACACACCGGTGAGTTGGTCGGACAAAGTAGAATTTAAATAAATATGCCCAGATCAGTGGGTAAGCACGGTCCAATGGGTGAATCGATCCTGCGGGAAAATGGGACGTCGTCTATGCAGACTGACGAGAGTTTCAGCGGCGACAGTCCGGATCCTTCGACGTCCAACGCAATGGACAAAAATTCTACGCAGACTCCCAGTACAGACAGACGTCGTATGAACGGCGAGTCTCCACCAACGCAATCTCCCCGTGGCAGTCCGCAAGATTCATCAGGAAGCACGCCGCAGTTTTCTCCAAAACCCGCGACAAGGGACGGAGTGTCGAGTGCCGAAAGCCGAACTACGCAGTCGATCGCGAGATTGCACAGCAAGCAGAGCAGCAGTTCTGTCGAGGATGTCGACCAGAGCGAGACCGAAATGTCCCAGACGGCGCAGAGTCGAGGAAGAGGCAGGCGAGGAAGGCGAGGTGGAGGGCGCAGAGGGAGAGGTCGTCGCTCGTTGTCAACAAATTTCACGAATCTAAACGACGAAGCTGGGCTATTGAACGAAGTAATCAACAATCCAACTTCTCTGACGGAGATCATCGATCAATGGATCGGGACGTACACGGTCGACAGAGAAAAAGCTGTCCGCACGTTGACGCAGTTCTTCATTAGCAGCTGCGGGTCCAATCTCCGCATCACATTGGAGATGCAGGCGAGCCTGGACCACAAGGAGATAATTCGCCTGATGAGCGAGAATCGTACCGAAGAGAGTGCCGATTATCCACTTATAGCGACCGGGCGTTGGAAGAAGTTTCGCGAAATATATTCCGAATTCGTGTCGACGCTTGTCCGACACTGCCGGAATTCAATAATATACGACCAGTATCTCATGGACAAGGTGATAGAGCTGCTGACCCGCCTGACGGACTCGCAGATACGCAGCTTCAGGCACACTGCGACTTTCGCCGTCATGAAGCTAATGACTGCGCTGGTCGACGTCGCAGTGACTGTGTCGAAGAACGTGGCCAACGCTCGTCGTCAGTACGAGGCCGAGCGACGAAAGATGCGAGAGAATCGGTCGACGACCAGACTCGAGAATCTCTCCGCGAAGCGGGGCGAGCTCGAGGAGAACATGCAGGAGTTGAGAGAAATGCTCGATTACATTTTCACGTCCGTGTTCGTCGTGAGGTACATCGACGTCGTGACAGACATCCGTGCGATCTGCTTCACTGAGATCGCTCAATGGATAAAAAAATTGCCCGAACTCTTCGTCGACGATCGCTACCTAAAGTACATCGGTCGGAGTCTCTACGACGAGGCCGGAGAGGTCAGGTTAAAGTGTCTCGAGATACTTCGGACGCTGTGCGAATCCGAGGATTTCGTTCCCAAGCTCGAACTCTTCGTTGGTACGTTTAAGGACAGAATTGTCGCTATGACCTTGGACCGAGATTTCGACGTCGCGGCTCAAGCGGTGAGGCTGGTAACGTGCATACTGAAGCATCATCGCGATATCCTCACCGACAACGACTGCGAGAAAATCTACGAGCTCGTTTACTCGGCTGATCGGGACGTGGCTCACGCGGCCGGAGAGTTCGTCAACGAGATACTCTTCACAGTCGACGAGGATGCCGCGGTCGTTAGAACGAAACGCGGCAAGCCGAGATTGCCGAACACTCCCCTCATCCGCGATCTCGTTACGTTCTTCATCGAAGCGGAGCTTCCCGATCACGTGGTTTTTCTCGTTGACTCGTTGATCGAGACTAACACTATGATGAAGGACTGGGAGTGCATGACCGATCTTCTGCTCGAGGATGCCGGCCGCGACGAGGAAGCGCTCACCGATCAGCAGGAGACTTGTCTCGTCGAGATAATGGTTTGCTGCGTCAAGCAGGCAGCAACAGGGGAACCACCCTTGGGTCGCGAACCCGCGAGAAAAAACGTCTCGGTGAAGAGACAAAAACAGATAGAAGACGACAAGCACCGATTGACCGCGCACTTTATCCCCAAACTGCCGCTTCTCTTCGAAAAGTATGGAGCGGATCCGGAAAAAATCGTCCATCTGCTCGCCTTGCCTCAGTACTTCGATCTCGAGATTTACGTGAAATCCAGGCAGGAGGACAAGCTTGACGCTGTAATGCGGAACATCTATCGCATCGTGGAAATTACACACGACACCGATGTACTGGAGACGTCGGCCAAGACACTGGAGCTCATGTGCGCCGAGATTTTCGAGCAGTGCGACAATGCACGTTCCATCGTGCTCGATCGCATAGTTGAGAGGTATAATGAAATCAACGAGCGGTACCTGGCTCTGGCGAACGAAACTGTAATGCCCGAGGACGACGAGTCGATCGAGTTCGTCCACTCGTTGAGAAAAGTCGCCGTCTACTACAGCATGCACGACATGAATTCGTACGAGATTTGGGACTCCCTGTGGAAGAGCCTCGAGGACTTAAGATTTTCTCCGGAAAAATTGCCCGTCGAGGCGGCAACGTACTGCATAAGGGCGTGCTACTTCTCGATTCTCTGGAGCCAGAATCGTTTGATAAAGACCGAGGATTCGGGAACCCAAGCGATGAGCGAGACCCGCCTAGTGACCAAGCGTCTTCACTCGTTCGTCGAGCTGATGACGTACTTCGTCGGCGGCGACGCCAACATATCGTCTGTTCCTTCGCTGATGATTATTCGCGAGGAAGCTTACAATTCGATCTGCGACTTTCTAATCTTCTTTAACTACACGATGCTGAACCACCAGAATCCCGTGCTCCACCAGCTGGTGTACGAGCCGGACGAGAACGTGCGAACGATCTTGAAGCGTTTCGTTCAGGAAAATGTCTTCTGCGAGGAGCCCGACGACGATCTCGACGACGACTCGAAGATCGAACAGCTTCACAAACGACGAAACTTCCTCGCCGGCTACTGCAAACTCGTAATGTACAACACCATAGCCGTCGCTTCGGCGACGGATCTTTTTAAAAATTACGTAAAGTATTACGACAATTACGGGGACATTCTGAAAGCGACTATCAGCCGAGCTAGGGACAACAATAGAACGAATTGCGCGAGAACAATGTTGCGCAGCTTGACGATCTCGTACGACGAGATGGTTCAGTCAAGAGACGGAGCGACACGGAACAGCGAGGAATTCTTAGCAATCAAAGGGCTCGCGAAAAAGTTCGCTCTCCTGTTTGGCTTCGACGCGGTCAAGAATAGCGAAGCTCTCCTGGCCCTGCACGGTGATGGATTCGATTTCGCCGTTACGCCTCTCGACGATGCCCAAAATGATCCATCGAGATCCCCGAGAAATTTACCCTTTCTCGAAATTCTTTTGGAATTTTCGAGCAAACTTTCCGTCGACGACAGAGCCGCAGTGTAAGATTTATTAATTTTTTTCTTTACGGAGGTAGATCAAAAAGTCTGCGTCATGAGCATAATTTATCTTATTCTACGCTTTATCTTTTCGCAGACTGGATTTCGTCGAAGATAAATTTCAGGGGCGACTCCCACTGCCTCGAAGCCGAGATTGGAAACCTCTGCATCTTTACGTAGACAGCTTGAGAAATCGTGCGGCTGATCAGGTCTCGGTTACGGGCAGACTTTTTCACTTATCGTTTATAGGGGAAGAAGAGGTCAACGACAAGGAAGCTGTCAACGGGTCCGTAGCGTAAGTTTTAACTATGTCAATATTGTGCAACCCACGATAGGGCAACAGCTTTTGCAATCTGTACTGCACATTTGTCAGCAAAGCAAGTGGTTGCTCTGCTGATAATTTTTTTCTTTTCACGGCATTATTCTATTATATATCACTTTCTGATCTAAAGTAAGCATTATTAAAGAACGTTGAGTTTTCGGGCTTGATTGAGATCGCTACAAATGTTTCGAAAGTTTGACGAATTTTTAAAAATTTATTTTCACGATTATCGTGAGAGATAAAATAATATTTACAGTTGACAGTTTAAAGTTATGGGGTCAACTTTACGAAGAATTTATCTAATGTTGAGAATGAAGAAAAGAAATTCTAATCTTTCTGAAAGTGTTATGAATCATCCTGTCGCAGTATTTAACGTTGTCGGTATCAATGACGAGCGTAGGATAGAGAAAATTATACATAACGATTATGTGATGTTACCAAGTCGGTAACAAAAACTCGGATAAGAACCGAGAGCAGTACTATTCTTTAGTAATTCTGCAGAGCGACGCTCTCGTCTCTTATTCGGCAGATCAACCATTCAGTCACGAAATTGAAGTTCCTGATTTTGCCTGAAGAGATATACCTCGGTCGGTATTATAATTGGAAATAGTTCGCACCCGGGAAAATATTTTATTACAGTTTTCGATACCGCCTGCGGTATTTCACTTCGATTTAAATACAACAACCAAGCTTTTTCTTATCTGAGAATCGAAAGATGTACAATAGGTGTATTTTTTTTTACTTCAGCACGCCAAAAACAAAGAGAGGTCCGAGAAAGTCCAAGTTAGTATAAAACCATCTGACATAATTTCCTGAGAAAGTAATTCAATAGTTGTCTGAGAGATACCATTATCCTGTCAGGCTCCCAGTTACCAAAGTCACGAACTCACGGAGACCTGGATCATCCGGTCTATCGAACAGCCACGACACAGTTACGGCACCGCACTCCCAGATATCCGCGATAGAAGATCCGTCTCAGGATATTCACGGGGAAAACGAGAGTGTACTCGAGTCCTTGCAGGTAGATCTGCAAAGGTAGGTTCGATGTTTCTTAAAATTACATTTCATTTTTTACCATATTTTTTACCATAAACGTCATTTGATTAGTACGCAAAGCGGTTATGAACTATTCGAAGACTAATGGAAAAACCCAAAGACCGCGTGAAGTACCGAGTATTGCCGTGAATCCAACCTGCGGTGAGTTTATACACAGATATTCGTCATTTTTGTTAACTAAGTTAAACAATAATTCAACGGAATTGATTTTTTCACGGGCATCAAGTTCGAAACAAATCGGAAGTCGAGCCGAGAGTCAGTTTAATCAAAGAATCAAATGACTCGGGTTACGAAGAGGAATCACATTCAACGTATTCGACTCCCTAGTTCATAAGAGAACTTATTTCAAATGCTTATCTTCAAGAAAATTATTTATAGATTGCATTCATATCTGGGGTCAGTGACAATTGTTTTTTATTTTTATTATCTGCTTTTTATTATCTTCTCCCTTTACTTACGAAGTTGAGCAACGTAGAATTTGTGAAATCATTGTCGTTTGTTGCTATAATAGTATTTATTCATATGTAAACAATAAAACAGTCGTATTTTAGTGCAATTACTTGTTACTTCTGAAATCTTATTTGTTTCTATTAATTGATATCTCAAACTTTGACGTACACAGGTAACGCTTAGTCAATGACCGGCCAGTTTCTTCTTTTTTCTTGTTACTTTTCTTCCGATGATGCATGCTCAGCCCTCAAGTCGTCATGTTTCAGCTGTTTGCTACTTAAAATAAAAAATGTTATTAATATTATAAAAATATTATAAAATAAAAAATACTCTTGACAGCAGATAGTTACAATGCAACAACACTAGACTAGTTTCATTAGCTGGTTTATCCTACATTATTCCATTGCATTGTTATACAAGAAAAATTATGAAAGTTTTATTAAAAACGAAATGGCTACAAGTGCGCTAATTGACAAGATCTTCATCAGGTAGATACATATTGATTGACCGGTGGAGCCCGTGGGAAGTTAGTTTGGTATTGAACCCAGGCGTTTCGATTGTTTTCCTGACCTTTGTAATGTTGCAGTTTCATTTCTATGGGACCAGTTATGGGCCATACATGAACAATGTTTCCATTTTCCCAATCAGCACCAAACGCCGTTCGTGGCATGTTTAAGTCTTCCGCACTGACAGTAATTTCCGCAAACACATATTCGTCGGAATATCTAACACCTGCCTGATACTGGTTAAGCTTGGCCAGAGCCTGTTTAACGGTGTCAGTCTGCATTACGTAGTAGGTCACAAAAGCGGCTTCACCTTTCGATATGTATCCGCTCTTTCTGCCCTTCCTTTTACCCTTGTCGCGTGAAGCTTCTTCTACACAATAAGTTTTAGCGGGTATATCCTGTGCGTCCATTCTGTTCGTGACTGCGGTCTTCAAGGTTTTTGCATCTCTTCCCGTAAGTTTGCTAACAACCTTCCAAAAGTCCATGTCCTGCGCATCTTTTGGGATACGAGGATCATTCAGTCGATACACTTCTGTGCCACCGATCGATGAAAAATATTCTCCGGATGTGTCTCCTTCGGGCTTATGATACTTCAATTTAACAGGATTACCCCCAATATTTTCACCGACGGTGTAAAGTAATTTACCCTTGACGCTGTAAACTTCGATTTTCTTATTGAGCTCCCTAGATGTAGACTCCAACAGATACTGAGTCGAGCGTCTGTAAGGAATATGGTGACCCGGATGAGCTTTATTGTTGTTCCGAAAGCCTTTCGTCCCGTCCGATTTCGTCAGGTAAGCTGCTGTCTCGTCGGGATTCTTGGCATTGAAGAGTGCACCACCCGGTGCCAGCTTCATTCTAGAGTACATTTCCAAATAAGCTACGTCGCTCATTTGCTTCGCAAATGTTTCAATGTTACTCGTCATTATGTTCAAGATTGAATCTTTCAGCTTGTTCGGATCATGTCCGGTCTGTTCCGCCAGAACGTTGTACAGGCACATGTTGCTTCCGCCACTGCGAATTGTTGGTTCTTCACCTCCAGGCAGCGTATAATGGCCGATGGCTTCGCAATCTTTGGACTCGTGATATTCTACCTTGGCCGGCATTCCATGTTTAGTATTGCCAATGACGTACATCAGTTTTCCCTGTTCGTTGTAAACTTCGATTGGACGATCGGTTGCGTCGCTCGCAGATCCCAAATGGACGAGTCCTGAAGGGCCTCCTGCGCGTGCGCTCTCGATCAGCTCTTTTGCCTTAGCCAGATCCTCTCGTTTACCTTCCCTCGTGCCGTTAATGCCGATATTTTTTTGCTCGGCATGTCTGTACCCTTTGTTCTGATGATGGAGAATGCGCATGTGCGACAGATATGTTTGCGTTTCATAATCGATTGATTTATCGATATTCGAAGTTATATTGTTCACCCCGCCGTTTCTGCATGCATCGGATAGAGGAGCTTTTATAACTATTATGATTGTTAATATTGTTATCTTTCTTTTTAAGATGTTCAACATATTGGTCGATGCAGCTTTGGCGAACTCATTGGATGTGGCCTTGGAACATTGAGGTGCCATCTCTTTGAGGTTCCAACCCCGAGGCTTAAAGATGACCAGACCAGCGCATCTGACACTCGATCAATTGAGCAAAACTTGGCAGAAGTCGTAGTCTACTGTTTTGGGAGAGAATCAAACGTTATTACCCTGCTAAAAAAACAATCGGAAACTATAGAAGACAAAGCAAATCCTGTGTCTTCTATCTTTTCTGATCAGGATTTAAAGCAGAGTAACGATGGTTTATTAGTTTAGACTACTGGTATTCATAATTTACTATACCGAGAGTTAATATTTGTGCGCATCGAAAGCAGAAAAACGGTCTGAAATAGTTACAATAAATCGAATTCTTACCTCAAAGTAATTCTTCGACGTACTGATATAGGCTTGCAAGTCTTGAAATTTTTTTGGCAAAAACGTAAAGACGATCGAGGAGCGTTTCTTTACATCAGCTAGTAAACAATGTCAAACGCGTAGAGGCTTATAAAGTCCGGAACCGACCAAATCTCCACTGATGTGCTTCTCGAGGCTTTGACTGCGATAGTATGTCCCCTACTGATCCATCGTACGTCTGTTTTTTCCCGGACGGATGTAATTATATTTTGCTTGTGCGTTACTGATAACGAGTTAATTCGCTGACTTCGCGCAAGGTTAGATGCCGGCTTCGGTGGCATATCAGCTCGACTTTCCTCGAGATTGACAAAACAAGTGCCGTGTACAATGCTCGGCAATTTATGTGGCACATTTTGACTACCTGTCTCAACTTCGTAATGTTTATAAGCTAAAAACGACATTACGACTCAGTGAATTAAACATGAAACGGATACTTGATTTTTCCACGGGAACTTGCAAATGAATAACTCATTGAACAGCGTCTCTATTATCTCATGATTACACTTTCGCACCACCCTCAATTACACTTGGGCCTCAATATCGTGGAGCAATTATTTTTATTTATCGATCAACGATGTTTAATTTCAATCATCCACGGATCCGTACATGCACTGCACGAACCACCGAAGCAGATAAAAATAACATTTGTCGTGATATTGCGAAACGATCGCGTCATCGCGAGGGAATGATTGAGCGAGTGAATAAACGACTGCACAAAGTATCAGACGACTGTACGCGTGTACATAACGCAATTGTCAAGTATATCATTTCAATTTTCAATTTTTTAATTCTTATCTAACACACGAGTGAACCCTATAATGCAAAAACTACAAAGGCACATAATCAATTTTTACAAACATATAACACTGTAAAAGCTTAGACGAAATATAAAGGATACGTAGAAAATAGCTTAACGTCAAATTATCGCGGTAAAATTGATCACATAATTGATACACGAACAAACATTATTCATAAACATTAAAACATAATCGTTGGCATTCGTGTGTATAACATTAAACGCAATGTACAGTGCGTTTTTTCTGCGAATAGCTACAGTTAATATTTTTCTAAACCTCAATTTCATTTAAAAAATAGATACATCGTAAAACGCTAATACAGCATACTACAGACTGGACAGAGATTTAACCTTTCACGGGCGGGATCTTCTCTAACGCGGATCTAACAAAATATGGAACCCTAAAAGGACTTTAATGTAGAATCCTTTAAGGACAATTTATAATGTTCAATTTTTTTTATTACTCGGAAGATTTCGACCAAAATTCGAATGCACACCGAATCGTTTATGTTATTAATACAGTCCTGTAAGATTTGAAGCATACCCGTCGGATAATAATGACGAGTAGTGAAAACTAAGAAATAGCCAATTTCGGTTTGTAAAACAGGAAGATCCAGCATCCCCTTAATTAGTCAAATTTGAAGTCAATAGTTCCATGTTTACTGGAATTAGACTATTTGTAGTATTTTCAAAAATATTTGTTCCATTCTTCTACTGTATACCCTTTTGGGTTTTTACGGAACCCCATCCCGATTCCCCCCTAGCACTCCCTACCCGCACTAAGCTACCTAACTTTCAGTGCGTCCGTAGCCGACTTAGTTACACTGTACCGCATTTGTCGGGGCCCCGGGAAACTACGGAAAACCCGTGCCGGTACAAACGGCCATATTCTACTAATACTCCGGTATTTTTGCACTTGGGTGAAGTGCAGAAACACCAAAGTTTCAGAAGAAAACGCCCCACGCTCAACGGTCGATGCGCCAGCCAGCGCACGGATAAGCGGTCACCCATCCAAGCACTGACCGCGAACGATCTTGCTTGACTTGGGAGACCACCGGAGCCGTGCGCCAACCGCGCAATAACAGTTGGAAAAGCATCCGGTACACACATGTGCAACCTTCGAAAATGTCATAAAAATTTGTTAATCTTTCATCGCTCAATAAAAATGTTAGAACACTTTAAGGAGTAAAGTATAATAATACGCTTCAAACGGCTAAAGACGACTAAAAAATAGTAAAACGCTGTGATGGATATTCGTTAAATCATGAGTTAAAATTTATATAGAATGAAAATATACGTGGGTCCCGTGGCGTAAATCGGTGCGCGCAAATCAGTAAAATCGGCATTTATCTCAATCCCAAAATAGATTCGTATTTACAAAGTTATTATTGGCAAGAAGGATATCTCACCAAGATCTGACCAGGCATTAGGTCTGTTCGTTATCAGAATTGCTGAGAGCGGAGCGCAAGCGGAGCACTCGTTTGGCGTTCGTTTAGCCGGAAGTGATACTACGCCCCCTAGTGCTTTGGGTTTCGACACACGTGTTATATTCACCGAGGTTTCTATTATTTTTTTAGCCCGAATGCGTGTTCGTTCATCTAAGCTGGAGTCGAGATGAGCCCGAACGCATGCTCATTTATAAATTCGTGCTCTCGGACGTAGTATGTGGAACTCAACTCAGTTAGAGAGTTGATCAAAGACCGAACGCGAGTTCGTTTTTGTCCCATGAGACGTTTCCGGTTCCGGGCGCTCTGGAAGTACTCTACAAGCGCTCGGAGTATAGGTTTACTCTCCCAACGAACAGACCTTTTATTGTCTGGATGAGGTGAAGACGGTAGCACTTAATTTCTTAATTTCCGAAACTTAACAAGGTGTACCTTTCGATCGGTAGCCGCGACGAGACACTTGTCCGTGCCACATTCCGCTACTTTCAGCGAAGTAATAGCTTCCGTATCCAATACCAGCTTCTTCGATTCAGCCGTTCGAAAGTTGTAATTTTCCAAGTTGTCATAGTGCTTGACGTAAAATATATGCACCTCACCTGGAAAAATTTAATTTACGATTACAATATCCGATTTGTAGAATTAAGTCGATGTGGAAAAACTGAGAAAAAAAACTGAAACTAAGAAAGCTCCAAGTTTTTAAGTTTATAAGTTTATAAGTGGTAGTTTATACCTTTATAAGTGATTTGTAGAATTTCTCATAGCACGAGATGTATGCAATAGTGACTCCAAATTTACCAGTCTTTCAACAACTGGCCAAAGTCCGATTAGCTCGGTGAATATTTAGTAAGTAATATATATACCTGAACTCAATCCCAATATGAGAAGGACAACGTGGTAGAGAATCGCTGTTACCGGGGCGCAAAATCTTTGTAAGCTGTCATACATTTTCCATTGTCGTCCAGCTATGGAAAATCCGAAATAACGAGTTTCTGAAGAAAGAAAAAAAACCTGGATTTAAAATCGGTATATGCAAAGGGAATAAACACAAGGCTCTTGACTTATAATATTGTATATTTATATGCGAATATGCTTACCTCCGATACAAGCCGCGACGCATGGCTTGAATGCCAAGTAACAACGATTCGATTCTGCCGGCTTGCGAATCATGAACGGCCGCAGGGTGTATTTTTCGGTTTGCGTTTCACCATATTTAATGTGATGATTACCCTCCGTCCACAGCATCACCTAGACAATCAACACAATGATGTATTCGGCATTTGAAAACATTTCATATCTATCCTGGTGAAAATATTTCTCTGAATATCTCTGAAAATATATCCGAAAGTCTCGGGAAACTTCTCTGAAAACTCCTCTGAATTTCTCTGACTTTCCGAACTTTTCAGAGAAAGCCAAAGATTTTTCTGAATCCAAATATTTCTAATTGTTCTGAAAATCTCCGATTTTCCCTGCCAACTTCTCGATACTGCCACTCATGCAAGATTCAATAAGGACCAATAAGTATTTGACAATCAAAAAAACAATACGACCATTTAACAGAATAATTTATCTTTTTTCAACTCGCGTGATTCATGGAAAATGTTGAGAATACATAAATATTGAGGCTTTATTATACTTGGTCTTTTAGTATTATTTAATGAAAAAGTTGACAAAATTAAAAAATTAAAAACTGGGGAAAAACGACAGTTCCCTTTTTTTTGCTCGGTAACTAAATAATAAGTGGTTACCTTGTCTCCATCAGAGCCAACTGCTACATACTTCTCTTTGAAATTCAATCGAAGACGCCTATGTTCCGTCGGCGTTGACTCTGTCCATCGATCGACATGCAGCATCCCTTCGTTTTGCTTACCGCCCGCTTCGGCGACCGTATAAAAATATTCGAAGCTTGAGCTGTGAAGAGATGCCAAATTTATTTAGTTTAATGTTCCACAACACCAACGATGTTCATCCAACATATTTTTGTTTTACAGAAAATGCTTAAATTGTAAGGCACACCTTATCAATGAACCACGGGAGACCCGACGGTTGTATTTTTCTGTCTTTCCGTTTACATCCCAGTATTTTATCTTGTTATTGATGCACACTGATACAGCTGTAAGATCGCTACCTAGAATATAATCAAGGTTCCACAGTAAGAATAGCAAAGATAACAAACAAGTATGAAATAATTATAAATCTGACCTTCTCTCCAGAATTGTAAATCGCGTACAAAGTCTCCGTGGTTCGCTTTGTAAATTGGTGTATCGCCGAATTTTGTGATGTCATAGAAGGCAACGTATCCCTCTGAATCGCCAATGGCGACCATTTTGTCTGAAACAATACTCAAATATTAAATTTATCTGTAATACTTTTGTCTGTAATAATAAACAAATATTAAATTTATTTGTAATAATTTTGTCTGTAACAGTCAGTATTGCGGCACCTAATTATGAAGAATTCGATACCGAGAAAATTCACAAAGTAATGTAGCGTGTGCGGTGTGTAAGGAACTGTGGTGGACGACACGAGCGCCGCTCTGTAAGCAATTCTCGCTGTTCTCGCAGAAAAACGTACTCAAGGCTGCAACGCAAGTTACGCGCTCGGAATGCCGATCGTGAGACAGAGCTATGAAAGTTTCGATCACTGGGATCTTTCGTGTGAGTGTCTGCCACTCGATCCAGGAACTGTACAACGAGATCCATATATAAGGACGCTCCTTTGCCTCGTGGAAGTTTGCGCTGCTCAAGTCCGGATGATATTGATGTTCCAGTATACCACTCCAAAAACGTTCCGGTATACTTTTCACGCATTTTTCATACCACTTGTCTCCGGTTTTCTGTGTTCGAAGGACATAAAAAAATAAATTATCTCGACAATCGCGCTACGGAAATACCCCTATTCTCTTGTGATATAAAAATATTTCTCCTTGATCATTGACTGAAATACATTGTGGAACCTCTCAATTTCAATGATCATTTATACAAAAAATAAAAGTTGCGAAGAAAGTAAGATGTTCAACAATGAAGAAGTTCTTCCAAAACGAGGACTGTAAAATGGGGATATCCACCTTATCTTTTGACTGGAATAAGCTTAAACTGTTAATTTATTTTTTATGAGGATTACCTGCAGTAGTTGCGTTATTATTCCATACCAACTTTTGGATACTCCTTTCAATCTCACAAGTTGAATCGGGTCTACATCTTTCTCAAATTTTCCCAGAATAATTTCCCAGATTTCTACGGGAAACATTGTGATGTAAACTTTCTGAAAGAAAATGATAACGTCAATAATCAATATAGCTTCTGAACACATCGAAAACTACCTATCATATACTGTAAAACAAAACTGGACGCAAATTTATGATTTACACTAGAAATAATAAAAAAAAAAATCCGCACAAATTACTGAACAATTTTTTCTTAGACTACCTTAATAATCTAACACTAAATAAATATGAAAAATAAACTTGAGATTATTTTCTGATAATGAAAGATCATTAAAATGTTCGCTTGAGTTCAAATTTGATAAGATTTGGACACCTCGACAGGATTTTTATTTACAAAAACGCCAGACAGTTAATGTTTTCTGTTTTTAGTCCAAAATCAAGTTTTTTTTACAACAGACATAATTGATTGGAAATAATCGCTTCAATGCCAGATGCTGTGTTACTCGTAAAGACACGTCGTACATCATACAGTACATTTAATCCCTACATCGATAAACTCTTACGACTGACGAAAATCTGCGCTACCACCTACGATGGTAAGTCTTTCACGTCGACAATAAAATTTTCTTCAAGCTCTTTCGGTACCATTTTTTCCACCAAAATTGTATCTAAATGAAAAAAAAACATATATTGATGATATATTCAGGCATTGAACGATTTGCAAAATTCACATACCGCATAGACGCAATTTCACTTTCGTGACCGACGACCATATTTGTCCATAACGGGACGGGAATTTATTGTAGCATTCTACAACTTTAGACGATCAACAATGTACTTCGAAAAACTTTTGACAATCCCATTTTGTTATTGACATAGCTGGACGCCGGTTTGTCGTGCGTCGTGCCAAACCGTGGGTGACTTAACCTCAATTGATGACAGAGAGAAATAGCGACGGTGTGAGTGATGAAGATGGAACGCGAGCGGAGCTAGTGTGGCGGCCCTGATCCATTTTTTTTTAAATTTATTGTTTTTAAACAATCGACTACCAATGTTTTACTTAGGCTACGAATCACCACCAATCGAATGGTATTTATTGCACATTTTTTAATTAAAGTTGTATGGCTAACTTTATAGAGGGTGTTAAATTGCCGGATCCGGTTAAATGACTGTGGTTGTTTATGTTATTTGACCGGCAGTCGTTTATCCACAAGCACCATCGCGGGGATCCCCCACCCTTCTTCGTGGCATACGTTTTTTACTTAATATATACTGTATGTATTTTTTCGATTATACTTCAACACAAGAAAGCCGCTTGTTTTTGTGAAAGCCACTTCTTGTTTTTGACACAAACTTTATTTAAACATTTTTATTGAGTTTATCCAGGATGAATTAGCGGTATGCTTTGGGCGATCGTACGCGGAATGGGAAATCTCGCGGGAAATAAAGAGATTGATCAAGTGTTACTTGTGTTCCTTAAGTATTGTGCGGAAAATAATTATTATTTTTAAGATACGCTATTGCGTTTCAAATTCTTTATCATTGAATACATTTAATCCCAAGGATCCCTGTAATATATTTCCTATTTCACTGTCTATTCCGTTGTGCCGTTCGATTTTTAATTACGGTTAGCCTAGCGATTTTTAAAAATATAGTGACGTAGTACGTTAACTGAATCTTGTTTCCGGACACTTATCCGTTGCTCCTTTGACTCACGTGTTTTTCCCGCTTTTTTGTTTCCTTTGTGTTATTATTGGGCGCCAGAAGAACAAGCCGGCCCAGAATAGCGCCGTCCTGTTTAGACCTGTTGAGCGCGTTGAAATCCATCGAGCAAGCTGCGTATCGTCAACGCGTGCGAAAGGTATTACATTTTCACGTTACTGAATAAACCTTTCGAGATTGACGAAAGTGGTGCAGAGATGCCGAAAAGCAAGCGAAAACGTAAGGCCACGTTCGGAAGCCGAAAGCGGAAACGTTCGGAAAGTGGTCGATTTTCGGGCACAAAGAATCCGAAGAATGAAATACGAAGCGATCAGACGGATCAGAACGAGGCGAAAGGATCTCGCGCTGATGACGAAAAAACTCTTGTACCGCAGACTCGAAGTAACAAAGTCGAATACATCGAGACACCAGTAAAACCGGCAGATGACAAGAATGAAAACAGGTAATATTTTATTCAAATGTTAATAACTCTGTTTT
Organism: Stenichneumon culpator; assembly: GCA_964017025.1. Lineage (NCBI taxonomy): Eukaryota > Metazoa > Arthropoda > Insecta > Hymenoptera > Ichneumonidae > Stenichneumon > Stenichneumon culpator. The sequence continues at coordinate 21,273,584 of OZ024769.1, read as the reverse complement.
ACTCGATTTTTATATACCTCGCTTTGGGGATCCAAAATCTATATTGGAATTAACATAAAACTGTTTTACCCATCTAGGGTTGTCGAACTACAAAACATGGGGATGGACGAACAACAAAGCGTAGAGAACAAGACGACAACTAAAAGATCACACACTGGCGAGGAAAGAACGGTCAAGGTGCAGGCACCGAACGACAAAGTCGAATTTCTCGACCCACCAGTCAAATCGAATGATAATCCAGAAAACCGGTAATAATTTGTCCAGATATTTATTACTCTATTCTATTGGATTTTATGTCCGTCACTTCGCACAGTCAAATCTGTGTTTTTTTTTATAATAATAATTTATTTGATGCTCATTTTATATGAAAGCTTACATTTTATATTTTACGGTAACACTCTTCAGGTTTTTAGCGGTACTTCATTTTTTAAAACGTTCTGTTTGGAATTAACATTAAATTTTTTTTAATCCCCAGAACCGTCAAATTATCTACAAAGTCGATGAATGAATCAACGATCGTTGAGAAGGAGATGGCAGCAAAAGGGTCGCACGCCAACAAGAAGAAAAGCGTTGAAGCACAGACACTAAAGAAAAAAGAGGAATACGTCGACACACCTGAAAAATCAGCGTACGATTAGAAAAAAAAACTAACATATCGTCCAGATATATATTATGCACCTTTATTTGATTTTGTATTCATTGTTTCGTAGAATCAGAATCTGTATTTGGAATTAATATTAACTTTTTTTTTACCTATCCAGGGCTGTTGAATTATCTACTGAGCCGAAGAGTGAAACAAAGAGTGTTAAAAAGGCGACTACAGTGAAAGAGTCACACGCCAACAAGAAGAAAACTGTTGAGGCGGTGTCTCTGAATAACACAGTGGAATACCTCGACACACCAGTCAAATCACCGTACGACACAAAAGAATACAGGTAACATATTTATTTATTTATTTATTTAACTTACAGGACAAACTCTTTTACAATTACAATCTTTACAGTTCGCCTAATAATACTGGTAATAACCATGATCTAACATATAATATGGGTAGCATAATAACATTCTACATAAAATATGTATTCTGTTTTTCTTTCCATATCTCCTTTTTTTTTGTAAACTTTTTGTTCTAAGATCACATAACGTCCAGATATTTATTATGCAATTCTATTTGATTCTGTATTCAAATTCAAAATAAAATTCTATTTTTGATTTGTTTTTTTTAAATTTATTTATTCTACTTTATTTTATATACACCGCTTTGCGGATTCAAAATTTGCGTTGAAAATAGTTTTATATAAGATACTTTGCTTCGGTTCAGGGTCATTAAGCTAGCGAATGGATTGAGAGTACTGTTGATTGCTGTACTGAAAGACCCGCGCACCGAGGGAGAACGGGAATCGGATAGCGACGGTAAGTTTTTTCATTTGTCATTCCGTACGTATCTTCGCTAAAGCGAAGATACGTACGGTTAACATCGGAGTCTGACTTTCGGTGGTATGTTTGTTCTCAACGTCATGAAGAAAAATTACAAGCAGATATCCCTGTGTCACTAGTAAATTTTTCAAAATTTTTAATCATTTGCCGATGAAGGAAGTTAGTGAAATATTTCTTTGGGAAGAGCGATATCGCAATTCGAAAAAAATTATTTATACCGCTTTGCGTATATTTTTAGATTCCGAGGTCAGTATTAGTAAGGCTGTCTTCAAGCCGAGGGATTCACGCTTCGAAGAAGGAATTCGTGGTAAGATCGCACAGAATTATTATTATTTAGTTCCAATAAATTTTTTCTGCTTAAGAATATTTATCGTGCCTATGCAATTTTCTACTTTCCCAACTTGAATTTGACCGCCGAACAATATGTTTAATTGTTTTTTTAAACTACCAGCTTCTTGCGGGGTGTGCATCGATGTTGGCAAGTTCAGCGATCCGCCAGGAATTCCACATATGAGCGAATACTTGGAACGTCTGGTAGCCAATGGATGTGAAAAATATTCAAAGGTACTCGGGTTTTACTGAAGAGCCTGATTTTTTTCCTCCCAAACCGGACTTCCATTAATTGCCTTTCGCTTTTCTTTCTGTATCGCAGGTCGACGATTGGATATTCAAGGCAAGTTGTAGCGGTCGCTTTAAAAACGCCACGCAAAGTGATCAAACGGTCTTCACCATTACTGCGGTCGAAGAATATAGTCTCGAGGAAGCTCTCGATTGGCTTGCCCAACTCTTCATCAGTCCTCTTATGAAACGCGAGGATGTACCCAACATACGGCAGAAAGTTGGTATGTGCGAGCCCAAATCAGTTACTTCCGCTAGGATTCCTATCGTCTGTAATATTAGTTATTTAATAATAATAATAATAGTAATTAATTGACCGGATATTCGTGAGTATGAAAACAAACATTTTTACATACATATGAAACATAATTAAAATAATGTAATTGGTACTTCTTTTCTTGCAAAGTACTGTTTCTCAAGCAACATGAATGGGTGATCGAAGCGCTCATGCGCTTGTTTGTAAGCACAATTCTTAACTTTATCTATATTACCAATTAATCGGCCTAATGATGCACTGTTTTCTGAAGTTTCTTTTTCTTTTGTACAAGCGCTTGGCATAATTTTCAGCTTTTAAAGGTATTTTCTTTGGTACAGTAATCAAAAGTTATGAGTGATATATTAGTGATGAAACATTTTATATAAACAATGTGGAGTATTTTTTAACAGCGATGATATCAGTTGTCCTTAATCTTTTACAGTTATGTTATTCATCTCAACTTACGTTACTGTACAGATCAGGGAAACCGCGGCGAGTACGAGTACCTGCGGGACTTAAATTCCACCAGGAAAGAGGAGCTCTTCCGAAGACTGGCACGGCCTGGACATCCAGCAACAAAGTTGGGAGAACGTAAGCCCGCCGTTCAGCGGAAACTGACGAATGATAAGCTGCACGAGAAGCTACTGAAATTCAAGGAGCGCCATTACAGCGCGCACAGAATGATTGCCGTGATAGAGGTTCGCTTGAAACTAATATAATACTACCTGTCAACTACTGCATCTGCACGATTAACTATAACATCACTGACCGCAAAAGATTGTTATGCATGCATTGAAATAAAATAAGTTAGGTGATAAAATTATAAATATATTCAAAATATAATTGCAAAAGGTCGTCAGTCTTGGCAAATGATAATTATTTTGCAATAAACGATTTTTTGAAACTGCATGAACAAATAAAAATTGTACTTGATCAATTATCCGTTTATGTCCAATAGGCCAAGTTTTCATTGGATACTTTGGAGAAGTTTGCGATAAAATACTTTTCCGCCATACCCAGCAACGGCTTGCCGCCGGAGGACTTCTCGCAGTTCAAAGGCGTTGATCCCTTCGACCAAGCGGGAAAATCGCTAATCTACAGAATGACCGCATACAGAAACAATTTTGACGTAAGTTTTGTTAATCGTGATGACTGTTGTAAATTACATGACTTGTAAATGAAAGTCCTTTAAATCTTTAATTATTACTTTCAGGTTGAGATGAGGTGGACGATGCCGCCGCTTCACGAGTATTACAGGACTAAGCCGCATCACTACCTCGCACGGATATTGCAACACGAGGGCAGAGGATCGTTGTTCAGTTATTTGGAACAAAAAAAGTGGTGTCTCGATCTATCGGCCGGCATCGGCAAAGATTCATTCGAGAACAATTCATTGTACACAACGTTCATAGTGTCTTTGGCTGTCACGGAGGAGGGTAATCAACACATGTGGCAAGTTATCGATGCCGTTTATGCCTACATTAACATGATGAGGAAGGAGGGCCCGCGAAAGTACATCTACGACGAAATACAGAAAGTTGAAGCGAAGCGTTTCAGGTAAAGTTGTCAGCTGGAATATCTACATCTACACTGTAAACATAAATTGCAAATTTAATGTAGTGAAACTTGGAATTTGCTTACAGTACTTACATTATTTGAACATTAATGTACTTTCTTTGTAAAGTTATAATACCAGATATTAAAATTACAAATCTTGTGTATTAAATTTACAAAAATTGTTATTGAAGATAAAAATGTTACTGTAAAATTGCAACGCAAATGTATTTGACATTTTAGAAACGGTTTATGTACATAATAATAATAATAATAATAATAATAATAATAATAATAATGAATGTTTTGATCTATTGTCTTAGGTTCCGTCCCAAAATACTGAACGAGGACATATTCGAAATATGCACAGTAGCGCGCTTGTATCCTCCGGCTGATTGCATGACAGGAAGAGTACTGTACTTCGACTACAATCCTGCCACGATAAAGTCGTGCTTGGATCTGTTGACCCCGGAAAGGTCCAAGATAATCTTTCTGGAATACAGTGAAAATCCATGGGATTCGTCGATGCCCGAAGCTGTAAAAACCAATGACACGTTGTTAGTCAACCGTTGGAAAAACGTAGCTCCTATACCTGGACTGCATCTTCCGGAAGCAAACGCCTTCATTACCGAGGATTATCCGGTCAAGATTCACGAGGATGACTTTTCGGAGATCTGGTTCAAACGCTACACGAAGAATATGGATGAAACCTGCATGAAACTCCAGTACATGTCACCGTTGCCGTTTGTATCAACGAATAAGTAAGTGGAGTAGATTTTAAAAAACACTTCAAAATAATAATAAAAAAAAACTTTAAAATCTCAAAAATCAAAATTTTTACGCAAATCATTACGAATAAAAAGTAAGAGAGCTGCGTTCCCATATTTTATAGACATTTATTTTTAGCAAGCATAATACACACATGTATTCATCAAGATACGAAAAAAAATATGTTGAACTATTCTACAGCATATAAATATTTTGTACACAAACATCAATATTCTGTGCACACGTCTTTTATCGGAAAGTAAAAGGAAAAGAATAATTTAAAAATGTACAATGCGTTTTCAGTTTTAACGGGCTGAACTTGGTCGTATCGATATTGAAGGATCTGCTGTGCAAGGAGCACTGCGAAGTTCATCGGGCCCCAAATGGTCTCTGGGTGGGAGCGGAAGGTTACAGTCGGGGATTGTCGGTAATCAAAAAATACTTCACATTGAAGCTAAAAAAAAAAACTAAAATAACTGATGAATTCGTTATTGCGTAATTCCAGTTATTGATGAAAAAAGTTACCATTCTCATAACCCACTGCTGGCATCTGATGACAGAAGATCTTTTCGATGAAAAGAAAAAGATCCTCCAGAAATCATATTCCGTTGATCTGAAAGACCCTACCAAGCTGGCCGAGTAAGTATGGAGTTGAACACAATCTTATTGAACAAAAATATGGATGAAAAAACCGGGCATATAGTGTTTGTGAATCTTACCATTTTCCAAACAGATATGCTTTCAAATTATTTGTTCGAGCTTCCTGTGATACCAATAATTTATTAAATATTTTCAATACAAAAAAAAAATCAATATGTCAACATTTATGGGTTCTATCTCTCGTATCTAATGACTTTCTTTTAGTCAGTAAACGCAAAAATTCCGGACGTAAAACAATAAGAAATAATATATAATTGTTGTAATATGTTCAATCCAACAGTCACGAGCAGAGTGGTTTTTATTCACGTAATAATCAAATGATGCGACTAAAAGAGATTCAGGCATAATAAAAAAATAAAAGTAAAATCATTAGATATGTATGAAACGGGTTTAATTGATATGAAGCACGTTAATTTTGTAATTGATATGTTTTAGAAACTTGGAATCGGCCATTTTATACGAGAACAACGAAACACGTGTCGATCTGCTCGAGTCTCTATGTGACCTTAAATTCCACGAATTTCGCGAATTCGTCAAAAATTTCACCGTCCACATGCGCATTCAATGCTTCGTCCAGGGAAGCATGAGGGCCGCCGATATCATCGAAACTACACGGGACTGCGTTGAGATAATTAATTGCCGGCCTCTTTCGCCGAGTGATTTGCTTCCGACCGGTACCAACAAGATCCCTCGAGGAGTGCGTTGCCTGAGAGTAAAAACCTTCGACAAGTCTTGTGCAGATTCCGTTGTGCTGAATGTGTATCAGTTCGGAGCTCCGTCCGCAAAATTGGCCGCGATGATCCAATGTTTTTGTGTACGTAACAGATGTCACTAATTTTCATTCCAAAAAACATTTACGAGAATGCAATGGTCATTATTTTGAAATTAGTAAAGATTAGTAAAACAAATGTTATGGTAAAAAATGACTGTCATTTTATCGAAGGTCCGTCGTTATAAATTTGAAGATTTTTACTTTTAGTTCCAAACTTTTTGCCTCAAAAGAACCCTTTATAATTTATTTACCCCACATAAAGTAGCACTTTTCATGCATGAGTTACAAAAATCTCATTAACAGTAACATTGCAAAATGGGTTTCGCTGTTCTAAGCATTTCCGCCCCACTGCATTAGCAACGTTGTAACACTGTCGACGTTTTTTTTCAGTATGTTGTGATGCGATATTTATCCACTGAAGATTATCTCGTCAACGAGATCAAAGCAGGCCAGTTTGGCTATACTATTACGAGCGAAACAAGCACATCCAAAACCGCCGAAGAAATCGACGAGAATATCGAAGGTTATCGCGAACTCGTTAACGATGTGTTCAAAGGGATGTCGACGGAGGATCTCCTCGACATAAAAGATGCCATGATAGAGGAGAAAATAAAAGAGTGGGCGGTTCTCGACGAGGATTTGACGAAGAAAGCAGAGGCAAACTGGAACATGATAATGGAGAACGAATACGATTTCAACGTAGCCCAACGTCTTTTGGACATAATCGATTCAATGACACTCGAGGAGCTGAGAGTGTCGATGATGCAGTTGAGTTCGAATGTCACCGGTCGCGGTTCGAGCAAACTGAGCATCCAAATTGTTGGACATAACGAGCCTACGACGAAGTCCACGGTTACCGGCGCCGGAAAAGCTCGTAAGTAAATTTGTAAATACAATAATGCATGCCTCGAATCAACAGTATAGGATCTACTTTTAATTTGTTATTTTCATCTACAAACAACTTTTGGAATTCTTAGTAGTCAATTGACTTGATTGTCCCAAAAGGTCTACTGTAAACATCGCGTGTCTTTTTCCCGCTTGCTGTATGACTAATGGTAGAAGTTCTTCGACTTTGCAATAATATCGATCCATCTTTCCAGATGAACCGAGCGAGTATACTCTAAAGTATTTAACTCGCTTGCCCAAAGACAAAAAGAAACCAGGGGGTAACTATTACATCACTGATTACAAACACTTCAAGCGCAGCCTCAAGTTCTGCCCGTTGGAAAGATTCTCTGTTCAGCGATCCTTTGTTTCAACGAGCGACTAACAGTCAAACATTTGCATGACGTTACGCGATGATATTTTATGCCATTGTCAGAATGTCTGTCGAACTTACTACTTTGAAAGAAAAAAAAACAACCGTTTAGGCGAGGAAGATAGCACTTCCGTCGTTCTCGGAAAAGCTTGATGTACGTTTTTGTACTCGCGAAAGTTCATCTATTTTTTTTTTCTTCAATCAACGAGGCAAAAAAATCACCCGTTGGAGCATTTTAGCGGAAAATATTAAAGCGATTCAATTGCTCCAAGTTGTAACCACATTTGTAATCACAGCTGTAATCACAGCTTAATGTGACGTATTTATTGTTTCTTAAAATATGATAAGACAGTGTTTTTTTTTAATCAGCTTTAAGTACATTTATCTTAACGCAATGACTTGTATTTGCCATTAAAAGTTACTAGAATAAAGTTGAATTGTTGAAACTTAACCCTTATGGAGAATTCTATCTATATTCTATTCTATATACAATAAAGTTTCAACGTCCAAAAGTTAACGTTTAGACATTGGATATCTTATAGTTACCATTCGGGCGGACTTATGAAACCTATTCGGATGACTTTTTCGTACCAGATGTCTTTTTGCTACTTCGTTAACGTTCACTGCGAGCTTCTCGATTGTGCCGATCTTTTAATTATGTTCCTTTTAAAGCGCTCCATAGCCTAACTCAATGTCGGGGCTTTTCACATCTTAAGGGCCCTGCCTGATATTCTTTTGACTAGCTTTATAATTAAACTTGTAAACGATATCCACGGTACAAATAAGAGTAAATCGTGCGCTCTCTCGCTAGTGCTACTGTCTCTGTTCTTCCTGGTGCTCCGTGGTGGGATTCCTTCCTCTCGCGGTAGACGACTTTCGCGTAGAGAAAGCTGATTTTGGAAATAGTGAAGGTCCCTGAAGATGTGGGGTGGGGTCACGCATCTTTCTCCTTTCTGCTGCTGATAACGGGGGGAGGGGCAAAGCTGTTCCGTTACAGTATAATTAATTGAAAATTAAAAATAATTAAGTTGTCACTACAAAAATGATTCAATGTGTAATCCCATTCTGCGAATGAAAGCTTCTTGTCTCAAAAATCTTTTACGATTAACCGCGGTAACAAAATTATTGCGTTTCGTGGGCTCGTCCGGGATTTGAACCCGGGACCTCTCGCACCCGAAGCGAGAATCATACCCCTAGACCAACGAGCCAATTGATGGAATGTTTTTTTTAACATTGCAACTTTGAAAATGGCGGCAGGTACGAGAAACAAATAGTTTTCATTCTTGGCTGTTTCGTATCGAACCGCCGACGATTGCCGTACCGTTCTATTTTTGCAATTAATCTTATTGTTTGTCTCGTTGTGCAATTTCATAAGCTGATTATCGCTGTTGAAACGTCAACAATTACGCGGCTCGTTGGTCTAGGGGTATGATTCTCGCTTAGGGTGCGAGAGGTCCCGGGTTCAAATCCCGGACGAGCCCTCTTTTTTTGTTCATTTTTTTTTCTCTCAAAAATATCCTCATCGCGTGCAGTCGCTATTTCTTAAATTTTTACATCGAAGCGTTGCAAAATTTTAACGATATATCGTTGCTTCGACAGCGCGGCGCTGCAGCGTCGATGTTCGACAATGGGAATTCGATACATTCTCCCGCTAGAATAAATTACGGAATTATAGAGCCAGATAAAGAAAAAAAGGAACTTTGCCGTGACGCTGACGATTTTTATGGTCAAACTGCCGACGCGTTTTGCTGTTCTATATAACCGATTGTTTATATAGAAACATTACACAGTGGAGTGTCTGTGTCATTGAACACTGTAAAGTTGCAAGAAGTTTTTAAAAAGTAGTCATTTGTCTATTGGGGAAATGAAGGTAGAAGAAATGTGCAAATATGATTTGTAGACGTTTCGTTATCGCCGTAAAATCGCAGCTATTCTATATCGGTCACTCCACAACCTACATTATATACATTTCATTTCATCAAATTATTTTATTCGTAATTAATTAAATAACATAACAAATGTCGCTACGTATTATCGTGCGACAAGATCACATCACCATTTGGGAAGAAATTTCTAGCTACATTACTTTGTAGTTTCGATTATACATTTGAGAAGACTTTTCTAAAGTCGCGAGTAATAGAGAAATCTACCGAAACCTCCTTTTTTCAGTCCTTTCACCTTGGATCATTTACTGTACAAATTAATGTTACATATACACATTACTTCGGTCGGACGCATCGCGATGAGGGTTGAAAAAATACGAGTTTCCCGGGACACTTCAATTTCCACATCTGAAAACTGCTGCCTGTCCACGAGCACAGGATATAAGAGGGACCGCCTATGTCAGTGGGGTCAGCAAAACGGCCGTTCATCGCACACTCAAAGACTGGAGAATAAAATATAACAAATAAATCAATAAATGTAATATATCTATATAATAAATGAATAAAAATAAAAAATATTCCTCGTTTGAAGAATTATTCGTATAGGCGCGAGATACGACAGAAGCGTCTATAGTATGGACAATGCCGGAAATGTGTCCCTTATCTTAGGCCTACTTACATGAAGTGATTGATACTTAAGAAATTGTCGGAAAGCTCATACCTGGCTTATCGGTTGTTGTGGGTGGTACGATGTCGTCACCCATGCTGCTTGTGATCCACATACTCGATACCATCAGGGTTATGAAAAACGCCGAATGAATACCCATCGTGAGATGAAAAGCCAGAAATCAGCGGCGTGTACGCACAAATTCTTCCTCCAATAGGACGAAGTACGGATTACTTATGCGGTTGAGGAAACGAGGTACAGTGACGATCGAAGTACTTACAGTGATCGTCTGGCACGGTCTCAAATTGAATGGGACATTTATAGTAGTCGGTATAAGAACAGTCTTGATTCTTCTCGTATTCTCGGAACAATCTTGAGAGATTAAAGCGATGATTATAGGATTAAGATCGCACTCGAGCTCAATTTATAACATTTCCTTATACTTGTTGATCATAGTTTCACCTCGAGCATTTGTGACAGTGAATGTTAACAAAATCGTAATTCTTGAAAGTTCCGAGAGGGACAACTGCAGATTTTTAAAATCCTGTCGGAAACGTGACAATCTTGTGTACAAAAAGCAACAAAAAAATCCTGGACAAAATTGAATATTGTCGGGATTTATAAAATATTAAACGACCAGGTACTCTGTGAAGTATGTGAGCCAGGGTGTTGTAATTTTGTGCTTGGATTTTATGTTTAGAATTCAATGTATCATGGGTTTAAATAAAAAAGTCGCTCAATTTTATCCTATATTAGGTTGATCAAATAAATCTGGAATTTATTATTGGAATTCAGTAGCGATTGTTATTTAATAGTTGAAAATAATTATTTGGTTGACAATGTGATTATTACTAAATTTATATAGTTTCTCGTAAGCATTAATTCGATTCTCTCATGCAAGATCATTCTATCCAAGTTCACGTGTTCGAAGCACTGGATGTAAGTAGATCTTATACATGTAATAAAGTATTTATTTTTCTCGTATTCCCGGAGTGTGCGGAAGCATTATCCAAAGAGATAAGGACAGTGCGTTATGGAATTATGACATTACACTCAAGCTCTGATTTACGTACAGTATATGTAGTGTTTTGCATATAGAGTTTAATTTCATTTTGTTCAAATACGTTTAACAAACAGTCGAAAAAAATGTTTCTATAAGCGTGATTATGTAGGCACTTCCGACTATCGGCATTTTATGTCATTCATGATTTCCTTTAATTTTATTTAATATCTTATATTTATTCCACGTACGAAATCTTAGAATAAGTTCACTATTAACGAAACATACGATGCTATTGTTTCAAACCATCATTACGCCCACCACTCCTTGCAATCGTATTGAAAGTCGATAATTTTCAACGGGTCTTCCACGGGTTGTGGATCATCGATGCATGATCCTTTAAGACAAATCTAAAACATTTTTTTATTCGTATGTAACACCTATAGTGGTAGAGTGATTTTATAATTCGGGAAGACGGTTGCATTAAATATGTGTTTACCTTTTTCTCGCCGCACCACGTTCCGTCCAGAGCCGGGCCAGTTTCAAATGGTACGGGTCTACCGTATTGGAGTACATCAGCACATATCAGTTCCGAGCACCTAGAAGCTGGATCGTCGGTCTAAAAACATTGTGTCGGTCACATGTTGTACATTAATAATACAATTATTACATGCTAAATATTTCTCTCGAGAGTTTTCGATAAATATGATGAATCACCTTGCAAACTCCTCCAATCCCTTGAGGATGAAGGTCTTGACATTGTTCTCCGGGAGAAATATTGCGTCCTCGAAATGCATCTTCGCTGCTGTACTCATTAGCTGCTTCATCTACGAAAAATTGACTCAAGTCTATTAATAACAAGGTCAGCGACACCATCGACTTTTTACAAATCAGGGTAAAATCATCGATCTACTCTTAAGAAAAGACTAGACACATCAAAATACTAATAAAATTTTATAGTTTACCATCCAGCTATAAGGAGGATTGACTATCAGACGAAATCCAACTTAAGGCCTCAATTTTTTCATACGCTCTACATAAACACTCTACGCATCTATTCCCGAAGACGAAGTAATTTTGACCGTATTGTTTATTTGTAATGTAATTTAGAAGTTGTATTTTGATTATAATTTTACTTGTACTTTAATTTGAAGTCGAAATGAGTAAACAATCTTATATTCGTATGTTATTGATTCAAAGATACTGGTATCTTCGTATGTCATAGTTACCGTAATCTACTGCAGCATTGATCAGCTTGCCGGTGGGAACCTGTCGTTAGAAGGCAGACACGTATAATTGAATATTTTCAAAAAATCCGCATCTACGTATATAAAACAAAAGACTTTTAACAAATAAGCAAAATTTTACTTACATTGGCACATTGCACAGACACAAGTGCGACTAAAACCAAGCAACCGGTAATAAACATCGTGGCAGGATGTACTTTGAACTGAGCTGTAATTGGATTACAAGTAGTCGTTAATAATTTGTCCATTAGCAATTATTTTCCGATTTAACGTTAATGATGTAGTAAATATGCAAATCAACATATTTTATTGCCGGGTCATCAGAGCAGATGGAAAATGTTTCTTTCGGCGGTGAAACTTACCCTTAGGACCTCTGTGGAGGGCTCACTGAATCTTTGATCTCGTCAGATTTTGGTTTCACGTATTTATACCGGTTATAATCGTGTCACCCATGCGGCGGAAGTTATGTAAAACTTTGTGTACGCCGTAACCCTGAGTAACTGATAAGGTTAATATGCACAGGTGGCAATTTTATTACAAATTAGCCACCTGCGCATACCGGATTCTTGTCAGTTGTACTTACTCATTAAGATATACTTATCTAATTCTTAAATGTATCATCAATGTCATCCTCCACGTGTTATTGATTAATTAAGTCTTCTTGATTAATTAAAAAAGCGTGCAAAGTGATTTGCACATGACTTCCTCATGTTTTACGGTTTTGCGCATAACTTCCGCTATGATAAATTTTGCTGTTTGATTTTGGCTGCCTCATAGAGAAAGCTATAATTAAAATACGATTCTCACAAAAAAATAACATACAGGACCATTATGTGAAAGCAATGTGAAAATTTCAATTTTCCACTTTTCTTTTTTATTGTATTATTGAGTTAAGTATCTTAGTCACTATCTTCTCTACATGATTGAAAATTTCCTAGATGCACGCTCGCTGATGGTCAGAATATAATCCCACAGATCCACAGATCCAAACAAATTTACTTGTACAATTCAATTGACACGTTAATCTACGAAATTGTACCCGTTAAGCTTCGCATCAATTGCTCCGATTGTCAGGCGACTTAATTTGTGTGCACAAGTGCGACACGTACTTGGAGACCGCTAATTGGGACATTTCGGTAATAAATGGGAAACCGTGAATGAATGATTAGTGAAGATTTCGGGTGTTCATTATTTCAACAAATACGGCACGATTTGTTAACCCACTTACCGTGCTCATAATTTATGTTTGGATATCGAATGTTGACGGAAGATTTAATATGAATGTGGTATCCCGAAAGTAAATAAAGGAGAGAGAAAGAGAATCGGAGATTTACGGGCTTTGACATCCCTGATTGTTCGAAAGAAATGGGCTTACAGTAATAAATCCGGAACTACTCTAAATCCGGAACTATAAAACGAAATTTATTTGTATTCAGTCATATAGTCGTTTATGGGTTTAAGAATGCCGCTTATAATTTTCAGCTAGATATACTAAAATCCCAGTCATGTCAAAACTAAAAAATTAGCTTATTCGTAAATAAATATGCCTACAATGCAGCATTCGGATTAAAAAAAAAATATTGTGAAAAAAGCGGCGAGTCGAAAAAAAATGTTGTTACAGAAATTTGGTGAGAAAAATAATTAACAATAATACAATTGACTTATTGCAGATAATATATCTACGAGTATCATGTTCAAATTTCGAGTCAATCAGACAATTCGAGATATGATGCATATTACGTAATTGCGATGTATCTTTTTATGAGGTTCGGAAAATATACTTATCGTACAGAGAATACCTTAAGTTGGCAATGTATACCACCTTCAGTCACCTTCATCTAGCAAATTTCGAGATAAGCCCTAATTCAAATTTTCAAAGGAATTACTGCCGCATCCTATTCAATCGCTGTCAGCTTTCAATACTTCATGAGATAATCCTCGGAGGTGGTGAATCTCATTGTGAATATTCAATGAAATAGTATAATATTTGTATGCAGTTTTAAGACGGACACTCAAAATTTACGCAAGTTAAAACTGCCAGACATTTTTCAAAGATTTCAAAATCGTGAAAAATTTCAAACCGCGTCTCAATTTTCATGAAGGTTACACAGAAGGAAGAGATGTGACCAATTTACTAATCCTATGTACAAATGTAATAATGTACAATATGTTAACCAGCTATCTCAAACTGTTTTCCAATTATAGCTAGAAAATGTCTATTCTATCCAAAGTTATATTCACTCATAAAACCACATTTCTGAGATGTTTCCGTGTCAGACTTATTGATCTCGATAATTCAGGAATAAAAAAAACACGAATGTTCAAGAAAAAAATATAGATTTATTTGTATTACTATGTAGAGATCTCGTACAATTTATCGCCAAGATCTCGAAATTCCGCGGATGCCTCGCAATGTTCGAGAAGTGCTGGACTGATTTTCGTTTCACCGTAATAAGCTCCTGCCAAAGCGCCGGCCATCGCCGCTATGGTGTCCGTATCGCCACCAAGACTTATCTATGGAACACAACAAGCAAATATAATAACATTATATAATGATTCAAGACATAAAACAAAATCGCGACTCACGGCATATTGAATGGTTCGTCTCCAGGGATTATCCGTTTGTATTCCTTCGATCGGTTTTTGTGCTCGAAGGAAACAATATATCGCCGTGGGAACGGATCGAATTGCGATCACGTCGTTACCCAATTCATGGACGACCTTTTCTGCGTGAGGTCCTTGACCTTCTTCCAGTAAAAAGTTCTTTACCACGCCGAGCTGGGCTTTATATGGTTGAGCCTCAACAAGGTCTAACCTTTGTTCGGAAAAATTAGTATTTTTGGGACCATGAAATGTATTTTCCGCCGCGGTCCGAATATTTTTCGCAGAAACAATTAATTCAATGTTATTAAATAATTACTCACCCTTCCTCGTCAGATTCTATGAAATCCATCTTTTCAATCAACTCGTCGACGAATTTCACGGTGTCGAGTTCATCCTCTGGATTCAATAGTAGACTTTGTTGAGTCGCGATGGCCTTGAATCGAAACGAAATTTCCGTTGGGATAAATGTTGGTGGTGGGACTACTTAGGTGAAGTATGAATCCACGATATGCGTGATTCATACCTCGGTATTGAACTTAAAATAAACAAATTGATATTAAAATTGAATTTAACTGACTTAGAGTAGATAGACATTTACTTGTAGTATTGTACCATCGACGCCCAATTTATGAGTATGAGTGATCTCACTCTGTTGTCTTGCCATCTCCAAGAGATTGTTGTATTCTCGATGACAAAATAGAGCAATCGGTGTGGTCCTCATAGCTCCGCCATTTCCAAACGAGCCTCGACCCTGAAATTGTTCCTTGGCCGGCCCAAGAACATCGGCAAATTTGTTTCCTCGCAATTTCCGAAAAACCTGCGAACAATGTGCGAGTCTTTCAATTCTACTAATACCAGCGTCCCCTCGGAGCGAGCGAGAAGGCGACGAACAAAAGTTGTTTATATTCAACTGTTGGTTTACTTGCATTGTTCCATCGACATATTTCTTCTGTTATCGCGTTTCAACATTTTGTTCCAAGCGCATCTCTTCGAAGGTGGAAGGATTTTGGGATTAACGGGTAATCATACTAACGGTCACAACGCTGGGACCATACCCGCGGTGAGGCTCTTGATAATAGCTTTTAACGAATTTCTTTGCCATGTCGCAGATGTCGAAGCATCGTTTTTGTATGAGTGACTGAGCCACGGAACGAGTCATTGCCGAGTCGTCTGTGAACTGCATCACCGGGGCTGCATGGCAGGAAAAAACATATTATTTCACTGCACAAGCACCCTATTAGGGGAATGATGGACCTTTCTGTTTTACCGACCGAAATCGACAATTTCTTAGTTTTCACTATTCGTCATTACTATGCGACGGGTATGTTTCAAATCTTACAGGACTCCATTTATAACATAAATAGAGTTCATAAAAAAAAAAATGTATTCTTCGTGTCATTTGCAGAACCTTTTAGCTATTGGACTAAAACTTCATACGCAAGTCGAATTGCCACCAAGGATGTCAGAATTCAAGTTTGCCAAGAATCTATAATGGGGTTTCATACTTTATGAAATTTTGTACATTCTGCAAAATGACCGTCGTAGCATTAACGGACGCAAATATTCATCCATCAAGCTAAAACCTACCGGATGCAAATAAATAAAACGTCAATAAATTTAATAATGTAATAAAAAAACGATGTAAAGGTATTGCCAGATTTATAATTTATAAAATACGAATTTCTGATCACGTTAAATTGTACTCTGTGTGGGCTAAAACGTAACGAGACACCAGAACTAAACTAGTAACGATAAAACCTTTGTACGATGGTCCTTCGAGTTTGTCCAGAGACGTCTGCAGAACAATTTTTTCTCCGCTGGTCAGAATATCGTCGTTCTCGTACGGACTTCCCAAACAATCTCCGCTCAACACGCCGAGCATCGAGCCGCGAAATTTTCTTCTCAACAACGAAAGATCCGTTTTTGCCATATTTTTCCCGTATTTTTTTATCCACGTCTGCTGTCGTCACCCTTGTGAACGGAAGAGTAAACAAAAAGCTTTGCGAACAAATTCCAACGAACGTAACCTAAAATATATTATTTACAATGCGATGTCTCGTGAAATTACGCAACGTACCTTGTGCGCAAAACGATCTTTCGATGCCGCAAGAAATGTGTTAATTTTTTTCGTTAACTAATCCGATAAACGTGGATGCGATAATTGATAATAAATTTTGAGAAGTTTTTTGTGTTACAAATGGAATTTCGTCGAATGCCGATAAGATTATTTTTAAATGCCGGCGATACGGAAAATCACGGGGGCGCCACCTAGCGGAGTTATAGTGTGATATTTGCAGCGAGAATTATTATCTGCCGATGTTGGCGTGTAACCATCCAACGTAACGATAGAAAACTTTTTTTCAACGATATCGAGGCCGCTGCAAACTCGAAAATTGTCGTCATAGTAACGTGGAAAACTTTTCTGGACGACGATTTTTTCGGGACGCGACGAGAAACAAGAAATAACAAAGTTTCGTTTGATGAAACGCAGGTTGTATGATTGATTGAACTTCCTACAACGAAGAAAGCATCGGTAACATAAAAGGTACGAGAAATATTAATAATCTTTCGATATTGAATTTTCGATACTAGATGCATGCGGCCGGATTAAGGGAAAATCAAATGAAAGCCAGACAATAAAAGAAAAAATATATATATTAATTGAAAATGTTGGATCCTTTTTGGACCTTGCTATAATGAACGTTTCTGCCATGCCCCTAGGTCATTAAAAAAATTATAATAGCCAATAAAAGAATTTTAAAAAAATGATTTTTAAAAAATTGCGATTAATGTATTTTTTTTCCTCTTTAACACCGTAAAGGCAGCTTTCATTTGAAATTTCATTCTCGCAGAGCATACAAATTTCTGCGAGAATGCCTTATACATGTATAGGGTATTCTCGCATTTTTTTGTTGCAATCCTAACACACTAAATATTTTCACAAATAAACAAACTAAAAAATTCTCTAAAAATAAATGAGCAAAAGTATATTTTTTATTTGAGCTAACAATTAATGGACACGGCATTATTTTTTTTTTATTCTATTTTTAGGTCACGTTACTTTTTACACCGTTAATTAACATCTTGAAAACTTGAGATCCTTTCGAGAAATAACTCGCACGAGAATTTTTCACTTTTAAATTAATTCACGCGATGTGAATTAAATAAAAAAAGATTAAGAATGATTAAAATTACCGTTTAGAATGTTTTTTAACAACGGTGCTGTGACACGTAAAGTACAAAAAAAAATTAAATATTAAAAAATGAACAAACAGGCAGCTACGATTGTGTTAACAATTAATGATCCGATAAGAAACATGAGCAGTTTATTAAAAAGAAGGAGCACTCAACAATTCTTTAACATTTTTTTTTGCGTCAACTCTCGCTACAATAATATTACTAATAACTAGTATTTGTTCTCTTTATATCTCTCCTCGTGTAATGCCTAATAATGAATCGATGAAGCAATTACTCGCGAACACGTGTTTCTTCTCTGGACAGCTTGCCGGGCAGAGGACTGTAGTAACGCATTTCTTCTTTTATTTTTTCACCGAAAAAAAAACGGTGAGAAAATTCTAACAGCAATTCGTCATGATGAATACGTTGACGATAAACACGAAGTTTATCATTTGTTTTACGGCAACCCTAGATACAAGCCCGAATAGCAATTTTCGAGCGTTACATCGGGCCCTGACAAGGTCCCAGTAAGGCCTTTTCAGGCCCTCTCCGGACCCTGCCAGGGCCCGATGTAACGCTCGGAAATTTCCACTCGGGAAGGCGCGCATGCGCATACGAATTTTTCATACTCTTTATATCGCCTATACGCATCGACCTAAATTTTTCCGCTAAAAAACATTTACTTTTAAATCGTACGTCTCTCACGTGGACGCGATCATTTTTTTGTTGATAATTTCACCCACAAGTATTATTATTTAATTTTTTTTTTTCATACAACTCTCTATCACTCCATCACAAATTGATCATTTACTCCAAACGGCCCAAGATAAATTTTCCCTCACATTCTTATACTCGTTTCCTATCTTTAAGTTTTTTTGATATCAGAAGGGGAGCGGGCAACGGTCTACAGTCTCCATAGTAATCAATCGATTGGTGAGTTAAAAAATGCGTTTTTAGCTTTAATTTTCGCTTATTTATTTTGCTTCTTCACGTTAAAAAATTCGTCTAATCCGCAGAAAAAAACGATTGTCATGGTTTGCGAAAAAAACTCATGTAATAAAACAATATAATGATAGTTTTTCAAATTCAATACGCCGTTTTGTTTTAGTTCAATTTATTTTAAGTATTCGCCATTGATCTTGTCCGCTCCTCCTCTATGGCTTGGTGTTTCATTGTCGTCGATGTTGATCATCAAATCTATTATTTTATTTTAATTATCATCATTCCCTCGCGAACCAACCAACCGTAAAACTTTCGGTTGGATTTGGGTTGTTTTCTAACAGTCTACTCCAACTCAACCGCTGATTGGTGCGCCAAACCGATCCTAATTGCAACCTTCTGGAGGTTTGTTTTTGGCTGATATTTCAAAACTAAGCGCAATACCAACCATTATATGTGTCGAATGGAAAGTTGGTTTATAGATCGATTTTCCCAAAACAATCCGATTTCGGGCTCTATGTCGAGAACACCGATAATTTTCGTTCGGGGTTGGAAATCGGGTTGGAAAATCCAACTATAAATCTACGTCCTATCCGACACATATAACGATTGGTCTTTATAATATCACCGAAAAACCAACCTCTTTAAGGTCGGAATCAGAGTTGGTTTGGTTTCAGGTTGGTCAGAACGTAAAAGTTTTTTGTTTCTCTTTCCTCGAATTTTCCTTCGGTGCATTTATATACGAAAATGCGATTATCATATAACCACTACACTATAATAATGTATACTATAGTTTTATTACCATAGTAATCGCTTACATTCTAAGACTTTTCTTTTCACTTCAACAACAAATCTTACAAAATTAATTCTAACATATAATTATAATAATGAAATTAATAATAACGCCGATACCACATTGCTGCGGTACCAATAATCGGAATAATTTATAATACAGTTTATTATACTTCAGAAGTACAGTGTTTTAACGTGAGAACGCTCACCGGTGGGACTTGAAGGAAAAATCGCGTGTTGTAGCGTCAGAGGCCGCGCGAATCGTTTACTAAAAAAAATAGTTAACCGTCGAAAGGTCGATCTTATTGTATGTTGATTTTTTTACAGCTTTTATCCCCGTGACGGCAAACGATTTCGTTTGCGTGCGGATAACCCAGGACACTTTAAAGTTCGTTTCTTCTTGTGTATTTTCCATTCCTTTTATTTTAATTAAATTCATTTTGTTGTCCTTGAGGCAGTTATGGAGTTGAACGAGAGAGGGCCGTCCGGATAGTGGCGAGTACCCGTGTTGCCTTGTTTATAACCTCACTGTAAGTTCATCTTACATTTATGTCTCAGCACCTCGATACCGAACTTCGCAATGTGCGTTGTTCGTTTACGGTCATTTGGTAGCTTCTATAAAATTTTTATTCTGGTGGGCTTAGTTGGAAAATAAATTAGAGCCGTAGGACACGTGAAAAGCATATGGAACGGGCTGTAAAGAATCGCATGGTCAGCTGATCGTTATTAAAAAATGCACCGCGCCGCCGGATCTTCAATCACAGGGTTAATTACAGGGTAATCACGCATTGCTGATTTAGAAATTCCCTTACATTACCCGGATTTCCAGACTGATTTCACAAATATTCCCGGGAAGAAACGATCGCATATGTTTGGTTTTTATTAGATATTCACTCTTATCGGGGAAAGTCCAGAAACCCAAGTTTCGGTCAGAAAATACCACTCTTATGATAATGAAGATTTTTTAATAGGCAAGAACACGAGAATCGAAGTTTGAGCAAACTCAAACATTAAACAACGTACACGGGATAACATTGTTAACTAAATAGACAATAATAAGGTGGCTATCTGTTTTGTAACTTAATTTGGTCGGTCGTTTTGATTTGTCAGAGGAGTGCTTCTTTAATGCTTTTTTGCTGAAACTCTCAGGCTTGATTTTTAAATGTGAAAAAAATATAGTCGACATTTTTGGGTTAATGGGGTTTTCAACAATGAATCATTTTTCTCGAAGGACAATCAAGTAAATTTTGACGAAAAAACTCCAATGAATTATAAAATTCCAGGTTTTCCCTGGAATATGCATGACAAACCCTGTAATTATGTCAATTCCCCGCGACGCATTTAAATATTTATAAAAATTGCTTGTTCGATCAATTAGTTCATAATTTTGCGTTAAACATAAATATATTCGTTTTTTATCACACAAAATGTCGATTTTCAAACGGAAATAAATATTTTTTCGGGAATTCAGAATTACCATTGTAACAATAGGTAACAAACCTCCTGGACGATTCTTTCGATTATTTATTCAATCGATTCACGAATTCGCTAGAAAATAATGATAATACTAACGATACAGGCATTATTTTATCAATTTCTTATCTAAACATTCTCACTAAATTCGCTATTCAGATATAACCTTACGTGATGCAGATCAACGCGATTCAATGATATGAGACTTGCTAATAGATTAGTAATCTCCCGTGCGCGAAAAAAACCTTTTACGGTAAAATCGATTTTTCACTGATTTTTTCACTGACTTTTCTCGATTTCTTCAACCACTCGAAGATTTTGCTTTCTACAACGAAAGGGCGCATATTACATCCCAAGCACTACAGAGAGATGGCCATCGCCAAGTGACCTCGATAAAAATAGTCTTCAGCGAAAGTTTTGATTTTTTCTGTATTATTAGAAAAAAAAAAATATATATTTTTGTGCGAACGGAGTCCAACAGTTCAAACTATTTTTCCAACTTCTTCTCGACAGTGTATAATATTACAGGATATTTATACAAATCCAAGTCGCCGGTGTGTCATTTCGTTTTTTAAATACCATTTAATTTGACTATCACACTAACTTTCCGGAATAAATTACGAAAAAGTTGGCGAAATATTCGACATTCAACGGTTTCAACTTATTTTTTAAAAAGTACAGAATTTAAGGGACTTAAAAAAAAAAAAGTTGTTCCGTAAATTATGCAGGCTTGGAAAAAAGCGGAAAAGTTAATTGAAAATTTGGACTTCAAGCGCAAAAAAGGTGGTTTAAAAATAAATCTCAACGAAAAAATATGAGCCCGCCGTTTGCGCACAGCCGTACCGTTCGATCTCGAATTCTGGATAATCCGTACTTCCGAGGTACCGAGGATCTTCCGGGCTTCTCGATCAACGTTAAATTAATTCAACCCGCTTGTCGGTCTCCGGTATCAGTTCCTTTAGGATTAATTTTCACCGCTTGGCATCCACGGTAAAAGTTTATTACAGAGATACAATATAATAGACCTATATGTACCTAGTATATATATATCCCCGGACACACCGCCAATCACATAGAGATGAAGACTTCACTTTCGTTTTACAGCTCTGCAGTTAACGGGTTTTTAAATTTTTTAATTTTTTAAATTGTTTTTTTTATCTTTCCTATAAAACGCTCAGTATTTATCGTTATTTCACTTTTATAATTTTTATTACACGCTGTAATAATATTCGCTTCGAATACGATCGTATAACATTCGCGTTAGTAAATGGGCCCAAATCTTGGGCTCATAACCTGACGCTTGGAAGATTCATGGAAATCGCTATAATAATCTGTAATATACAGTCAACTTTTTTTTTCACTCTTACTCTATCCTTCATGCTCTCTCGTATCGACCTTTTTTTCTTCGTTTCTTACAATAACGACAACTATTTTCATTCTTCGTTTTGCTTTACAACACGCATAAATATCATCTGTCCCTCGTGCCCTTACCCTAATACTTTTATCGTTAGATTGCCAGTTTGTTCTGTGGGTACCCGTTACGAGCGGTTGAAATAATTTTTTTTTCTGTCCATTTTTTTCGTATTGTTTTCTTCATTCTTAATCGCGTCAAAGTTTCGACGAATCAACTTTGCAGGATCAATCGTTCTCGCTGTTGCTACGTATTCTTTGCACTCTGAGTAGATGAAAACGCGCGCTTTGCCCCGATGAGACTCGAAAATTCACCGCCGCGTGTACTTCTAAATATTTTATTTTTCTTCCAATCATTTTTTTTATGATTTGTTTTTTCTGCTTCGGGTTTTCACTCTTCCTGAATTCATTGCGCTCATTTAGGTCTCAAAACACCTTCCGTTGATTAGTTACTTTTGTTATATTTGTATGTATACAACCGAATAGAAATTGCGACAGGTTCTTCATGGGCTAAACTCTGTATGCTTTCGACTCATTAGGTTTTCTTCGCTATTATCTATGACAGTACGTTTTAGTCGTGATTTTTTTTTACTGACACAGTATTTTTCCAGCGTTTTCTCTTTTTTTTTTGCTCGTTACTCGATTTGCGATGTTATGGTTTATTGTATATGAAGTTTGCGATAAGTATTTTTTTCTGACTTGCTTCGACACTCTTATTTTAGGAAATAAATCAATAAAAACGTTGGGCAATGATTTCTATAACGTGCCGTTATCCAACCCTGTCCGATCTCGGGATTACGCTGTTTCTTATTTAATTACGACGGAAACTATTTCGTCGCTTCTTTCGCGTTTTTTTTTTCTTTTAATGTTTTTAATCTTCCGATGTGTGACAATTGCGATGGTGATGTGTTTCGGTTATGTGTGTAGAATTTGCCCCGTCAGGATAGTCATGTCGATAGGCTTATGATTCATATAATTTGATATGATTTATAAAAATTTGGATTTGTCATAAAAAAAGCTTTGTTCCGTTACAAACATTCTAAGGCTGTGCAGGTTCTCTTATGGCCAGAGCTTTCGCAACACGTCCTTAAAGACTTTCCTTTTTTCTAATTACTTTGATAAATTGGAAGATATAAACTTTTCTGCCAATATCTGAACGCGAATGTGCAGTACTTCCGTCCATTTGCACTGAAGTGCAAATGGACGGAATTCAATCATGTTTGATACGATACAAATTTTCTAATCTCGAATGAGCAGAAAATATGTCCCATGCGTCGATATTAAATTTCGTCATTGTTAAAATAAATACTTTCGCTTTCAGAACGAAGTTTTTCGCATACATCGGTTATCTCACAAGTGATCGGCCATCACGTGAAAATACTTTGCCAAGATTTTATATCCAAGAATGATGACTTGTTCAATCGTAAACTGCAAAAATATAAAATTTACTTTTCATCACACGTTCATGTTCTTTTCATAATTTTTAAATTCTCAAAAAAATAATCTTCCAAATTTTCGATGGACTTTTTCGCCTTGAGCCGATTGTATGAGTTACTATTAAAATTGAAGCCGGTTACCTGAATTCCAATTAGCTTACCGACACGACTACCTCGACACGGGAATTACTTTTAAGATTTTAGATTTTTCAAATTTTCTACAACTTGCTTTCGTCTCACGGTCTTCTCTAGTCTGCTAAGGTCTCTCTACAAATATCGTAAACGACACTCTTTCGTTCTACAAACGTTTTCTATGATACATTTTTCGCTGGTGTCGCGGTAACACTCGAAGACTAAACTTCCTACAGGTACATCGCTGGGAACGTATTCGTCGACCGTATGAATTACTATTAATGAATATCATTATCAATACAAAATCGTGACGTCAACAAGACCGATCGTGAATCTTGTATTGGTTGTTATTCGAATTACCGGCACACGCTCATTGGGCATGACAACGATATCTTCTCGTTTGCCCCTTTCATGTCCATAACACGGATCTAAACTAACTTTTGGTTTTTTGTTTTTTTATCATCCAAGCCGAAGTGCAGGAAAGCAGCGGTCGTCGTCATTTGCCCCTTAATCCTTTCAGAACGGTACTTAATGCCTCCGACGGCCTGCCATATTTTTTGCTGTCATTCATTAAACATCTTCAGTCAGCCTCAGCAGAAAATTTATTTTTAAGCCGGCCAGATGTTTAGTCCGCCAAAAGTCAAGGCCCAACGTTTTCATCTTTATTCTACTTCTTTCTTGCTCGTATTAATTTCTTCCAGTTGGCGATTGTGCTAACGTATTCGTTCCTTTGACTTGAATCTTCATCGTTATTTCTGTATTACCTCGATTGACCAGTTCTTCTTTTTAAATATTTTCCTTTTGACCAATCTATTACGATCTTCTTCAATGTTCAGCGAACTGAAAAAGGCGTTTTCAGTTACATCTCAACGAGCCCCGCGGAATGTATTCTTCCGTGTTCTTTGTTCCCTTCACCGTTGTTGATTATATGTTTTGCGTTGCTGTTTCACAGTATCGTCACGCTGGCCTCCGCAATTTTTCACAAAATTTTGTTTGCTGGATAATCCTGAACAACGAAGAAAACAGTTCTTCGCAATTCCACTCGTTCTTGCTTTTCGAGCGTCCCCCAATATTTTACTGTTCCGCAGTCCATAGCAGGAAACACGCACTCACCGCTGGTCCCTCCAATAAGCTCCGAGGTAGCGACGCCAATTCACTTCTTCTTTCTCCCCCCAACCGAATCTCTCCACATCCCTTTTATTTTATATTCTTTCCGGCGAACCAGTGACGGATATCTTCGTTATCTTTTTCCTTTCCATTCCATTGACTGCTTTATCTATCACTCTCAGTCTTTTCACGCAACTTCTGCATGCTTAGGGTTTTTTTTTTTGCAGAATTCGGTACAGAAGCGGCCCTCCCAGCTGGTCCCATCGATAAGCTCCAAGGAAGCAATGACGAATGTATTGATCTTCCTTTGACCTTTTCCGAACGTTCGTTCCATTTTGTACTGCTCTGCTTTCCGTGTTCTTCATTTGTTCGTTGATTTTCTAACGAGATCCGGTATTGTTATCTTCACGTAAGTTGTACTTGCGTAGTCTCCAGCTATATTTCGTGGATTTTCAATACCTATTATTTGTTTCTAACTTGTTTACATCTTCTATCTACCGAGATTCGTTTTTCTAAATTGCGTCTGTCGATCTAACAGTTCTTCTATCTACCGAGATTCGTTTTTCTAAATTGCGTCTGTCGATCTAACAGTTATATTGCGTCTGTCGAACTAACAATTGGTAGCTTCGCTATGACCTTATCACGCCTTTCCATGCAATTTTAGCGGATTTTTGTTTTTCCCATAGTCTTCAACAGAGCAACGGCTACTCCGGTTGATCTCAGCAATGAACCCCTGCGATGTGATTACCAATCTTCCTACTTGGTTTCTTCCTTTTTGACCTTCGTCTGGTAGCTTCGCTATGAACTTATCATGCCTTTCCATGCAATTTTCGCGGATTTTTGTTTTTTCCATAGTCTTCAACAGAACAACAGCTACTCCGGTTGACCTCAGCAATGAACCCCTGCGAAGTGATTACCAATCTTCCTGGTTTGCCCTCTTCCTTTTCGACCTTCATCTGGTAGCTTCGCTATGAACTTATCACGCCTTTCCATGCAATTTTCGCGGATTTTTGTTTTTTCCATAGTCTTCAACAGAACAACGGCTACTCCGGTTGACCTCAGCAATGAACCCCTGCGAAGTGATTACCAATCTTCCTGCTGTGCTTTCTTCTTTTTCATCCTTCATCTGGTAGCTTCGCTATGAACTTATCACGCCTTTCCGTGCAATTTTCGCGGATTTTTGTTTTTTCCATAGTCTTCAACAGAACAACGGCTACTCCGGTTGACCTCAGCAATGAGCCCATGCGAAGTCATTACCAATCTTCCTGCTTTCCTTTCTTCCTTTTCGACCTTCATCTGGTAGCTTCGCTATGACCTTATCACGCCTTTCCATGCAATTTAAGCGGATTTCTGTTGTTTTTTTTCCATCGTCTTCAACAGAATAACTGCTCCTCCGGTTGATCCCACCAATGAGCCCCGAAGAATAAATACAGATCCTGATCCTGGAGGGAATAACCGGGCGGCGGCTGGGCGGGCAAGGGCGGCGGTGGCAGAAGGGAGTAACACGGTGGCGTCGGTGTCGAACTAGTCAGTGATTGAGAGAAAGTTGTACCCGACTGAGGGCTCGGTGGTGTCTGTGGGGTCTGTGCCATCTGCTCCGGCGTCCCAGCCACAATCTCCGATGACCTTGAAGGACTCCCGTTCGCCGGAGATCAAAGCTCACAGTCGAACATCGCCAGCGACCGCGTGATAACTTCATCCTGATAATCAGAGAAAATCAATGTAAACATTTTTGTTGGACAAGCTCATTGGAAATTCTTTTTTATTTTACGCCTCGGATTAGGGAGAAAACAACCCATATCGCTACTTGAAATAAATATTTCAAAGTTTCGTGATTTTTTCGTAGTTTGGACTCACTTTAAGGCAACTCTCGATAAACTCCTCTATCGTAATGACACCGTCGTGATTGAGGTCGAGTTTTTCGAAAACCCTGTCTAGTTGTTCCCTCGCCTTTCTCTCCTCTTCCGCCGGATGCTTTCGGCCCATGAGTTCGTGCACCGCCGTCACGACCTCCCCGAGCTCCCCCCTTGTTATGCATCCGTCACCGTTTATGTCGTAAAGCTTGAACGTCCATCTCAATTTCTCGTAAATGCTACCTCTCAGTAGTGTCGAGAGGGTCACTAAAAGATCCTGAAATAATTCAATCTGATAATAATAATAATAATGACAATTTTTACGATCAACATGAATTAAGGGAATATGTCTTGTATGCCAGTTCTTTACTTTAAGAATAAAAAAGATAGAGTTTTTAATTACGTTTTCCCCATATGGATTGTGGGATATATAAGCATAAATTTCAGGTCATTTAGCACGAGTTGCATATGATTACGAATGAAAAGTACCATTCCAGGGTGAAAATCATATATTCCTAGACTCCTTCTTTGAGTAATTTTTTTCGGAAGTAATGTCATGGAATATTAGGCTCACATCAAAAAATGACAATCGAGCAGTGCGAACCAATTTTGGACGATATTACTTGTTAAAGAAGCCTTTTGTGTTTAATACAAAAAAATGACAAAAAGTTAAGCTCCCATCCCGTAGAACTATATATTTTGATCGATAAAAAAATCCTGCGAATGGCGGTCGATAACAATTAAATTTGAGAGGTGCCGCATTTGAGTAAAACGTCGAATGCGGCACCTCTTAGGATTTTTTGCTAGGTACCTTTTGCGAGGTTTAGTTTGAGATCGAAATCTGTACTTTAAAAAGGTGGAAGGAAAATTTTTAAAATGCATTTTTGAAACACCCTAGTGTGTATGTGTAGTAGTTGCAAAAAAGTAGCTTGCGGTAATTACCCTGAAGCTGATGGCCCCGTTGCAGTTAACGTCGAAGGCCTTGAACACGTAGTGGGCGTAGTAGCTCGAGTCTGCAATTATTAGTCGTGTTGAAGTAGAGACCTTTCGCAAAAAAAAAATTTAAAAAGGAAAAAGTGGAAAGAGAAGTACTCGTCTAGGTACCGTAATTAATCGTAACTCACTTCCGTGGGGGAAGAACTTTGCGTAGATGTCCTTGAACGAGTCCTCGTGCACGACCCCCTCGGGACATTCCTGCGAACAATCGTAAAACGATGTCAGCACTCTTTGGGAACTTAATTGAATTCTTCGTTGCATATAAACATTTCTAAAAGCAAAAATATTTGCGTTCAGTGTATCAAAGATTAAAAAAAAGAAAAGTTAAATGTAAACAATTAATTCAACGTTAATCTCTTAAATGACATAATAAACGATATTGGATGAACGTTCGAATAAAATTAACAGTTTTCATGGATATAGATGTAAAATATTTTTTCTTAAACTGTAGTTTCGCTATGTGTAACGTATTACGATTATCTATAATAAACAATGTAATATTGTAATTTACATAAATGTTATCTAGACTTTTCTGCGGCGACGTGATGAATGCTCGATAGCGATTGGTCAACGGTGATGGAGGCAAAAGAAAAATTGACGTGGCTGATAGACTAACGATCGTCTAAGGGTCGACTAAGCATCGAACAATTGCAAAGGAAAATGAGGATCCCTCACACGATCCCGAAAAATATCGTCGAGACGTACAGGTAATTTTATCATAGTCCGATAATATTCTCATGTGTACGATCGTCGAATCAATGAACGCGACTATCTATGACTATAGATGGTACCGAATTTCTAACGATATGTTAACTACCGATATCGACAGAATTTCATTTTCATAAATTGAACGGCATTCTTGTGGCAAACATTATCGAAATACAGAATCAAATTAAAACACGCATAAATTACCTAAAAGAGTGACTAGAAAAATTGCATTAAAAAATGCATCTTTGTAACAAACGATGTTGTAAGAAACAAAAATCAATATAGAGAAAAATAATTTTTTTCTGCCTGTCTACGAGAATTTGTATTGGAAAAATTAGCGTCTATCCTATAACGTTGCTATAAATTGTTGGCGATTGTATATCAATGTAACAGCCTAAGCGGATTCCTTCGTCAATTAAAATAAATTGCATTCCCCTTGCATTCGAAGTTTTCGTTAATAATAACAATACATTGTCACAGATGTTCGGGACAAACGATCCTCCTTCCCCGGGAGCAGAGTCGCTCGATTTGTGCAGAGGACTCGACGTGGTACGATTCGGTGATCCCCGAGCTGAGAATCCTCGCGCTAACGACCCTCGTCGAGCGTTGGAAGGACACTCCGATATTGGAGGAGCTGCCGACCGGTGTAGACAGGGACGCGCTTCTTGAAATCCTACCGATCGATCTTCCGTTCGACTTGATCGTCGAGAGGATTCCACATGAGTATTATTGGAGTCGAGCTGCCAAGCACAGGTGAGAAAAAAAGGAACGAGGTTCCAGTATAGTTATTCGTATGGCAAGGGCGTAGAAAGGGAGTCCGAACTCCATTTTCTACACCCATGCCATTCACCTAATTTTCTCGTAACAAATTCACGAAAATCACGCTTTTCGTTTTTTGGAATGTGTACGTAGAAAGGCACTTTACCGCACTAGTGCGGGAAAAAAGATCATGTTGCGTTTGTACTTTTAAGTAACTCATGCATGAAAAGCGCTACTTTGCGTGCATGCAGAGAGTGGCGTAAGTAGCGCTTTGCAGTCATGAGTGTTGTAAATTTCTGCTCGTAGCGCCACAATCAGCAGGCACGAAGTAGCACTTCTCCTGTATTCGTAGCAGAAAGTATTATGCGATACTAGTGCGGTGTTGCGAACTGGTATCGATCATACGGACTGTGAAGTACATCGCACTCGCTTAACATAACGTGCGTATAAAGTTCGCTTTACCGCACTTGTATCGCAAAGTACTATTTCCGCACTCGTATCGCAATGTACATAACCCGTAAGAGGGTTATGTAACGTTTACATAACCCTCTTGTAATACTGTTTTTTTTGTAATAACTAAAATGCAGGTAATGTTGCACCGGATCGAATTTATATAGATGGTGTCCATCTGCTTGAAAATTCGTCGAAATTGCCGGCAAAAATTAGTATTCAAAAATGCATCCAAAAAATGTTGCTAGAAAAAAAAATCGGAGTGATTTTTCGAGCCAGTATATCGCAAAAACGTTTATTGTGTTGGCCTGGAACACGTAAATAACCACCCATGTAAATTAGTGTATAAATCAACTTACAGATGGGAGTACAACAATCCGGAAGATCATGGAAATTCGTGGCGACGTCTTTACTGCGAGCGCCACTTAGCCGAGTACTTGGAGGGTTTCGAACCCGACAATTTTGGGTCACAGCGAGAAGAATGCGAGGGCCTCGTTAAACTGGTTCAACCTCACGTCCGCACCCTCAAGATTCGATCTCTCGTGCCTTCTAAGTAAGCTTTTGTTGCTCAACTCGCCTTCCACGAATGTTCCAATATTCCATATTCATAGGTTGTTATTTGAGCAGTGAATAATTGACTTTAACGGAGTCACCAGCTGCTCCGTTGATCCACTGCAGAATACATTGATAGGCTAAGATTGGAAAACAGTCTGAATGCATTCAATCCACAAGGATGAAAAAAATCAATCCGACTGATCAATTTTCGTTAAGATTGTCATTCAGGTGGTCCGCAGAGAAGGAAGAAGAAAAAGATCAACAAGATGTCCTTATAGAGAAGCGGGAGGACCCGTACGATTCCGAGGAAGCTTTGGTCGTTCATCACATACCGTTCAACGTGATTCTGCCACAGCTATCGGATCTCCGGGAACTCTGGCTCAACTTTGGCATGATATACATGAACGACGGTTTCAAATGGCAGGACTTCGAGTAAGATTTTTCTTCGATATTCCGGTAATAGTTTGGAATGGGTCATGTGCTCTCTTGGGATTAATTCCTTTTGAATCTTAAAGATTTTCCATTGAGGACTGTCTCGAGCTTGGACAAGCCCTCAAGAACTGTCTGAAGATGGAGAAAGTCAGCCTGACGAGAAGCGCCCTCGATCAGCCGAGGGCTGCTGCGATTCTTCAAGGGATCGTTGCCAATAGCAATGTAAGATGAATGTTCATTATTGCTACGATACACCTACTTGGATGGCCGGGTTTTTCTTCTCATGGAGAAAGCTTATACTCAGTGAGAGAAAGATGCGCCCGGGTCAGCTGATGTTCAAATTTCATGTATCCGAAGTGAAGTACTGAGCCAGAAGACCACATATGGATCTGAGGACTCTGGACCTATAAGCTTCTGAAGGGTTTGATCGTTTTTTCCCACATCAGACTTCCACAGCAGCAAACAAGTTCTTTACGTCCTGTTTTATTGACTCACGAAGAAATTTACAGAGAATGGATTTCAGCAAGAGAATGACTCGGTGAAGCCTCGAAGAGAGACACGTGTGGTCTTCTGGGGTCAAAACGAGCGCAATGGATTATTTTTATTTTGCACACCCCCCCTGTTTTCAGGCATCATTTGCAATATACTGGGTCGACCCGGATCAGCAGCCAGTCCCCTCACGCCGCATCCGACTTCCCCCTCTGTATCGCATTTGCCATGACATTTCTGCCATGGACATAGGGAAACTGTGGAAAACCTATGCCAATATAGCCGGTCTCGGGTTCGATTCCTAGCATCGGAGCTTCGTCGCGTTTCACCGAGAATGTAAACATTGAGTACAACGATATACATCCGACACTCACACTTAGAGTTACAACGTGCGAGTGACCGATGTATACATCGGGAGCTTCGCCCCGCCGATATTTTTATTCTCGGCGAAACTACGAAACCGGGAATCGAACCGTCGACCTCCCTGCTTTGGTCGAGAGGCGAGCACGCCGACCAATAATAGACCACCTCACCGGTTAAAACGCTTGCGATGGTCGGGAATGAATTTTTCGGTCATGTTGGTTTAACACGAACTCTTTGCATTGAACAATTATTCACTCTACAGATCGAGGAGATTAATTTCTCGCATTGCAAACTGGGCGATAGTGGGGCTCACGCGATCGGTGAATTTTTGAAGACTCATAAAAACCTGAAAGTCCTCAGCTTGATGAACAACGGAATCGGTGCGAGTGGCTTGGCTGGTATAGTTCATGGGCTTCTGCAGGAAACTGGAACGCCTCTGAAGCACTTGGATCTTCGATTGAATCCTCTGAGAGACGACGGTGCAGTCCACATATGTGCCCGTGAGTTTGGGAAGCATTCAGATGGCAATTGGATGAATAGGTCAAATTTGGTGGATGGATTTTGGCCCATGTAACGATGTCCGTGTTTTGCTCGGTATAACGTCGTCTTTACATTCAAGTATTCCGTTCATAGCCTTCTATTTTTTTATTTAGTGATTGATGTGTTAGTTAGCGCTGTTCAGATAGGCCGGCTTAGCCGGCCGAAATATCTTATCCGGCTAATGGATTGTATAGTTTGGTTGTTAGTAACCTATCGGTACCATCGACAGCATTTCGACTATGAGTCAAGTATAAGTTCTATAGAGTTAAAATGATTTTCTTCACAGTTATTCTAAGAAACTCAAGTCTGGACATGCTCAATATAAGTGGCTGCGGTTTCGGCACAGAAACTGCAATTGGCCTAGCCGAGGTAATTTCTTCGGGATACACCAAGTTCTTGGCAATGAACATCGATTTGTCGAATAACGATCTCGGACCAATCGGTAAACTTAACATTTAATATTAACATACCTTATTTACTGATCTTGTCGATATATTTATTGACGGTCGGACTGGAACATTGGCGATTTCGTTAAGATGCATTTTTTGGTCAGCCGGTGAAGCTTTCGATTTGGCAATGAAAACATGCACGACCATCGTCGCCTTAGATGTGAGGATGTGCAATTTTACGAAGGAATCCGAGTGCTCGGTCAGCGAGAGTATTGCTCGGTGAGTAAAATGATTATTTGAAAACTTGGTTACTCAATGTTTATTCCTTACCTTATTATCTTCCTATGCTCATTTGACTCAATTTTTTTTACCGACTTTCTACTCATTTTCGATGGTCATAAATATGCGGATATGCAATAGCCGGAAGATTTTATGGATTGTTCTTATTTCACTATCTTTTCGCTTTTGGCGATTTCCGCGATTTCGTGCCGAGAACAATCACCGACGAAAAAATTACAAACGATATAAACCGGTGAGATCTCCACGATTCGACTGATTGAGGTGGAAAAAATACGGTATATTAAAAAGACAGAAGAAGGCAAAGGGGCAAAATCGGGGAGGTCATGGTTCGTCCACTCGAACCAGTGCAAGTCTTGGCAGGGTGCCAGACTACCGAAAGTAATCGCGCTTCGAATTGTTTGCTTACGCCTGAGTTCACGACACCTCCCTTTGCCATTTGCTTTATCAATTCTAGTTTCACTTATATTGCTACGTTCTCTTTTTGTATATATATTTTTATCATCGCTTCCTTACGATCATTATTTTTTATTTACCATCATTTACTTTCAAGCTATCAAGTTCATATCGGTTGTAACTCTTCGGAGTGTCGGAAAAGACTTTTGGAAAGCCCACAAAGTTTTTTATGCGAACCAATTTGGGTTCAAATTACATTGAAAATCATTTTTTAAAAGCACTTGAATTTATCACTATGCCAACGTAATAAAGTAATGAATAGAAATTCTTACTTCATTACCGAAATTATAGGAAATCATTTCCGAAGGGAATATTTCGATCGACGACAAAAACTGGCGGAGGAATGTATTAAAGAGGATCGACTATCAGACGAAATCCAACTTAAGCACTCCATTTTTTAATATGTTCTATATAAACAGTCTTCGTATCTATTCCCGAAGTCTGAGCAATTTTGACCGTATAGTTTACTTGTAATACAATTTAGAAGTTGACTACTTTGACCGTATTATCCTATATTCTAACATTGGAGTCGGTCGGTTCCAGGATAAAAGATCACTAATTTACTAGAATCGACCCAATTTAGAGGCTTTGAAAAATTAGCGTTGATCGGGCGAAGCATCAAAGATTATGTAAAAAAAAATCCATTTCGATAATATTGCATGCCATTCGAGACAGCTGTGCTGAATTTTTTTCCAATCACGTTTTGTACTTCAAAGAAACAGTCGATCCTCCTTAATTTCATTCAGTGTTAATTTCATTTTTGTTATTCTCCATAATTTCTCCGATACTAAAAAGATTTTTTTTTATTTCACCAGACGAGCCAGTCGATAGACTGCATCCATCAAATATTCACCGAAGCATAGCATGGACTAAATTCGGTGTATCGTCTCGATGTCTACCACGGGTGGACTTCCAACCGTTTCCTTCGCTCGCTTTTCCACAAGAGGGATTTTAAAGATAGAAGTTAAGCGTTATACAGACGCGAGCATTAACGGCCAACGTTTCTGTTGTTCCATTAATTTTACGAGCGACGTGAAGTTTTACGACCGGTTCTTCAGAACGACTAGGAGAAAGGGGAATGTCGGGAATATAGGGTTAAAGAAGCATTCGAATCTAGCCGTGAGGGAATCGTTTGCTTATCTCACTTGAATCGTAACAGCGCTGTGACTCTCCGTTTATGTATCTGCTAACAGCATTCCTCGGCTCTTATATTTTCGACGTGCAATGTCGTGCCGCTACCTTTTATGCACCATTCACTCTTTAGAATCGTCATTTCGAAACTAAATTTGATTTAACTGTTATTTAACGTTCAAGCGATCGTGAAAATGATATTTCAACGTTGTCGCGGAAACGCGCTACATTCGTTCATCGTGTACCATGGTCGCCACTTATGTGTTGCATAGGAAATCATATTATCATCGTCGTATTTCTCCATCATCCACGAGTTGTTTACATAATTTATAACTTTTTTTTTACGTGTAACTAACATTACAAGATGAAAAACGTACTCGGTCGGTAACAAAATCAGTACTGTATTTTATTCCAGGTCCTTAAATACTTCAAGTCAGACGCTAATTATCAACGTCTTTATATAAGAGTTGAGCGTTATATAAGAGTCTTTATATAACTACTAATTTGGCCTTTTTCGGAAAAGTTTAGCACCTTTGAAAAAAAATGGAGTACATTTTTTAATGGCAACTGAAATCACAAAAGTTGATATCCCGATTCCGATATAGAACAAGTGATGGGTCATCACCAGCTCGTAACCCTTAAATCTTGAGTATTGACGCGGAATGGAAGATTTTTATACTTACGCGATAGCGGTTTATTGTAGCACATGCGCTTCAGCATGCACGCTTGGGTTTCGTAAAATAGGCCAGATCTGATCATACCTCTGTGATTTCATCATATTTTTATAGACGACGGAAAATGGAAAATATCTGTGAGATTTGTGTGTGATTTGTGGGTATCCGGTTAAGAATTTGTGCATATCGCGAGTACTTGTGTGAGTATATGGGAGTGCTGTGGGAATGTCTGAGGATTTGTGTGAGCATCTGTGAGTGTACGAACTTTATTATTGTGCAGATGATACTATGAGGCGGAACAGCTGCAACGATCGTAAAAGTCAATCTCTCGATTTCGATATAAAGCGACTTCGCATTCGACCGACCGCTAAAAACTTTTCTATACTTGACAAAAAATTGTTCCACGGAAAAAGTTATCGACTTGCAATGTTGTCTGTTACTCCTAGAGATAAATTCCGCGCGCGAAGGATTTGTTTTTCGTTGGATTTGAGATTGTTCGTTCATGTGGAACTTCGAACCACGTAGTTGTTTGCTTTTCGACCTATTCTGACGATACGTTTTTCCCGAAATTTCTGGCATGTGTAAATACTGTCGGAATGATCAGGCAAAATGTTTGTTTCGGATTTATCGTCTGTATTATTTTCGCTGCGTCATCCCCGATCAATTTATCGCCAACACCAGTGTCATTGATAGTTCTATGTCCTTTTTCTTCATTTTTACGTCTTCTTAAATTGGATAAGTCCAAATACACTTCGTAGAGGATAATATGTATGTTTAAATTACATTCGCAGAAACAGAGAAATGAGAAGGAGGGAGATGCAGACAAAGCCCGTCGCACAGAAAAGAAACTCAATTTTCGTTTCAACCGGGGATAATAATTTAATGCCACCCGCTGAATTCGACGGCCTTCGCAGCTCCGAGCACCCGCTCAATGGACAGCCGAAGGCATCTCTCAAGAGTCTGCGAATGCAGGAAGGTCCAACAGGTACGCCAAGTGTTATTCATTAATTTCTAACCCGCCGCTTCTCGCGTGCTACCAGACGAGTACTTTTTTATGGCAATTCGTCGGATATTTCGCAATCGTACTTTGCGATACTAGTACGGAAAAGTGGTCTTTGAACAAAGGTTGTGAAGTTGGCTGCACGAGCCGGATCGAGAGCTGCAATGGCACGAGGCGAAGCCGAGTGACGTTTGTAGCTCGAGAGGAGGCGAGTGCTGCCTACTTGCCAACCGCCGTCGGGAGACCGCTTTTTCGTACAAGTATCGTTTACTACTTTTTGTGACAAGTGCACGAAAATTCCCGCTTTTCATGCCTGTTAAGTGCGTGCGGGAAAATAGCGAGAGTGCCAGATAAGTGTGCGCGAAAGTAGCTGGAGTGTTAAAAACGTGTGCGCAAAAGAAACTAGTGTGTAAAATAGTACATTTCGATACGAGTGCGAAAAATCTTTTTCTAACGAGTGCGACTTTGCAACACGAGCTGAAGGCGAGTGTCGCAATCAGACGAGTTCGGAAAACTTCTTCCGCACGAGTATCGGACGAAATTTTATTTCACGAGGTGCGAAAAGTGGGATTTTTGCACGCGAAGCGTGCGCAAAAACCGCCATTTTCACACCGAGTGAAAATAGTATCTACAGTATTTTTCGCGTATCCTCTGCTAGAAAGCGCCACTTTCGTCACACTTTACAGGCACGAAAAGCGGGACTTTTCGTGCAAAAGTACAAAAATGTATTTTTTATTGAGGGAAAGAAACTTTGCAATTAATTTTTTTCCATCAACCATGAAAAGGATTGAAATTACTCTTATTTTCATTAAAAAAAAGAACGAACATTTGAAGGTCCAATTTTTTATTTCATTAGTAAAAAATTACAACGGGTTTGAGGAATATACTTTAAGTGTGAGAAACAGCTTGCAACTTTGTTTTAGTAAATATACGCAACTAAAAAAAAGTATTATGAATTATCTTTGTTATCTTCATATAACATAATATTTATTGTTTGGACAACAGCAAGTAGTGCTGTCACAACGAAATCAATACTAAAAATCGGCTCGAGACAGAT
This sequence comes from Stenichneumon culpator, assembly GCA_964017025.1. Lineage (NCBI taxonomy): Eukaryota > Metazoa > Arthropoda > Insecta > Hymenoptera > Ichneumonidae > Stenichneumon > Stenichneumon culpator. The sequence continues at coordinate 21,236,245 of OZ024769.1, read as the reverse complement.
CGGACTTGGAAGCAGTAGCAAATCCTCTGTGAAATCGTTGTCGACGCGTTCTAGGATTGGTCCATAAATATCTGCCGTTCCAAAAGAAGACTAGGCGTTCCAAAAGAAGACTAGCGGTCAAAATAATATGTATGCTACGGATTATGTGGAATAAAATACTAATTCGTCATGCTTCGGTTATTCGCTTTATCAGATTCAATGTTTTTACATTTATAATTTTTTAAATAAAAAATTCGATATTGCTATGCCGTCGATACACGTTTACATCAGATGTATTACGAATAGTCACCATTTCTAAGAAGAACTTGATTCAACGTTTTGATTTTAGAAGATCGATATTGTGCCATTACCGCTACAATCGGGGAGAGGACTATGACACGGGTTGTGAATAAGTACCTCTGAGCAAAGTTAAAATTAACTAAGTATTTATTTCTACGTCATGTTATTTAGTTCTTAAAAAAACTAATCTGTCAAAATTAATTATCGAATTATGGTCTATAAAGTTATTGACAATATTAGGTATAATGTACTATTGTCTGTCTTTGATAAAGTATTGTTTCAATTTCTCGAGCGCTTTGTGCCGATGAGAAATTTGATTTTTGACGTCCGTCGGTAATTCGGCGAAAGTTTTCGTATAGCCATCGGGCAGGAAGATCGGATCCCAGCCGAAGTTTCGAGGTCCTTTAGGACTGACAATGGTTCCACTTGTGCGGCCTTCGAAGAGAATTATTGGCTCGTCCGGATTTCCCGAGGAATAAGCGAACGTGCAGACCGCTTCGGCGCTTTTGTCGTCCCAGCCATCGAGCATCTTGTGTAGACCTTCCGGTTCCAGTTTGTCGAGAAACCACTTGATGTACGGTCCTGGAAGGCCTTTCATTGCGTTATAGCAAAGACAAGTGTCCTCTATGATGACTGGACCCTTAACCAGTTCGGATGCCGCTCGACATTTCGCCCTGCATATCTCATCCGCCTCGCCCTGGTACTCCGGAAGGTCAATTTTTCTGTTGACCAATTCGCGAGGAAAGTTGTTTCCCAATACAGCGATTACTTCTTCCAGCTTCTTCTCATTGCCAGTGACGAAGACAATGGGCTTCGACATATTCTGAGGACAAATTTAAATAAAACAAATAAATACAATTGTTCGGTACTATCTCGTTCAGTTGCTGAATCGTAAACTCCTGGTCAATCTCCTTATACTATAGAACAGAATTTGCGAAGTAAAACTGGTCGGGAAAATACTTACAACGATCGAGTTATTCCCAAGATGATCCGTTTGTACGAAGGTAATTCGTAACCATTCCACACAAACTAGTTACAGTTTGAAGGTCCAAGTGCCGATTGTGATGTGCCTTTTTCAACGGATTTTCGTAAAAGTGTAAATTATAACAACAATGTCTTTTATAGTGAAGAATGTCAATTCGGAACGATGACACTGTTTCTCGATCGAAATCAACAATACGGTGGTACGATCTCGAATGTTGAAATGTGAAGCGAGCTGCTCTATTTAACCATTTCCAGAATGGCTTGCTGTCACTTGATTGGTTAAGCTTCATTGACAATGGAAGCAATCATGACCCGAGCGCTGCATTGCTACTGGTTCTCTAAAGAACAATTGGTTGCCGCTAAGTAATAAGGCAGGTAGGCGCAGCAATCACTGCGCCCCAGGTATGCGGGGTTGTGTGCAGTCACCCGTGGTTGGCTAACGGTCCACAATAAACCTGAATACCTGCAAATGCCATATTATAATAAGTTCAGTTTGTTTGCTTTAATAAATGTAATTATTAGTATTTATTTTGTAAATGTGACAATAATTAAAACAAAATCCACAGCCCGACATTGCTTTCTAACTCGATCATATTAGTTACTATGTAATTTTTGCTACAACATACTGTTACTTCCCACATAGCACGAAAATATTTTTGAAATGTTTCTATGATATTTTGTTTTTGAATGTTGAAAATATTTTATCACTATTAAAAAATACTTGTGAAATGTTTGATAAAAATGTTGCAATTTTGTTTTTCTCTCACAAATCTTGCATTGAAAAGTTCCAGAAATGTCTTTTGAACATGACTGACTGACAGAATATTTCAAAACATTATTTTTATATATTCTAGAAATATTTCGTACTATAAGGATTGTTTTAAGATCTCACCTTCTCTTCGAGATTGGGCTGAATGAATCAAACAATTTTTTTAATCAGTAGTCAAATTTTGTTCTGACTAATAATTGTTGCAAATCAATAGTATTTATCAAATCAGGCCAGTAAATATAGCAACAATATGATTCGAGTCAATAGTTTTCATTATTGATTATGTACTCAGACATGAAATGGCGAAGATTCGGTGTTTGATTTAATAAGAATTTTAATCGACAAATAAACCGACACGAAAATAAAATATAAAACCAAAACGATATAAAAAAAACGTTGCCCATTTTTTTAAATAAACCGACACGAAAATAAAATATAAAACCAAAACGATATAAAAAAAAATGTTGCCTATTTTTAAAAATTCAGTATCAATTTAAAACACGGCATTTCTTGAGTGTACTACATTTGATTGCTATCGTACATTCTGCGGCAATTTATCGGTGGCGGACGATTGAAATGGGAATCCACTAAGTCGACTAACGAAGCTTTAGATCATCGCTTCGCGCGCGTGCTCGTTAATTATGGGAGAGGGGTGATGAGATCCAACGGTAGCCGCTGAGCTGTCGAGGCCATGCTACAGTGTTCTCGACAGTATCGAATTAAATGAAAAAGAACAGTGGATTCATACGTTTTTATCGGATTAAACGATATTGCGCTGGTCACTGTGGCTCTCATAACCGAATCCAATGCCAATTTGACGCCCGGCTAAACTTGCTCGCTACCTCCTTTGCGAGCCCAATCAACGCCCAAAATAAATTTGTTGCGATCCCAGCGGCATACAAAGCGAGACCAATTGTAATTCACGGAGAAAAATCCTTTTATCGCTCTAACAAAATTCGGATTTCTGATAGTTTGTTTTTTCGCCAGAAAATAAAGTGGTTGATGTTGTAAAGAAAATTGTTGTCCTTACAGGAAATCGGCAAATTTATTACCGTAACAAAATTATTGCTGTCACAATACATTCTTTTCTCCGTGTTGTAAGGGGTAAAAATTCTTGAAGCGATCATTATCGCGCGTATTGTTTCTCTCAATTTGCATGGTAACATTTACCCTTCCATTTCCATAAGTAACAAATAACTACGGATGCTTGGATACATGATTGACCAAGTCCAATTGCCTTATTTTTACTCCCGACGCCAGGGCAAAAAGACGGGAGTCATGTGACTTTTCGCAAGTGCATATAAGCGTCAGAACCGCAAAAACTTACTTAACACATTTTGGTATACTAAAACTTCAAATTTTTAATTAGTACAGTCCCGTTAGCAGGTAGTTTTGGGGTGAGCTGTCTGGTCACGTGACCGTGACGGCGCGCGATCCTCATTGCATGGATCAATGATTACCGGCGGCTGAGTTACCTGCCTGCATACTTAACGGTCCTTAATTGTTCTTCGGGCAGCCAGTGGCGGATCCCTCCGTGCTCAACTGGCAACAAAGCTCAACCAATCACGTATCGCTGCGGCCAATCTCGAAATGGTTAAATAGCGCACAATGTTTGGTGTTTCAACATTCGGAACTGTGACACCGTGCCGACAGGTCTGATCGAGTCACAGCGCCGTCATTCTGCATTCGCATATCGCACCATAAACAATATCTATCATATTGTTGAACTTCAATCAGATAATTCCGGGTTTAAAGTTCAACCCGTAATCGAGTGTTGTGAAAAGTTCTCACGTTCCATCTGTACGAGACACATGTACAGATATAACTCCATATAAGATGACATCGTTGGATATCGAACCACCTGAAGATATTGGAAACAACTTGATCGTCGTAAGTATCTTATCAAAGTTAGTTGCACTTTGCAAACTCGATTCTGTAGGAATCGAGAAAGAATTTACAATTGAGAAACATAACGAGATATTGCCGACGAAACGTGCTTATTGGATTGTTTCTATTTGACCACAGAACGAGCCCAAGCCCATTGTCTTCGTGACTGGCAATGCGAAGAAGCTGGAAGAAGCGATCGCGATATTGGGAAAGAGTTTTCCTCGCGAATTGATCAACACCAAAGTTGATCTTCCGGAGTACCAGGGCGACGCGGATGAGATCTGCAGGGCGAAGTGTCGAGCGGCATCAGAACTGGTTAAAGGCCCGGTCATCATAGAGGACACTTGTCTTGGCTACAACGCAATGAAGGGCCTCCCAGGACCGTACATCAAGTGGTTCCTCGACAAGCTGAAACCAGAAGGTCTCCACAAGATGCTCGATGGCTGGGACGACAAAAGTGCCCAAGCCGTCTGCACGTTCGCTTATTCCTCGGGAAATCCGGACGAACCGATAATTCTGTTCGAAGGCCGTACGAGCGGAACCATCGTCAGTCCCAGAGGACCTCGAAACTTTGGCTGGGACCCGATCTTTCAGCCCGACGGCTACACGGAAACTTTCGCCGAACTGTCGACGGAGGTCAAAAACAAAATTTCTCCCCGGTGCAAAGCCTTGGAGAAACTGAAAGAATACTTTGTAAATAATGTACAGTAGAAGGACAGATTTGTTGAAAACAAGCGACCATAGAGATGACGAAATGAAATAAATATTATCTAGTTTTTTATTTAATTATATATCATTTAATATTGTATTTAATTATATTTAATTAAACGGGCGCCCACGAGCTGTGCACTTTTTCACCTTCTCAAAAAACGCGTCACATTTGATAGTGTAAAACCACTTAATTCGCCCTACCGCAGCATAAGAACTATCGGGTGTTAAAGCGTCACAAACCAATCACTAGTTGAGGTATTAAATCAGCTTATAGCAAGTGTTGTTGCATTTTTGTCACCAACAGGCTGGAATCTCACGCCGGCAATTTGTTGACAAGTTGCTGAGACTGTAGATTCCATGCGATGCAGGAATATTTATGGCGAGGAAACAGCAAAGCTTGGCGGCAAGCCATTGCACTCGTTTGCTTGTGGTGCTACGATTTACTATCTGGCTTGTTGTGACTCGGACGCATCGCGCCCTCGCTATGGACTGTTGGCATTTGAAAACCGGAAATTTAAATTTCCGGAGATTTATCGGAAATGCCTCCGATTTGAAAATTTCATTTTTCGACCGGAAGTGACGTCATACCGGAAAGACGGTTGCGTCGGGTCCGTAATATTGGATGTGCGCCCTTTAAGCGCATACCCTTGAATATTGGTCTTGTAAAGTAAATCTTCGTACAGACCTTTTTAACATCATTTTTGTCGCCAATAATTTTTCGATGCCCCTATCGATGAACACACCTGAAACGACCACTTTTCTTTTAAACTTTTCGAGGTAATCAAATTTGCCTCTCGCCATTGTTTCTAAGTGGCATTTCCGAACCAACTCTCGTCAAACCTTTTGGAAATAATTTTTTGGATCAACCAATTTTCGATATACACATCATTATCGAATGTACAAGTGCGTAAGTTCGCTGAATGAATTGTCGATTGAAAGCGTGCGAACCAAAGATTAAACCGCGTGCAGTTTCTATTTAACGAAAGCTCGACGTGAAGTGCACGAAGGGCGAAACGCCTCCTGCGCACAGCCATATCCTTCCTATCCGGCAATTTGATGATACCGTCTCGCGATGGTGATGGCGAAACCCCCGTTTTGCTCTCGGCACGGGGGCTGCCACCCACGGTGACGTCATGCTTCGAGAAGAGGAAATCGATACAGCTCACCGTCCTATCTAACACTCCGCTCACTCTGTTTCGCTCTTGGTATGTCTCGCCTACTCGTGCTTTCCGTATAGGGCAAAAGTAGCCAATATTGGCCATTAAAAAGTTTGGGTCTGTATTTTCTACTCCCGCGGATAAATGTCGCATCACTGCCCGAAACTCCCCTTTATAAAGGCAAAGCAATTAAATATATTTAAGCTCTTTTTTCACAGACCTGGGCGCGGTGGTCGATCTTGACTGCTTTTATCGCATGCTCGGTAAAATGGACCATAGGGGCAAAATGGACCATGGGGGCAAAATGGACCATGGGGGCAAAATGGACTATAGGGGCAAAATGGACCATAGGGATAAAATGGACCATAGGGATAAAATGGACCTCAGGGGTAAAATGGACCTTGGGGGTGAAATGGACCATAGGCGCAAAATGGATCGTAGGGGTAAAATGGACCATAGAGAGATAGTAATGGACCTTGCGAATGTCCTGGTAAGGTTCGGGTGCTGAGAATTGAATTCGGGATCTTCAACACCTCAAGAATTTATGGCAATTAAGTCAATTTCACTATTGTAACGAGACAAAAGGGTGGTCCATATTACTGAACTACGGTTGGTGCATGAAAATCGAGATGGTTCATATAATATTTTTAGATCTCATCAGAAGCAAGTGATACATGGTTTTAGAGCACATTCGCGATCGCGCGACACGTGTGGCGAAGCATCACTAATCGCTCGGTGGCATGTGCCACGCGACATTGGCGCGTGCTTAAGCGTTGACGACGGTGTTTCCAATTAAGGTAAATGCTGCTCTTAGTGACGGATTAACAATGTTATGGGTAATGGCAATTCTTCTCGGCGCCCCAGCGACAGATTTCAATACGCAAACTGTTCCTGGTGAATTCATTAGTCAAATTGCCATTAGACTTAAATTATAACAACTCAATAAAAACGCGGTATGCTTTCTTGTAGACAAAATTCTGAACCACCACATGGAAGGTGACTAATAGAAAAAAAGACAGAGTGATAAATCTACAAATTATGGGACCGTTGCACGGGACATTATTATTTTTCTATGTAATTTATACACAATTTGAGCAAAGTGTGCGCGAAATGTTATATAAAAAAATATTAATATTTCATATAAAATCGCGTTTGAGGTTCTTCTTTGTGTAGGGTTGATAATAAATCTATTGAGCATGAAAAATCCATTAAGTCACTATTGCCGCTCAGGTATGCGGATTGTCTGCGTCGTCTGCGTGACAAACGCTCTGAATTGGATATCCCTATAAATACTCTATAGAGAAGAATTTAATTATGCGCTCTATTATGCGTACTCGGTGGTATTTATATTCTAAACGTAGCGGCAAATGAAACATTTTAATCCACACATACGACACTTATTTTTATGTCTATTATAGTAACTATTTAACCACCAAGGTAGAACCGAAAACAATAGCCATCAATCGTGTTGCTTGCAATTTACGAGTATTCATCGATATCTCGTTTTTCTATCGGTTTGCTATTACATCCGAAGAAAATAATTAATTTCCGGACACCGATGTGGTTCCATTACAGGTACAGTTGAGGAATGGATTTAGGACAGGGTTACGAATAAACAAGTTTAAGTGAAGTTAAAATCAACGGAGTATTTATTTCTATTCGGGTTTAAAGAAATTTCTTGCTCCGAAATATAATCTATAATGTCATAATATAATCTATTATAAATTATGGAATTATGATCTATCAAGTTCTTGACTCTGTCACCGTGAGATTTCTCACCGCTCTGTACCAATGAGAAATTTGATAGATAGAGATACTTTAAACTATTACCTTTTTACCCGGATTTATCATCGGTCACCGAGTATTCACCTGGAAACGCAGCAGAGCTGAGGAAATGCTCTAAATACTGGAGGGGGGGGGGAGAGTTTATTATTCCGCGTGTGGTTTACTTTAGGGCTGGAGCCGCTTAAGTGTACTGTGCATACCTGGCAGCGCAGATACTTGAATACGCCTAAAAGGTACTTACAACTTTTCCCCAGCTCGGTACTTACCGTACCCCAGTATGATAAGCGCATAGGCAGAAAATATTATAATATAAGCCGGGTTTAAGGTATTATTTAAGTACCCTCACGGGTACTTCACGTCACTTCTGCTGGAAAAATGAAATTTTCAAACCGGAATTGTCGTTTTCCTTCATGAGGTCACTTCCGGTGGAAAAATGAGATTTTTCAAACCGAAAGTGATAAAACCGAATAAGGCGGTTGTTCTATCGCTATTCATTCTTGTATGCCGTATTTGGGATTAACTCACTTGGTTTTTTACCACCAATATTAAAATTATTTTTGCTGTTACAGTAAAAAGAAAAACTCAGCAAACGCGCTTTTGCTGTCATGACTGAAAATTATTTCTCCGTGAGGCTGCCGACATGTGAGGCTAAATGGCTAACCGCACTGGTATAAGATCTTCACAGCAGAAGATACAATACAGGCCAGGCAACTTCACGCGACAGAAGTGGCGAACACAGTGCCACAGTGTCTGCCAGGTGCGGCCAGCGGCAGTGCCTGTGTGTGTGTGTGTGTTTTTTTTTTTATTATTCTTCCATGCCAGCAGTCACTCTCGGTTGGATATCGGATGTACCAGATTCCTCGACTGTGGCCTATATTTCCCCTAACGCATGTACTACATATCTACACAGTAGCCCACTGCCACCACCTCTAGTCATCGTTCAATGGCGCGCGCAATAAAAGCACCCTCGCCTCATACACGATACACCGTTCCTACCCTATGTATCGACAGCACGCACACCAATCCAACTACTGATACTGTTACTCATCTTCACTTCCACGACGTTCAACCCGCCTCCGGTGCTTCCTCTCTTTCTCAAACATGAACTTTTTATGGATCTATTAACTTCACGTTATCCGTAGATACGTTGTGCCTGCGAAACTTTATTCTTAAGGGCATGCTGGAGCTGTTTTTTTCTTCCTTTTTTAACCTGCTGTACCTGTTTTACCGACGAAACTGGACCATTTTTTAGTTCCGACTTTGCATTGTTAATATGCTAGACATATGCGTCAAATCATGCAGGACTATGATATTGGGATAAACGCTTCGGTGTGGAGTCGAATTTCGATCGAAAACTTACAAGGTATTAAGAAGACCGTACATTATATGCGAAAGTGCACGAACGTAGTGTCTCGATTGACGCACAGGTGGCTCCGCATCGTGCCCTACGCTACATTCATGCCGTTGTTAGCGGCTCTGATCACCCATCGCAAGTCGATAGACTAAGTGAACGCAGTTTACACTATGCGTGATTATCTTTTGTGTGAGCAACTTTCCAAGGGTTTTGGAATATTCGGAGAACTACAAAAAGGAACTACAGTAAACTACAAAGGAAAAACTACTAGGAAACTACCTAAGTAGTCCGATTTTACGGTTTAAGTTGGCCAACAGAGTAATTGATAAAAGTCCCCCTCCAAAGATTGATTTCAAAGATCAATCGTACAATGGAGGAAAGCGCTATTGTGTCGTAAATTGTCGTGAGATGGTTGGAGTATTGAGGGTTTGGGGTCATTCAGGGTACCATTCAATTGAGAGCCGGCACTATTCAGAAGCGAACTATTGAGGTGCTTCGCTGTATTGCGAATGTAAATCGGTATTGAACGCTCCGTTTTTTCCTGTAGCTCGTACGATAATCAAAACGCTCTAATGTCAATGAATACTGCTAATACACTCGAAACGGTAAAATCCGAGAAGTCAAAAAAATAAAAAAAAGAGTATCGCGTCTATACGCGCAAAAGGTTGGAGGAATTGGTGGAATAGAACGTTTCATTCGATGGGAGCGATGTAGGTCGATTTGTAAACGGGGTCAGATGGTGTGCATCCCTGCGGCTCTTTGTGGATCTAGCATCCGAGTGTGAATGCTGAAACTGTGTGAAAACACTCACGGACATCCCGGAGTTTTCTAATTACCAGCGGAGCCACCAGGCAAATAGCGAAACTCCACTTCCCACCTTTTCAGGAAAGTCAGGGGAACTCTGCCCATTGCCTGCTAGATTGCTCACCAGTGGGCCCAGTAATGGTCGGAATGACGTAATTGGGTCAGGTTAGTCATTTCGGTAGGTTTCGTTGACTTTTAATTCACTTTTTGCTACAGTCGTTCGACTATTCAAAGGGTTTCCTTCCACATAGAAAGGAGGATTAGGTGTGGAGGCCCGGTAGGGCTAAATAAGCGGAGTTTCTTTTTAAACTGTTCGAATGTAAGTATGTGTACTTGTCCTTTGGAGGACTCTTGGGGCACCTATGAAACAACGCAGGTGTCCTACAGCATCCATTCCATAAACTACAATTTATCATCTATATAAAAACAATCGCACCGGACGATACGACATGTCAAATCGTGTTACCGGTTTTCGTTATTGAATACACTCGCTTTCACGTTGAAGCACTTTTTTTTTCGTTTTACCGGAAGATTTAATCATCCCACTGTGGCGTTCATCAGCTGCCAGTGGCGATAAAACGTGATCAAAGAAGCTGTGAGAGAAAAAAAAGTGTAACAAAGCATCACGAAAGCGAGTTTCACAGTGTAGCAGGGCTACTAGCGATAGTAGAGAATTCCGATGACTGGTTATCGATAAACGGCGTTGTTGAATGCTGAATGTTCGAATGACTGAGTTCCACAAGCTATAGGGGCCGTTTCGTTCGACTTCAATCTGGGCCATTATCGGGGATCTGACCTGGCGTTTGGTCTGACGGGTGACGGTCCGATGACAACTCGGCATTGAGTTCCATCAACGGGTAGTGTCAAGCTTCGATATTCGTCGTCGAAACTACTTTTGTCAATCTATCTCTTTCACTTCCATTATATCGAGACGGTGATGCAAAGCTTTTCCTTCAAATAGCTTTCAAACCAGTGCAATACAATGCCGTCGGAACGCCTGAATGCTTCCACCCTCGGTTTCCATATTGTTCCATGCGTTTGAGTTTCCTGTTTGCACATCAAAATAGGACAACAGTTGAAGAAAAACTGTTTGCGTTGTTTTTGTAGTTCAACGGATTAACAGTGAAATGAAATAGAAACATGTTCCGTTGCAACGGTATCGCCTAAAATTGCAATTTTTGCACGATAACAGAACCCCTTACACCCAAAGTACATTCCTCTATATGGCGGGTGTATGACCGCTAGATGATCATGCCACAAACGTTTCTCGCAAGAGACATGCGACAACCGTGCCTATAAAAGCTCCAAGATCCCAGCCTCATAAATACAAACTCGCGTGTTTATAACACACCATGTGCTAACCCTCATGCTTTTACGGTAGCGCTCGCAGTTTCAGGTTTCCCAGACATACCTTCTCTCTAAGCATAAGTTCGGAGTTACCTCACGTTTCGTATTATTTTTCGTTTAGTTTCCTACTTTTCACCTTCCGGCAGGATGCCAGTATTTTCGCGCGAACTTCGAGCTATCTTTGCTAAATTCCAAGTCGAGGAAAAAAAAACCTCGTTGTTTGCCTCTCGATATTCCTTCTCGAGTCGGTATCAAGGGAAGTGATAAATGAATAAACCAACTTTATTGAAGCATTTCTATGTGTCAGACATAACTGCAATGTTGCTGCATATAAAAGTCAATGACGCGTCTCGTTCCCTCATTTTTGCAATGAAGATTTTCACTCTCGAACCGAACTTTAACATCACGTCATCAGGCTTAAGCTGTGCAAAAAATCCAATGAATTGGGCCGATGAGAGTTCGGTCGTATGGCGGACAGAGGCGGAGTAGAGAGTAAGGGATGTTGGCCTAATAAGTGGGTGGCAAGCCGGTAATTGGACTAGCTTGCGTAATTGTTTCATCGACCAGTGTCGAGGACCATCGCCCCTCCACGAGTTTTACACTCTACACCCTCTTGAATTCTCTGGCTCTCTGAATCCCACTACTCTTGCGTCCCACCTCTCCCAGTTTCCGTTATCACGTTCAAACGAATGACAAATGCTCCGGTGGTTTCTAGCAAATAATCTGATGTCTTTAATACGATTCGATTTTTCTGCTGGATATTGTAATTTATCTTTATGGGCATGTCGAATCCTATTGAATCTCAATCCCTCGAACGACTCAGATCGAAACCAATCCAAATGATCACACATTGCATTTGATCTTCAGGCTAGAAGGTCATTGTGCTGAGTGACGTTAAATCTGTATCACTTCATCGACTCCCACCAAAGTCAATCCCAAATATCCGTCAACTCTATTCAACTTATCCACACTATTTTCGACGCCTTTCGGATGTGCACAATTTCTCCTCTTCTCCACTCTGGTGTTACAGTGGAAACTCCGTTCCACTGTCTTCGCCCTATCTAAAATCGTTATTCAATCGATTTTTTATTTTTTTTGTTTCAAAGCTATATTCGATGTATTTTTTCCCCGATGATCACGGATATAACAATTATTTTAGTCCCAACCCAATATTTTCCATTTAAATCCCAAGAATACGATTTTTCGTGAATAAAATCGAGCCCCTCAATGTCGTATTGTACTTTAGGCGAAAAAGGGCCGGCGGATTCATGTTCAGGGATTAGCTTCTTCATACGAGGGGATGCTGCAGCGTTCAGCAGCAACAGCAACGTTGGAAAGATCATGTGTCGTCGAAGAGTACACTAACGGAGTTTCCACCGTATATTCTAGAGCGGTAATCACTAAAACAGTCGGTTCATCAATTCATCGAGCAATCAACGTCGAGATAATAAAGCCGTTCGACGGACACGCAACACCGGTCCTTCAATCATGCACCCTTCCTTGACTATGACACCAATTATCGGAATAACGATCTCCCGCACAACTATACAATGATTGACTGTTCAATTGTTGAAGCGCTACTAATAATGATCAAACCCCTCAACGTCAAATATCTTCTACCATTGATGTATCGACAGTGCGGTTATTTTTCATCTCCAAACAATGGAAACCTTAATTATTTTATGGAGATACAATTTATTAGCGGGTTCCAAAAGCCGAAGATTTATTTTCCGCAGTTCCTCAGCGGAGTGTTGGGATAGTCAGAATAGAAACATGTTCCGTTGCAACGATATCGCAATTTTTGCACGATAACAGAACCCCATCTCTCCGTTCCTGCAGCTTCGTTATTTATCTTCTTTTAGCTTTTTTCCATTCCCTCTCTATTTTGCATTTATTGTTTCTTTCACGACGGAAATAACCGCACGTGTTTTCCTTTCATGACGTGGTAATGCGGAGTCTGTTGAAGATACGAGATGCAGGATGGTTCAGTTGGCAGCGCGTTTGGACGTCCGTGGTCTTTTCCGTTTCAAAAGATATGACGATAATGATGATGACGCTGGCAGTAACGAAGACGACGAAAGGGTGAAAGAGCAGATGGAGGCGGTACTTCACGTTCCGGGGTCACGATCTTTCCTGTGCATGTTACTCAACTCTTCAGCCCCTCAAATTCTTCATGTTTGCTGCCGCTTTTCAACGTCCTTCGCTGAACACTTGAAAAACAAAGTGTCGACGTCCTAAGCAAGAACTTGTGTCATCATTAAATTCGCTCTAAGCCTGTTATTTCGAAAATGTAATAAATATTTTTCGTGGACCAAAATGTGCTCAATTCTTCCCTTTTTCTTAAAATAAAATGATATATCATTTCATTTCAGATAGTTTAAACCTTTTTGTGGGCTACCTTCCCGTCTATATAAAAAATGTTATTCATTTAATAATCGTCGACCATTGTGAATTCTCACTTATGTGGATTCGTTTTTCCGTTAAAAAAGTTGTAACTTTTTTAATGGGGAGGCTTTCGTTTAATCCGTCGATCCGACTTAAGTATCGCTGCGAATCCTTGTTGTCAGATTCGTTAATAATCGCGTGCTGCTTCATCACTTTGTTCCCCAATGTTGGTCAAACCCCGAAAGTGACCATGACAACTGGACAACTGTACGCCAGGCAATGAATAACCGGATTTAGTCACTACTGCTCCGTGATCACCAATAATTTTTCGTTTTTAAATGTAATACATCAATTTATTCATAAAAACATGAATTACTCTAGAAAATTGACTTCGCCAACCGTGCTGGCAGAAAGTAGGTTGAAACCCCGTTTTTTAAAAACGATGAAAAACAAACAGTTTTTTCAGCGGGCTGCACTTGTACTTCTCGTTAAAGATTTAGATTCTCACGATTCGTCTGCCTCGTTTCTCTGGGGTTTCCCGCGAAATCGCAGGAATGAGCGTGCCCGAACTAGAGATTGTCGGTAATATCTATTTCCAGACATTCGTTGGGCGGAACGTGACGTTGGTTCAACGGCCGAGTGCCCGAAGAATTCGGCTGTAGCTTGTACTATTTGAGAAGTGTAGAGAGGAAGAGAGCAAAGTGTTGCAACAAAAGGAAGATGAGAACGAAATGCAGCCACGCTGAAGTGGAGAAAAGTGGAGAAGCGCAGTGGAAACAAAAAATCACGTATGTCTTGCAGCAGAAGGTAAGTAACGGTGAGAAATTGGGGAACATAAAAAAAGGGTTTGCTGTAAGAAGAAAATCGATAGCTAGGGAGAAGTGGCGAAAAGACGAAAGTTAAAAAATGCAAAGTGCAAAAAATGAATACTGTATTGGCAATGTTAAATAGAATCGCGGAATCCTATGGCATTATTGAAGCAGCCGACGTCGCCGCAAGGTCGCACTTTATAGGTACTTCACTGAGTTCTTCTACTCAACGGAGAGCCATTTTGTTATTTCCTCATCCGTTTGCAAGGAGTGAATACGTGACCTGATGCGCCATTCACAGAACCAGCTCTCGGGTCTACCTAGACGGCCCGCTGTGTGAATTGGACGGAAATTGAAAATAATTTAAAAAAAAATTTCCTTTACCAGATCAAAAAATATTCATGAGAGTTTCGGGTTGAAAAAAAAAACAGCAATTTCATCTGGATATTTTATGTCTACCATACCTCGGCTAGTAATCAACGAAATTCTCTATCTAGAAATAAGAAACCTTCTAGACGTCGAAATGAAACGAAGTCTGGAAGTGTAAACGGAATGCAACGACAGTGGTAGATTGAAGAAGAGGGCGACTATAGGTGATTTAGGGGCGGCGTCCTTTAATGCATTGAGGCCTTGGTCTCGTCTGGCATGGCAATAAATATAGTGACTAGGAAAAAGCGACCACCTGTTTAGGTACTGAGCATAGGACGGGTGAGTGGGTGGTTGCCGGGAGGGCAACGAAACGTCCGGGCAAACTCGTGCTCTGGCACGTTCCAACAGTAACGTTGGGGTGAACGTTCTTGTTAGAATAAACTCCACAAATACCATCAGTGTATAGTAGCAATTCACATTTGCCATAATATCACTCCGAGATTTTTCAATCCTGGTACAGGGTCGTAAATTACTTGAGAAAACAAACAAATCGCATTCCCTTTACTGAATTGCATATAAATCATTATACCGGAACGCCGATCCTAGGTAGGTTCCGGCGTTTGGCCACTAGATGGCCACGCGGCGAGGCATATCCCGCAAGTGAAAGGTCGCTACCGACACTATAAGACCCGGGCGCCACATCACTTTGCCTACTACTACAATTGACCGAATCGTCGTATAGTTATGCGTTGATATATGCTACGTATCATTTTTTATAATGGAACAGTAAATGAAATTTTGAAACTAATACGAAACCCCGAGAAAGTCCCTGAGTGCGATGAGGTAAGGAAGGCAGGAGCTCCGTACGAGGTGTCGCTGGCAGAGCTATCGCACCTCGTCCTGATAAACCTGTGAACGAAAGTGCTTAAGTGGCTAACGTAAAGAAGTTGTGGCCTTTTTTGCTAGTCGAATTGAACAGTCTGCCACTCTAGAGCTCCTTATTGCCGAGTGGTAAAAGTTTTTCGGTTGCCATCTTGAAAAGCGTTTCCAGAAGACTTTCAAAAGGGCTCTGCACCGCTTTAAAATCCACAAATTGAAAGCCATGCCCGTGAAGAATACCCTTCAACCGCTTAAGCACTCTCGTTCTTGATACCGCCTGCACAGCTAATTGCGCAACCGTGAAAAAATTCACCTTAGGTGGGCTTTGCATTAAACATAGGCTACCTATTTCCCGCACCTCCCAACGTTAATGCAAGGTGTGATTGATATCAGCTAATTTGCGGTTGCGCGTTACGGGGGACTTGTGTAATGTTCAACGTAGGTCTGCGATCACTTAAGTCTGGCCAAGCAGCTTGGCTGCCGATGGACGTAAGCAGCGATGTGGTTGGTACACGGTGAAGCCTTTCAAATAACGAACTACAGGGGATTACAGCTTTTTCGTAAGTTGTAGAACTAACTGAACTATATTTTCTTGAGGCGTTGGTGAGGTTTCGTGCAATCCCTATAACACCAAACACCCTTACCTATACTCGATTCAATAATCCGCAACTAATAGCTATATTGGAACATTGCCAACACGCATCAGACGGCAGGAAAACGATATTGAAATATGAGAAATCAATTTTACCGTTAGTTTGCACGCAAATTTACTCCTGCCAGGAGATGCTCGTCTCCACAGCGGGAAGTTGGTTAGTACAAGTGTTTCACCTTTCCCAAAAGTGTTGCTTCTTCCGTCGGCAGTTGTTTTAGCTCGCGGACCTGCCTACTGCAAATTTGGAATTCTGGTGGAACACAACTGAGAGTTAACGAGCAATTATCCCACCACAGTTGCTGAGCATCGGCTCACGTTTACTGAAACCGATTGAACGGTTGTTTAGCGTTTGGTTGTCGGTAGCTTTTTGTGGAAAAGCAACCGGTCATTGATCGCTCATGGCTGAAGGTATCCGGCACCGATGTTGTTACACCCATATTAATCCCTACACACATACATTTTTCAGACACTGATATTAAATATACAATGTATATGCAATATCAGTGTCTATGTATATTATACATAGTTTCGTTCACCGTATAGTATAACATGAGGATAGGATGTCATTTAAATTATGTCACGGTATACGAGAGATTCTCTCGGGTCGGCACACATCGCCTGTTCGAATCGATATCGTACGGGCTGCATCGGTCCATTAAGAATTTACTTTGCCCTATGGAAGCTCTCTAAACTGGGCATTCGGTCGAGCGTCGAAACTAGTAAAAGCAGCGAAGGGTGAGTAATACAAGCATGAGAAGGAAATGGGTGTGAGGAGGGGTTCTTAGATCGCGTTACACGCGGTCTACTCGTTAAGCTCAGAAGAAGGAGTGTTTTCATTTATCGCCACGTCACATCGTGTTACGTTAGGTAGTCAGACTCGCGGGCGAACGGCCGCACGGTTATCGACACCTACGACTTTCTCCTCAGTCAGGGTGGGGTTTTAACTTCCATGTATCTTGTTCGTTAACGATTTTTTTCGTTCCTCTACCAATCAGGTCTAGGTAAATTATAAGCCAAAGGAAACAAGCAACCTTTTTTTATTTGCATTTTCCCCCGTTCGGCCCGTCTCAGCCAATCCACCCTTGCGGCCACATCCGACTTTCCCCTCTGTGTCGCATTTGCCATGACATTTCTTCCACGGGCACAGGGAAACTGCGGAAAACCTATGCCGATACAGCCGGTCTCAGGTTCGATTTCTGGCATCGCAGCTTCGTCGCGTTTCACCGAGAATGTAAACATGGAGTACAGCTATATACATCCGACACCCGCACTTTTAGTGTTACTACGTGCGAGTGACCGATGTGTATATCCGGAGCTTCGTCCCGCCCATATTTTTATTCTCAGCGAAACCGGGAATCGAACCGTCGACCTCCCGATGCTTTGGTCTGGAGGCGAGCACGCTAACCACTAAACCACCGCACCGGTAGACGCAAATTGATAGAAGTCCACTTCCGAAAGGTCGCGAATTTCCATGGATCTTTCTTCAGTTCGTAGAGCTATTTGTGCAATGTGGCTTTGACGTATCCATATCGAAAATGTCATCAGAAAGATAAAGTCATATGCTGATGAATATAGTCATGTGCTTTGCAACGAGCGCAAATAACGCTGGTGAACTGTTGGGCTTGGAATTTTGGCACACCAGAATTTTCCTCTGCTCTTAAAAGTACTCGAGCACGGGCGGCACGTCGTCGTCGGCGACGACGACGAGGGCGATGACGCGAAGAGGGCGGAAGGATGAAAAATGAAGAAGACGAGGAAGACCACGATGAATAGACGCTCACTTGGCCAGCGTAGCTTTACGAGGGTCCCACAGATCTCGAGCTGTCTGTTGCCTCAGGGAATAGGCGGTGGGTTGGCGTCAACAACTTTGCTGTCGTCGCTAGTTACCGCGACGAATAAGCCACGCGAGCATTTTAATATCGCCCCGAACGTCCAAATATAGTGGAGAAACGAGCGAGCTGGAGTATTCGTGCGAAAGATTAATTATTTTTAAAAACATAGTCGGAGCGAAACTTCTCACAGAAAAAAACTATGCGACAATAATAAAATAATTCATTGCTAATGTCAAAGTGTAAGTGATACATTCAATGCATTTATTATTTTTTACATGATGTTACATATTTTAATTAATGGTAATATTTAATAAATCAGAGACTTAAACCAATCAAATACAATTATCATCGTTGCATTAGATCAATAATTATATTGCATGAATAATGCGCGTCAGACGTTAAAGAATGCATGTCTATTTTCAGATGACATCTATCTGAAGTGGTACTACAAAAATGATTGCATCATAATATCAGCATTATGAAGATGAAGATTAATCAAGGCGATGAAGTATTCCACGTAGAGAGCCTGTCCCAATGTCATTACTCAGTAGTACAATACAACATTCAGACCGTAGATCTGCGGGAAATCTGAGGGTAAGCTTCGGGGTGAGGTTACTAATCGGCGCGAAACCCCCGTCTTTCGTATGACTATGTCGGTTGCGGCGTGAACGAGTTAATTGAGTTCGCTCGCCGCCGAACGATCGTAAACGCTATAATTGCACTCTCACAGGCAATCTTGGCTAATCACGGATTTCCATCATCCATTTATTATCCACAGGACAGGCAATCCGAATTTCTATCCAAATTATATGTTTGTGCGAATGGACAGGAACACTTAAACACTTGTAATAGAAAATCAAAAAACAATCACCATCAATGAAACAATGAAAGGTTAGCTAAATAGATTTGGCGAGCTAATATTGTGTAGTCTGAACTTAAGTCGTGGAGTTGTTTTTATTTTATTTTGTACTTACGCTACCTAGTATTTACGCTACCTCGTGTCACTGGCGGGTACGGTCGCGTGTGTTTCTCGTTATTCGGCAATGACAATAACATTCAACGGCGAATAGAATGGCCGATTATTAATAGTTTTAATAAATCAATAATCGAGGGCGCCCCACTTACCAAATTTCGCACCGATCAGTCGTCTTTGACAAAAATATGGGGCATTTTTTTGCAGTTATGTTGACCTTTGGTCTTCTAGGAAATAAATAGGCTGTATAGTCATGGATACACAGGCTGGCATTTTAAAAGGTTCCACCGCATAGCTTTCGAGATAATACCCTTTCAAGGTAGGCTTCCTTTAAAGAAATAACTGCCCTCCTGTTGCCATGTTGCCGAGTCCGCCCGCCCAACGCCGCACAGTGTCCAGTTTTTTTATGACGACCCTGATATACGACCCTAAAATATAGTACAAGCGGGGAAATATTACAGCATCATACCGCTCGGTAAATAACTATACCAGTATGAAAGATATTCATGAGATTAGAAACACAGCAGCAGCGAGCTAGCATGGACTCGAGGAAACGTTATATCTAAGTTAGAAAGGATCTAAGTTAGAAACATGAATGATCCATACTCGCCGGATAACCCTTGCACAAGCGTTATTCTTGAGCCGTTCCAAAAACACGATGAGACAGTGTACAGATGCAGTCGTTGTGAACAATCTTATTATTATTGTGTAGATGCACATGAAGATTTGATATCCTTGTTTTCATAGCCCAGATATCTCCAAAATGTGTCTTCATGATTAAACTACTCAAACCGTGGCGAGGAAGACACTTCTCTCAACTTTCCCTAGTACTTCTCCGTAGTACTTCTGCCTATTGGTAACAAGATGTTGACAATGTTCTACCAGACATCATGTTATCAACTGTGAATCATCACAATATCTAACTCTATAAATAGAGTTGAAGATTGTGAAGATTCACAATTGCTGGGAGAGCAACATATCACGGACGATTATTTATCCGGGGCGTTTCTTATTGCCAACGAAAGCCAGGCTTGTTTGGATTTTAATCACAATTATGTTTTATGTTTATGTCAAGTGCGCGGACTGGAGTTGTAGAGTACACCGAATAAGGGAGTTCTCCAGTACGTTGAGGTTTCAACTATACCGAAAACTTGTACGCCATGTACCACTGTTTTTGGATTTTTCTTGAAGGGCCAGAGGATGAGGAGCGATTCATTCAGACACGCAGCGAAAACGGACGTCGTCGCTGCGATGGACTAGATTCGGCCAAATTTCAAGGGGATGATACAAGTTCGTCCTCCGTTCGTGACGCTTCATCCTTGGCGTTCTCTTCAAGGATGGAGTATCAAGGATTCGCTATAGCCCCCGTTCACCTCACCAGCCCATTCCGCCACAAAGCACCGTCGTGCCACCCTAACTCGCAACCTCCCCTTACCCTCCTTCACCCGACTCTATTTATCTTGACGACCTTTGCGCGCTTCACAGCAATTAGGGGCTGATTGGCCTCGAGACCTATCTCTCCCTAAGCTATGAACCCAGCTATCACCGGTATCAGCGCTTTGGTACATCTCCACGACACTTTAAACCGAGCTACGTCATATTAGATACTTTAATTGGATAAAGCTCTTTTGACTTCGGGACATCGATATGGATTGCGCTATAAGCTATAAGCACTGTCGCGAACTTCCTGGACAATGCTTATACGATTCCAACTCAACATCTGACCCAACAATGCAGTAAAATTGATTACAACTTTCACAAGCTTGCAGCAATCCTGAGGATTTGCAATTGTCTCAAAACCAAAGTTAACGTCATCGGATTCGATACTTCTGATGAAATAGTGGATTCCACCAAACAGCAGCCATGCACATTGTCTCTGATGATATGATGAGTAAGCAATAACTTTAGTATAATCTGGGAAATCTTCGTTAGAAAAAAACATATTTTTTGAGTCTCTGATGATCTACTGATGAATAACTTTAATATAATGTGGGACATCTTCGCTGAGTCCGAAGAACGTTGTGGAATCGAAAGTAACGATGTCAAATTTATTCAGCCACTGCACTAACCGAACTCTTCAAAATTCACTATTGGTTTTTTTGCTCGTCCTTAACGAGCCTCGCCCCACTTACACGGCAATTACGAAATAATCGGCTCCGGGACGTTTTCTCTCGCCTCCTGCAGTCGTGGGACTGCTGAGTTTCTAAATTGCTGCTAAAAACTTTTAACCACCGGCCAATCCCGAGCGATGTGCTGCCTTCGTGCACGGAACTCTTCGGTAACTCTTTTCTTACTAATTAATTCCAAGCTACAAATGGATAAACTTATATATTTTACAGTGTGATCAATAGCCAATGTTCTTTCAAAACTCCATACATCTTTTAGAATTGTTTGTAATCTTTGAAAATTGCGTTTTTTCACAGCTTGAACATAGAAAAAACACGACTTTCAAAGATTTCAACAAATTATTTTAAAAAATCATTCCTATTCAGAAAAATAAACGAATTATTTTTATGAAGGAAAACAGTTAAGTTCCCGGGTAATTTGTTGAATAATAATTATTATCTTCAATTTGTTAATGACAAAGTGAAATAATTGTTTCGTAAAAACAATCTTTGCAGCACCTCCCACACACTTGATTTTTTTCAGATTTTTATCCCACCGAGAAGTGTTCGAAATTTCCTCTGAAACTCACTACCTTAAGCCAGTAGACTTCGCAAACTCTCCTCCACGAACATTCTATAGCGTTACAAATCTTCTCCGGATCAACTTTTGTGGTGCGGCTCGTCTCCTATCATGACAACTTCCTGGCACCAAACCAAAACTTCCTCCGCGCCAAAATCGTAAAGCGGATGGTCTCCTTCAAGTCGATTTTTGTGGAGTGACTCTACTCCCGTGGAAACTTCCCGTTACTGGAGGACAAATCTTCCTAGAGTCAACTTCAGTGGCGTGGAAAGTCCGTTGTCGCGAAAACTTGCTGTCTCACTGGAGTACAACCGACTGAAATTGTTGCCGCAATAAACGTAAGCATGAAACTCTTATACATGTAAGTTAGTAAAGTGAATAAGATCGTGGACTACTAATCGCAGGGTCGCAGGTTGGAATCGTCATTACCGACCAAATAATTTGTTCCAAGGTTTCCACGGTATGAAGGTAAAAACACTATAATAAAACAATTTAGAGTGATAAAAAAGCATTACATCGTCTCGATCAGATAACTTATCGAATTGCCTGGCATAAACTTTGGAGCGTTACATCGGGGCCCGACAGGGCCCTAAGAAGGTATTGTCAGGGAATAATAACTCTCAAAAATGTCCACCAGGGTTATGAATATGTGTAACATTTATTTCCTTTCGATTACGCGAGTACAGCGAAACTCCACAATAGTCCGCTCCTGAATAGCCCAGTACTTCTCAACTTAGTTGGCTCCTGAGTTACAGAACTGGTGGGCTTCCCACTGGTGAAGGCCCATTCATTAAGTTTCTCCCTTTCTAATGGAAATAGGTTACGAGAATGCTTGTTAAGGAATACATGGGGGTCGGTGTGTAATAAAGTGGAGTATATTATGTTACCGTACAGTACAGTACACATTATTATGTAGACTATGCGTCTGATGCAAGCACGTGGAGAAACGATAACGAGGCTATACGCGGCGTTGAGCATAAATTCCGGAAGGCTTGTTCCTGTCGTGAACGTCGGTTGTGCTTCGGTACCTTAACGATTATTTTTCGGTACGCTAAGCAAGGCTTCGTTATTTTGCTGTTCTGTCATATCTATAGTTAACACACATATAGGGCTTTCCATCTCTGCTCGATGTTTGTAAAACGTTGGATTTTTATACAACGCCTTAGTTCCTCGACTTTTTTGTGCCCCGAAAAATTCCGACTTTCGTGATTCTTAAGTAAGACTCAGTTGAATTTGTGGCTTTTGTTTCACGAAAGAAGCGCCATCAAAATCTGCTCCTGGATGACGTGTATGATTTTTTATATGCACACTATTTCATTTCACGCAAGTTTGGGCAAACTTGGTCGTGTGAGCTCCCATTATGCAAAGATATTTTAAAAAATTATTAATTATGAAAACTGATTTTTATGTTAGCTTTCTTCTCGGTTACAATTTCTCCTCGGGGTTTTTGTTTGTGCAGTACCGTTGCATGGCAGACTGGAGTATTTGTTCGAGGGTCCTGGGAGACCGGCTCGGGCGCCAGTGCGTCCTGGACAACGACTGCGACGTACCGCTCTATCGGACAGAGTGCTTTGGCAAGTTCTTTTGGATCACGGCCGCTGAATTGTGGAACGCACTCTCGTCGGAGTTTTGCCGGCTGAGTTCTGTGTGTGTGTCGCGGTAAGCCTTTAGTGAGTTGTCGCTTTAGGGGGTGTGTGTAAGAAATATGGGTCTATATGAGTAGCCAATTGGTAGTTTTCTTGTTGCGGCTTATTCTTACTCCTTTATTATTTATCTTCATTTTTGTTTCATCATTTTTATATTTATTAGTCGTAGTTCATACTTTTATTTGTTGTTATTTCATTTTTCTTCTTGGATTGTACAGAGTTATTGCTGCACGATTTTATTTGTTATTGTCTCTGTACTGATGTATGCACAGTGTTCTTAGGGTCGAATTTCAAGACGTTAGTTTGAACTTAAGGTAGTTCTTGAGATCGAACTTAAGATCGAAGTTTGGCCCGAATTTCATTGCGTGCTTAAGATCTATCTTAAGTTGGAACTTAACTCTGATGTTAAGTCCGAACTTAAGTCTGAACTTACGTTCGAACTTGAAGCTGAACTTGCGTTCGAACTCAAGTCTGAACTTACATTTGATCTCAAGTTTGGACTTAAGTATGAAATCAAATTCGATCTTATGTTCGAACGCAAGATCAAACTTGAGATAAAACTCACGTTCAATCTTAAGATCAAATTTAAGATCAAACTCAAGTTCAATCTTAAGATCAGACGTAAGCACGAAGTCAGGTTCGAACTAAGGTTCGATCTTAAGTTCGAATCTAAGAAAGGTTTAATTACGCAATGAAGTTGAAATATCTCTTGAAATGGTCGTCACATAACGTACGAGACAAACAGTTTTTAATTTAAAAAAAAAGGTTGCCATTGCCTAGGTAGATCTCGAAAGCTGAGGCGTGAAATTGTGGTGAAACAAAAAAAAAACAAATTGAAGACACTCCAACAAATAAATATGTTATATCTTCATAAAGTCACAGGCTTAACAGAAAGGTCAAAGCTTTCGACAGATCGAAACGACCCAGAGCGCCCCATTGTTTACCAAACACAGTGCCTGTGCAAACCACGATCTCGCTGTATTAGTGCGTGGCGCGAACCAAGAAACAATGCGACAAAAGCAACCGAAAGTATTTCTCGCTCGGTTTTGATGAGGGACGCCTCTGTTGTTCGGATAAGCGGTCCAAGCGGATTTTCCCGGACTCGAAGAGAGAAACAATCCTCGCTGCTCGTGCAAAATAAAAAAAAATGCATTCTGTGCACAATACCTATTGTGTCACGAAAACATTATTTCGAACGTCGCTTTGCATGTCACATTCATGAATCTCGAACGCGGAAAATATAATGAACGGATTAAACTATAGCCGGAAAGCTTCATAAATAATTTATTTATTTTTAGAATAGGATACTCGAGAAACGCGTATAAATTTCAATGCGAAGCTTTAGCATTTGCGATGCAAATTTTATGGGCTGAAACATCGTACAAGCTACTTTCGTAACACAAACACATATTTCTTCGCATCATTTCGCATTGAATCGAAACTACCATAATAACTATAACGTGTGTTGTGAAATAATTAATATTGCATTTCGACGAATCCTCAACATTCGTCATGTGGGGAAGTTACGCTGCTGACACATTCGAGTCAATAATTTACACATTAACCGATCGATATAGATGGTAATAAGAATACTATTCGTTAATCACATTCTGCGAATGCTGGTGGTAACATAAAAATTTGGATTAAGAGAACATGTCTCGTGTGTCATTTTCTACTTTCGAAACAAAAAATCGCACTCCTAAAATCTAAATAATACACGACGTTATTTGATTTTCTATATATACTAGTCGTTGTTGTGACCTCACGCACTTGCATGAAGTTTGTAATAGTACATTATTTGACGGGCGCCCCGCAAATAAATATCTATTCGGTTCAAATAAATATTTATTTAAATCGGTTAAAATATTTATGTAAACCAATTAAATATTTATTTGCGGGTGCCCGTCAAATAAATTATTTTTCTGGGTGGCCCCGTCACGTCTCCTCTACGCCCCTATTATTGACTACATTCACATTCCTTTTATTGATCCCTTTCTCGTCTCTACAATTGACCCGCTTCACGCCCTTATTATTAAATGTTATTTTATGTGATATTTGTCATAATTGTAAAGAACTATTTCCGATTAGCAAATAAATAAATATTATAAAATAATCTATGAGGCTTTCTTTAAAGAATTTTTAATCATCTTCTCCCCACATGGATTCTGAGTTATACGAGCGCAAAATTAATTTACGACGGATCGCATATGACGAGTGAAAAATCTTTTAATATCAAATGTGCCTACGTTCTAAACGGAAATAAATGCAAAAATCGTGAAAGAAAAAACCGAAAATACTGAAAATGCATCAATAAATGTCATCAATCTCTACGGCGTTCGTTTAATATTACTTTGAAAATATGAATGTCACACAGCCTTGCACACGCCGCGTCTCTTCGTACAATAATCGCAATAATCGCGAGTGAGTTACGGATAGCCACTAGCGTGTTGGACGACAGGATATTGAAAATTGCATTAGCATCGAGCGGACACGCAGCGTCATGAATGACCTGGAAGCGCCAACGAACCAGATCGATAAAAGCACTTTACCAACTACACGAACTTTATAAAAATTGTATTTGATAGTTTTTTTTTTTTCCCCACAGTTGCCGTCGGAATTTCCCTTGCGTTAACCTTTTTTGCATTCTGAGACTGAGAAGCTTACTTCCGTCTAAAGACGATCATTAAGACGGGTCGAGCCCATTATGCTTTTCCTTAATGAAGCCCATCAACGCGTAATGGGCAAATTAGACTGAAAGACACGCGACGGTAGTTACGTAGCTGGTAATAGTTGTTGGAAAGACTTTGTCGTAAAAAGGAACAACTAAAAGTACAAACAGGAAACAATAAAATAGAAAATGTAATCGGAAAACATTTCTTGGTCAGATGGGTGGGGATTGTTTGACTTGATTAGCAGCTACAGTAATAGAGAACCGGGCAAATTTTGTTAAAAAATCTTTAGCTAATTTGGCGAGTATTGCAAAACAAATGATGATGTGACGTTAAAAAATCGTATAACTACCGCCTTTTGTCCAATAAGTCGTCGGAGGTCAATCCCAAAAGATCTATGAGACGTCTTAAAAGATCTATCTTCGTCGTTGAATTACTTCGCCTACCGTCACTATTCTTTGGCTTGTTTGTAATGAAGTCGACATGCCCATGAATGGTAATAGGACAATAATTACAAGCTGTACGAGTTCAATGCTCCGCTAGACTGACCAGTTGTGTATTCGTCTGGAATTAAAAATCGTACCGAATTGAAAGGAATAACATTTATTTAGAATACAAACAAAAACTTTGTGGGTTGTTTTGCTACCGCACAACAGCTTATCTTTTTTACCGAATTTATTGAAATTGGATGTGCTTTACTTTTTTACTTTTTTATAACTAGCAATAAATGTGTTTGTCAAACGAACCACAAATATCCAGTTTCCATTTCTGTAGTTGAGTCGGTAACTTACCTGATCATATTTTTTTAAATGGCCTAGTGTAACGTATTTACATATTTAAAATTATAATTATCCAAGTATAATTAATGACATCCGCCTCAAAACCAAATACGCGTGTTCCTTATTTCGCTCGGTCGTAAAAATATATATGATATCGTACAGATCGATTTGTCGGCATGTGCCGCCCACCGTCAACCCCGGGAGACTACAGTCAACGTAAAACGGGGAAATACCACGCTGGGGAAAACGAGGGCATTTTCCGCCAGATTCGCGTTCTTGTGGATAACAATCCCTTTCACCACTGGAGAAAAATTTAATATATAAAGATGAGGGAATCTACTCAATTCAGTTCAGTTAACATCGAACCGTTGTATGGACATCGTCGGGCTACGGGCCTATAGATTCGTCGAAGCTAGCTTTATTGAAAGTCGGGGTTTACAGCTCATACGGCTCTTCGGTAATGACTGCCTCTTCGGTACAATAATTGAAGTCTCCAAGGTTTTTTTTATACAAGTCTCAGGACTGCAGTTCGGGTTATGAGTGTGTAATATGTAAAACTAGTTGTATCAACATCTAAATATCGTGTGCAAATAAATCATGCGAGTATTTTGAACCATTTTATTCTCTGATAGATAAACATTTAAACAAGTTTATGTAGTTAAAGACATACAATTTTTTATGTCTTCCGCCACACACATAGTAAAAACATAGCTACTTATAGCGCAAGTCGCCAGAAAATCGGAATATTATTCGATGCTATGTTAAGTCGAGAGATCATCTCCATATTCTTCACTCGGTGATATAAAACCATAAAACTATAGTGTAAATAGGCGAGGTTTCCGTCCCCGGTGAAAAGAGCTGCCCTGCCTTGACCCGAAAAGAGAAACAGTTTTGCGCTCTCCCTTACTCTCACGAGTTGGGCTGGACGTAACAGTGGCACAGTCCAAGTTCCCACAATACAACACGTCAGTGCTCACGGCTTTGGTTATGTTTCAACTGTCGTCTTGTGGCTCATTCTGTATGCGGGCTGCGAAAGGAGTTGAATATGAAAAAACTCGTTATTGAGCTGGCGGGTTAAAATACGAGAACCGTCGTAAAGTAAGTAATTGAGGTAGTCCTTGCGATACAGTCGGGTCAATTGAGTAGTAGAATGTAAAAAAAAAAATGCCTTGTACACGTCTCAACGGAGGATGTATCGTGAAGCAAAGTGGTTTAGTGCATTCTTACTGACTGCAATGAAAAATTAATAATAAATTCACAGAATAATTATTAAATTTCCGAAAATATATAGATATACTAGCAGGTTGTTGTGACCCGGATCCTTCACGCTGTCGCTACGGACTATGAAATTTAAAAACCGGAAATTTATATTTCCGGAGATTTACCAGAAACACGTCACTTCCGGTTTGAAAATCTTATTATTCGATCGAATGTGACGTATGTTTGGTATGACGTGACTTCTGATCGGAAAATGAGGTTTTTTTTATTTGTTGTTGCGCACCGCATTATTGTGCAGGGCTCATCGAGGCGTTCAAAATAGTACCAGAATAGTAAAATAGGGGAATAGGGGACTCGAGGGCAACTAACAATAATCAGCAGGGCTCCCTGTCTCAGGGTAGGGACACACATGCAAACAAATGCACAACTTTCTAAAATATATAATAGATATAACTATATGTATATCCACAGGCATATATTTCTGGAGTTTTTTGGAAAGACCGTAGAAAGAGTTCACAAATTAAAGCTACTTTGGATCTTCCAGTGCAATTGTGGTCTGCCCACTTCTTCTTTATCGACCGAGCTCCCTGCGGATAGAGTAAAAAAAGGGCGATTCGGGGCGAAAGAGACAAAAGGGCAACAGACAGTAAAGTGGCTGAAAGAAAAGGTCGGAAAACGGCAGCTCTAGTGAAATATCGAGAAACGGAAAGAGAGAACAAGAGAACGAAACAAGCGTCGCCGGACCCCGAAGTTTGAGTACCAATTGTGGCACTGAAAGGGCGCAACTACCGCACAACAATGCTGCGGTCAACGATGCTCGTCCTCGAGAACACGCTTCTCAAGTGGCACACAGAACGACCACGCATCAGACCAGTCTCAGACAACTGCAAATCCTTTAACTTTTTCCCCCAAAACCACGCTAAGGGTCGAATTTCGCGACGTTAGTTTGAACTCAAGATCGCTTTTGTGATCGAACTTAAAATCGAAGTTTGGCCCGAACTTCATTGCGTGCTTAAGATCTGTCTTAAGTTCAAACTGAACTCGGAACTCAATGCGTCCACCACACTAATGTACAAAATCAAGTCACAAAATGCGCATCATTTTCCGAAGATAGTTGTTAGCACATGAGTATTTATTAAAAAGTTAATTCATGAAATGATAATAAATAATCTTTATTGCTATCGCAAAAATAAAAAGACAAGAAGACCGTCGACATAGTCGCATCAATTTTGAACCCGGAATTGTCAGTTCACTTTAGTGATGCGTGAAGATTACGGTAGGTCAGGTCTTGCCGTAGCGTGCCGGAGAAATCCCTCCGGCGGAATTTCTTGGTCCATCTGGCATCATTGATATACTTAGGTCAGTGCGGGTTAGATTCAAAGCTAAGGATTGTGGATTTCTAAATGCCTTTCGTTTCATATCTTCGTCCACGAAAGAGCCAGTTAACTTATTGATGGACTGTTATTGACGGATTGACACTTGAGTCAAGAAATTGAGCAACATTTTTTTTTTTTTTTTAGAAAAAGCTCAAAACGTATGAAATAAAAATGAAAATGAATTAAATATGTAAGATAAGAAAACCCGATCGAGAAAGTAGAAAAGCAGCAATTCATCCACTCTGCAATTGCTTATAGCACTCGAAAGCAAGAAGGACTTATTTGTTATTTGCGACTCTCACGAAAATTCGTTTTTTATTCATCCTCGACTCGCCAGCCGGGATCTTCGCTAGTGAAACTCCATGTCGCCCAGTCATCGTCGGGTTTATCGCGGAGACAAAGTTGAGGAATAACTGTCCACATGAAAGTTTGAAGTTTCACGTTCTCGTTGTTACACGCGACGATCTGGAAGCGAGAACGGCAGTTTCAGCGACTGCTGGCCAACCCGGTTCTCTCAGTTTCTCGCTCGTTCGCTTCTTCGTGGAACTCGAGAAAAGTCGACACGGCGAAGAGTTTGGTCGAGAGTCGAGAACGAGAAATTGTTTTATCGTATAAGCAGATGTGGAGAAAATAAAGAAAAAAAAATTCGATAACTGTCGAACGAATGAGAACTCTGGATAAAATGAAAACGAAATAGAAATATTGGTAAATTTTCTATGTAAGATTCCAGTCACGGTAGAGCTAACATTTTTTTTTTTTTTTTTTTAATCCTAACCTTTCTCAAAAATATTCATTACAATATATTTTGTGCAGTTTTCGTGGTTGTTGAATCGACATTGTATTGCAATTTTCTCCTACAACTTTTCACAGTTGTTTCGAGGGAATGAAAATTTGAGAAAAATATTTTTTTTTCTTTCAAATACTTCTGTAATAAAGTCGTAGGGCTTATAGACAGCGATCATACCTATTCGGCTATTTTTTACAATTTTAGAAAATTGTATATATGGCTCAGACGGATTACCTGCGAATCTGACACCGACCGAGTCGGTTTTGGTGGGCATTTGCGTTAGCCAACTCTGAGGAACGGGTGATTGTTTAGTCTCTCGAAATTTACGATTACACTGTCTACCGCTGAAAATAGCTGTTTACAGGAGTTCAGCGGATAGCCTCGTAGTTTTCCCATTTCGCAACAAACTTTCTTCAACTCAACGTCTTCTATTCTCCACGTAGATTCGACAGTAATGCTTTCACCGATCCGCTTCAAAGTTTAAATGACTTTGAACCGGTTTCGGAATCGACTGAAATTTCTTCTAAAAATTCAATAACCGAATCTGCTCCAAGATTACGTTAAAATCGAGTTACGTGTATTTTACAACCTTGAATCAACATATAAGTGAGATATATTTAATTTTTATTTTATTCATTTTTATTTAATTTATTTTATTAATCTCATTAATTTTATTTAATTTATGTCAAAAGCACAATATATGTACAGTGGTAATACTCGTAAATTCTTGTAAATTCTTGCGATGTGTTTAATATGCAGAACACGAGTTTTATATGTGAAACTTCTAAAATGCGCGACTTTGGTAGAGGCTTTGATTTTAGGTAGGTGTAGGTGTAGGTGATTCTGTAGGTGACTCTTGAAGTTAAGTCTGTGATTAATGTCAATTCCTAACTATTTAGTGTGTTGGCGATCGTTACAGTTTTTAAACATTTATACATTTATGCAACTATAATGGCATCGACATATTTTCAACGGGTCATCGATCGAAGTCCTTCAGTCCCAATATATAAATTTATCGAAGTCCTTCAGTCCCAATATATAAATTTATCGACGAAGCAACAAAGCGTTGGGAGAAAATATATGTCAACAACTTTGTTACTGGATACAAAAATCTTTGTGTAGCGTATGTACGACTACTTCGTCCATTTTTTTTTCTTCGTTTCTTTTTCGCTCCCAATGTTTACCACTCTGGCGAGCGAGGTCAACTCCGTCGCCATCGTCAGCTGGCTCTAATCTTCAAAGGGAATCTCTCAAGGGGGAAGATCCGCAGCATCGAAAAAAGAGTATGCTGGGGCCAGTGACGAAAGCTCTTGGTACACCCAAGAACCTTTTACTGCTGCCTTACTGAACATCAGAGACGTCCTACCTTACAGAAAAGACGAAGGCTCTCTCGTCACGACAAATTCAGGGGCACAATCTCAGCAAAGAAGATGGAAATTTAATTTGTACATTGCGAAAGTTCTTCGACCACTTTTTGCTTGGTCATCGAAGAAACTATGTGAATTTTCCCCTTCCGAAAGACGAGAAATTATTTATAGGGCGCATGTTGGAATTTTAAAGAAACGAAAATCTTACTCGATTTGAACGGCTAGACCGATTTTTGTAAAACATCTTTCACCTGTTCCATCAACTGTTTTGAACGGTTGTATTCACTTTTAGCTCGACTGCCCGAGAATCGTTAACGCGAGAGTCATAAAAAATATTTTTTGTAATATTTGAAATTAAAAAATGTCATACAATATAAAATTCTCGATCTCGATTTTTGGCTAATTTTGTACCAATCCTTGTTCAGTGTTAGTCCATTCGCCTGCCAAATTTCTGCTCGATATCCGGAAGAACACTCAAGTTGCACGATACATATGAATAAAAAAAAAATTAAAATCATGTGCAACTTGAACGCTTGTATCAAATTCACGAAATTTCGAGAAAAATTAATTACAATTAATTTGAAAGTCTGAGAACAATTCAAACAAATCAAAAATGATATTTAGATGACTACTTGATGTTCGTTGACTCGAATAAGATCGTTACATAGGCAAGACGTAAACGAGTTTTCTAGCGCGGCTACCAATTTTACTTGTTTTAAACCCTTTATAGCCTGCCTTCCTTCGTCCTCCCCTCCCCCTCCTCCTCCCCCGTTCACGAAGAAAATTTCTCTCGCGCCACGGATCTCGCCTCAACTTTGCCCCTCGAACCGACGAGCACGAGCCAACTTCTCCGACAAGCTAGCTCGCTGCCGCGTGAACTATGAAAAGCGAGAGTTATTAATATCTTTTCATTCGGCCGCAGTATGAAAAAAGGGAGAAGGGCAGAAACCAAAGTTCCATCACAACTTCTTTGAAGTTTCTCTCTCTTCCGTACTGAGAACGCGAATAGTTTAACTTTTTTTTTGCTTCCATTGAGAAAATTGATGTAGGGACATTTTTTTTTCGGAACTTCTGAGTGAAAGAAAAATGAAAAGGTATATTAATTGCTGATACACGACGAGGGAAGATAAAAATCATAAAAAGTGATTCGTAAAAGTATGAACGTAAAAAGTGTTCACTTGTCGATAAGTATAGTTTTCTATACTTGCCAAGCGGACAATAAAGTATCGCCTGCTGAGAGACGAAAGGTCGTAACCCCCATGTTGAAATGTGCACATTACGCCCTACTGTTTCTCAGCCGATATCAAAGAATAATAATTGATTTTTTTTCATCGTAAAGATGACAGGAAAAAAATCAATGTTGTCATTATTTTCAAGATTTTGCTAAATAAGTCTTACCCGTATTATCCACTTGCCAGTGACATTCTCTTTTTCCCTCGTGTCAACGCCAAGTGGCAAACTTTTTCGCGTGTCAACGATAAATAACCCGCTCCTCGCTTTCTCCTTCCACTTCCATCCCTCCAAGTGAGTGGGGTTTCTGGCCCTCCTTGACATAATCTTCCTTCTCCTTCCCCGACCAACCGTTTTCATTCTCCACCTCCCTCGTCCCATTATTTCCTTCTCAAATCCAACCGGCAACCTATCTTGCCCAGATCCTTTTATTTTCGTCATGACCCTTTTCCTCTACTCTTCCCACAAGATGTTCCCTATCCTGAGTTCCGTTCGTCGTTACAATTATTTCCATCCCATCCCAACTCGGGTTCTTCCTTCTAAGATCTTTTCTATCTCCTGCGTAGGTCGTTCTGCTTCGAATTTGCCCTGACTTCCGGTTACTACTTTTGCCCTCAGTGCAATTTTCTTTAGTTTCTAGTCACTCACTTATTGTTTTTAAAACTATACGTAAGAAAGTGCGTATTGATGAAAGTAATTATTGGTTTTTCAGTATTGGTGAGAACTGAAAAAAATTGACAAACATTTTTTCGTAACACGTGCATGAATCGCGGCACTTTACATTGCAGTCTTGCGAGCCGAAAGTAGCGCATTGCATGCCATTGCTGTGGTGAAATGACAGAGTCGCGCATGCGCAGTTCGCATTTCGTTCACTTTCGTCCCTTGGGATTTTACTTTCGACGTTTTCGTCCCTGGAGACATAAGCTCACTTTTCAGTGTTCTTATAGTCTTCAAGTATCTTATATTAGACATTTCAAGGTTTCCTTTGATGTTTGTTTCATTGAGAAAAGTTTATTTTTTCTCGACTTCATATATATAACAGAGAACGAATAACAGAGCTCATCACTCCCTCTGAGGATTTTCCAACGGAAGAAATGTGGTTATTTTAACGAAGTCGGAAAAAAAGTATCGTATCCTACATGAGAGGAAGTGGGTTTTCACCTCATGTAATTTCTGCCCACGTTTCGTTCGGCCAACAAATTTCGCACTTCACACAAAATCGTGCACTTCCCTCCCTTATAGCATAATATACTATTTTTCACTACAGTATGCGAATTCTCCCTTAGGTGGTCCCCCTCACTCCTTTCCAAAATAAGAGGAATGTGCGTCATGAATTTATCTTTGAGCCATCGATGAAGCAACACTGCCAGATTTATACTTTGCGAATTTTTCGCGGAAGTTTTATAACCACATTCTGAAGCAAAGCAAAAATAGTGGCTGGTCAAAAATGCACTAAACTCTACACATTGCCACTATGTGAGAAATTTCCAATTTAAACTAAAAATAGAACGCGAAGATATTCCCCGGGGAAGCAAGAGCAATAATGGGAAAATTGAAGCGAGGAACTTTTTTTCTTAATCGTGTTTCTAAAGAAAACAAAAGCATCGACCAAAAGCGCTGCGATTCGAGAACAGAATAATAATTGTAAAAAAAGGAGAGGAAAAAGCTCGCGAAATATTTCAGTGATTTATCGCGTACGGAGAGCTGCAAGTGGATTTTCTCCCTGTTCTCGTCTACACTCGGCCAACATTCCGCCAGTATTCCACCTCTCGGATATGTCCAACGTGAACGCGAACCCACCCACGCGCACATTCTCGATAGGAATCTTGAATATGCAAAATTCATATTCACGTACAATTTTGTGAATCCTGCTTTCTCGCTCGCCGACCAAGCGAAATACGACTCAGTTATTTTTCTCGTTTTTTTTTTTTTTTTGTACTTCAAGGGTTTCGATTTAAATTCGATTTAAATTCGCTTTATAAGCTCCATAGAGATTTACCCTTGCATGGATTTTAGAAAGCTTAAGGGACGACCAACAATTTTTTAAGTAAGAAAAGTGAGTTTTTTTCCCATTAATAAAACTAGCAAGTTGACACAGTCTCGCATATCCGAGTTTTAAGGTGTCTCTATTGTGGGCTCATCGTTTAGTCATTGGGCGTTCTGAGTACATAATAGCTGACACGAGAAGGATCGTATGTCCCAAAGTACATAATGGATTGACATGAAAGTTTGCACAAATTGATCCGCTTGGGGAAACGGATCCCTTGCATGCTTCGGAACGTACGATGACCCTTTTTAGCTCTGCAAATAGAATGCCGGTGTCTCAAAGGGATCCCGCCTAGTACAGCCAAGTAAATCGATGATGTTCCATTACGCGGAAAACACTGGAAGTTGGCTTAAAAAAAAAAAAAAAATCGACCTTTTCGTTATAACGGAATTGTAAAACTTTTACAGCGTTTTTACCTCCTGACAACCCAGTAACCTACTTTTCTCCTTCATGATCACAATGCTTCCGCTGTGAGAACGAATCTCGTAGAATTTCGTACAATGACAAAGTAGGTACGCAAAACCTTCAATTTCCGTTATCCGCACCGTCTGATCCGAATGTTCCTCCGTCGGTCTCGTGATTGAATTCGCACTGGGACTGCCCTATAATGGGAAAAAAAATTTCAATCCGGCTCGCATTTGCATAATGCTTTAGTCTTTTAATTAAGAATTGTAATATATGTTAAGTCATGCTGAGCCCCGTGATTCTTCACTTTTCTTTCTTCTTGTAGTCATCCGTTGTGTTGAGAGACCTGATAAAACTATCGGACATTTTCCTCGACAAGTGCACTTCTCAAATTTTATATTCCCCTTGTAATTTCTCTATGCCATTGACTAGCTTTCGGCGTTGCGTCATGGCACAATAATGGCAGAAATGTATCTCGATCTTGCCATTTTGTTCTGCCATTATTGACCATTTATTGTGGCTTCATTGTGATACGGGACTATTTACGACCTCATTTCGCAGCTCCGACCAGTCTCCGATATTTGCCACATTTTTCGTGTTCCATGCGTCGCAGCCTCGACGAAGTCTTGGGCTGTCGCCAGTTGCGAACCTCGCCAACTATCGACACTTGATCATCTTGGACGGCCATTCCGGAAGAGCATTGAATAAATCGTTTTTTATATTGGGTTAAATCCATATACAGTGATAATGTGCACCGCACGAATAAGGCCCACATTGTCAGGTGGCGTCGAGCTTCCGAGAATTCGCCCGATTGCTCGGGAACTGCATTACTAAGCGGGTTACTGGAATAGTTCTTTTCGATGGCTCTTGCCAATTCACGGTAATGTACGGGGCGGCCATTGATACAGATTCCAACAATAAGAAACGAGATTTAGGAATGCACACTTGATTTCGTTTCCAACAGAAGTGATCGAGACACTTATAAGGCACTTTGACCTTTTTGTTTTAATTGTAAACATTTTGCAACTATTTTTTCCTCGTGATAACCCATTAACTTACTTTTTTACCTTCACAATCAGAAGAGCTCCTCTGTGAGGACGAAATTCGTACAAATATTGATTTCCATAGAAGTTCACTGTAATCACGAATGGCAAAGTCGGTGCATTTTACTTGTATTCGCTGTACGCTCGATAATGCCTACAGATTCGACCCCTAGTTCGAAAAACATTTTTCAGGCTGGACATTTTGTCAGCTAATCGAAACAAAAGTTTGGATACGTTCCTCGTGAACCATTTTCGATCCATGATACGTCAGTGTTCAACGCGAAAGGAAAAACACATCACCTTTTTGTAGAGGCGCGATCGTGAGGGGTTTGCGCGACCGTGAGGTGTCTTATTTCACAACGTTACTGCGGTGTGTCAAGGTCACGCAGAGAATCACAACAGTTCGAATGTGGTAAACGCCTCGTAGTGATAATCGGTCTATCCATTCTTTCATCATGGATTCTCAGCCCAACCCTGAATAATTTTCCGAAAGGTTAGATTCGAAACTGGGCATTGTTCTGATAAAGCGTCGCATGCGATAAACGCGTAACAGGGAGAGAATTCTCCTTCACCGTAGATGCAGTAAAATGCCGATCAGGACGTAACACTGTGAAAGAGATTTCTTCTTTCCACCTAAGAAGATTTTGACGGTGTTCCCAGGCCATTAAAATGCTGTAACGAATATATAGCAGACTATTGATTAAGGGGAAGTGAAATATCGCGGTCGGTAATGAAAACTGTAATGAACTTTTCTCAAGGGTGCTAAATTTTTTGAGGAAAAAGCAAAATCGAGCCGGATGCACACGGTAATTTCGCATCCGGGCCGAATTCATTTTTTTCTCAAAAAAAAATGAACACCATTGAATAAAGTTAATTTGAAAATTGCAACTATCTCTCTAACACTCATGGCCCCGTCACGTGACTTTCACTTCCCCTTAAGGCCGATATCGTTTAGGTTTGACAATAGACGAACGATCAATACAACAGACAATAGATCGATACACGATCGATCGTCATTTCAGTGAGTCTGGACGAGGTCTTCAAAGCGAACAGACCTCTGACATCACGTGATCAGGATAAATGACGTTTGTCACTATTAATAATACCCGCCCCAAAACCAAATACGCGCCTCATTCATTCGCTCGGTCGTCACAGTATTTTCTTACAAGTATATTCATCAAATGCGGGCTTACATCTAAGACCTACCTGTTTGAATCCCCGATACATGACCCGTATCTCCTGTCTCGAGAATTTCGTTTGCCGAAGAAGTTCCTCAATGGCGACGGGCCTCGTCGTCTGCGTTCTCGTCCGAGTGCTCTCGAACTCGAAGAGTGCATCCTCCGGGCCCGGCGAGTCCGGCGGTGTTGCCATTTCGCAGTTTCTTCCTTTCCCTCGTCCTCTTCTTCGTAGCCTATCAGTAGGCTCGCTCGGCAATGACGCGGACCACCATTTTTTTCGTCTTCCTTTTAAGGCTCTGTAATTGACTCGTGTTGTATCAATCAACCGACGCTCTCAGTGGAGCCATCGTTTATCTCCGTTCGCTCTGCAGCTCGTTTGACGCTTCCTCAATATCGGGCTCGCTCTATTCATCCATTGATCAATTTCTCATTTCTATTTCCGCGCTTGGACTTTCACCACTCGTTGGCCAAGCTGCCGGGATGCCCTCTGCGGGTCGATCAGCAACTGCAATCACCGGGAAATACCCCGAACATCGTTACTAATCACTCGGGCATGTCGGGATACATTAATTATCGAAGTCACTCTTCTGACGTATGATAGTGAACAGTTTGGGCACAAAGATACAGCGCACCACACACAGACGAAAATACTATTTCTAGGTTGAAGCTGATCATTAATTAAATTCTCCTGAACGCCCTCCACGGGCCAATCAGTCACTGCAATCGCCGGGGAATCCCCCAAACATGTTGTTATTCACTCGGGAATGTCGGGAGACATTAACTATCGAAATCACTGTTCAAACATCAGAGATTGAACATTTATTATTATTATTATTATTATGGTTAGATTATTATTATGCTCTCCCGATCTCTCCAGCTTGATTATTCTAAGTTGCGTTTCCCCAGGTCAGAGTCTCCCTAAAGAGGCGTCCCAGGTCCTGATAGTTTTAAGTTCCTTGCGGGTGGCAGTCTCAGTCGAGGAGACTTTTGCCTCAATAGGCTTTTAGAAGATACTTTCCACTTACTACGAATCAAGCTAAAGACGTTTTAACACCAAAATATGTCAGATTTTTTTACATTGATAGAAATAATTTCGGCATTCCCCAAGTGATGCAGTGATCTCCCGTATGTTTATAAACGGGAATTACATTGTTTGTTTCAGAGTCTCGTGATTATGTACAAAACCATCAGTAAATGGGGTATCTCAATGAAAAATAATAATACATTTTCGATTACATCATTATTGCTTATCTGCTCTGTAAGAATTTATTTCCACATAAAAGAGAATCTTTGCACCCACTTAAGCCAATTTGTTGAGTCAGTTTTCTTAGTGTCTCAGACGTTTTTTTTTTTTTTTTTTATTCATATTTCCTATTTATTGTGTTTGCGGAAGTCCAATGTTTTTCGTAAATCCGTGTACGTGTATATGCCACGTCTGTGTCCGCGCGTCTCGAGCGAAGAAGTTCGCCCGACCGTGACCTGCGCGCGCGTTGTCCCAGAGCGTCACGGCTTCCTTCCTTCCTACTCCTCTCGATATCTCGCGAGTCGATAAAGTACGACCCGAGGTTTAGCCCGAGAAATGTAGTACCGTATACACGTATAGAATTCCAACAGCTCAGCAGGTATACACAAGCCCGCTCTTATCCGACCATGTACTTTTCATACTGTACTATCTAGACCGCAAAAGACAACCCACACGCGGTTTAATTTTGGAATAGGAACGGAGTGGAGTGAGCAGAAGCGACGTCGTAGGCCAGTTGGCCAGTAGTCGCTGGTCCGAACGCGTGGCATGGATATCTCTTATTAATCAATATCAATATTTACCCTTCGCTTATACCTACGGTATTTTTTATTTTTTTATAATTTTTCGAAAAGCATTATGTCCATTTTTCATATTCACGATGCTTAAACTGGGCAAACGCGAGCGGCGGCGCAAAGTAGGTTTCGGACGGGACTGTTCATGCCGTACTACTATCACGGCGTAGCGCAAAAGGACATGCTTATGAGGCATTTCTTTATCAACCTGGCCACTTTTTTCGGTCGACCTCTCGGATGTCTTTTAAAATTTGCCAATTTGTAGTGCTACTTGAGAGGGGCTTTTGTGATTTTTTTTTTAGATTTTTTAAGTGCACCGTTTAGGACTTACGTTTTTTTTTTTTTTAATATGAGTATATGTCAGAAAATATTGGTCACTCAAAAAATTCGTAGGAACATTAACTTTTTAAATTTTCATCAACTTTCGAATATTGTTAAAATTAAAATTTTGCCGATACGAGAAAGTCCATCTTTGTCCAAAAGACCACAGCGACTTGTAAATGTATACAAACATTCTGTGGGCCACTGTGAATTGAATGATTCATAATTTATCCCGTTGTCGGCTTTTTGTCAACAACAGAACGACTTGTAAATTACATGAACATTTTGAAGGCAATTACTTAAACAACGATACACGAATTATCCCGATGACTGCCTTTTCGTAGAAACAAAACAAAAAATGAAACTTTTTTGTCTCTACCTACTGAAAACCCACACATACAACCCATGTGTCTGTACGACCACAGGGACTTATAAATTTACACGATCTTTCCGTAAGCCGCTACGAACGCAACGACCCACGATTTGTGCCCTTGACGGTCTTTCGCTAGCAGCAAAAAAAAACTTGACCTTTTTTGTTGCTAAGAAGCGGCCGTCATCGGAATGAATCATGGATCGTTGTATTCGTAACGACCTACAGAATGTTCGTGTACATTTTTAAGTCGCTGCTTTCCACGCTGCGCAGTGAGCAGCGTGGAAAGCGTTGTAGCGGATGGGCTGTCCCGGCCGAAACCTACGAAGCTAGCAGACGCGTGGCAGGCCCGCTAGCTTCGTCTGCCAGATTCAGCATCATTTATATTGTATATATCGATGGCCTAATTCCATAAGGGAACGTCGGCTACGTTGTGACAGGAAAATAAAATTGTTCTCTTCTCTCGACGTCTACGCTCATATTGCCTACGCTTCGCTCCTACGCTTTCGTTCTACCCGCAAGTTGTACAATTTCACCCGCAAGAACTTAGGTAGAATTTATTGCTACGCTCGACTCAAGCAGTTGACCAAAGCAAACGAGTGCGTGTGTCGCACAAGTCAAATTGTCAAACCCGATAAGGCCAATGTCTCTGGAGAGGATAGCAGGGTAGGGGAGAGCGGGGCAAAATGAGACAGTGGGGCAGAACTTAATTTTCAAATAATGTTTGGATGTCTAATTTTTTCCCAACGATACATTCGGATTTTCAACACCATTTTGCCGAACTTACCATCATCGCCACCACCCCAAAAGTTCCTTGGAAAATTGCGTTTTGTCCCATTATCCCGTTTTGCCCCACTGTCCCGTTTTGCCCCGCTCCCCCCTATTCCACGAGACATGTCAGCTGACGGAAGGAGATCGATGAAAAGGGAGACACTCTGATCGATATCGACAAGCGAACGAAGTCAGCCCGCGAGGAGTCTCATTGTTTGTCGAGATTATTGTCAAAACTATTAATCAAATTATAATTATTGTGTCTTTTGTATAGTTAAGTTTCGTCAAAATTGTAAAGTGAACTGTGTCCCTACCAAGGGATAAACTTTACACGTAAGTCAAATCAATAAACTTATATTTTGCCTATTAATTTCTCTGTTGTGTTCTGCTGATTCTTGCAAATTTAATTTCTCCTGGGTCAACCAATCGAACACCTACATAATAAGTCTCCTTGTCGATTAAAATTAGTCAAAGTCGGAAATATAATTTAACAGTTTCGTGGAAACTAATTGACGCTCAACAATACAATTTAATCGCGAAATGAAAAATCATAGATCCTTTCAGCCGAAGACCCCTGTCGCGGCAGTTGTAGGCTTAGTCGGTGAGAAT
The DNA here is from genome assembly GCA_964017025.1 of Stenichneumon culpator. Lineage (NCBI taxonomy): Eukaryota > Metazoa > Arthropoda > Insecta > Hymenoptera > Ichneumonidae > Stenichneumon > Stenichneumon culpator. Next base: position 21,194,953 of record OZ024769.1, on the reverse strand, counting down.
GAATTGTCAAAAAAAATAAGCCTGTCTCAACGTATAAGCATAGTCTGTTCGCCCTTTTGGCGTTAAGGTGAAATTTATTAAGGTGAAATAGGCAACTGCAGAATTACTGCACATCGTTTACCGTTCTCGCATTTTTTTCCCAAAAAATTAACCGTCCCAGAGAATTTTGGATTGCAGTTTTTGTTACCGACCGACGAGTTGCACTTCAGCTGATTTTACTATGAAAGTACTTTAATTTTTATAATTTACTTTAATTTCAATGGAAAAAGTATATTAATATTTCATCCCAATTGTACCTTAAATTTAGAATTTTTTTTTTTACTGTGTACATGAATATCTCTGCGCGTCGTACAGGACTAATAAATACTGCGCGAAAAAGCAACGTGCGAGCGGTGTAGCGTGCAGACGCGCGGCACAAGCTTGATAGCGTTTGCAACAAAGTAGCGCTCGGCGTTGAAATGACGTCGAAATTTAGCGTCATGGTTCGGATAATAGAAATTCGAACAAAACAAGTCGCAGTTCGGAAAATTGAGGATTCGCCTAACGAAACTTCGAATAATCGAGATTCTACTGTAACAATTTTTAACTATACTGATACATTTTTTTTTAATTAAAAATAAATTATCTTTACTTACTCTTCAACAGTCGAATTCTGTGATTCTTCAAAACGAACTATCGACGGACACAACCGGCCGTTAAAAACATTAACAATTGACGATTGAGCGGTATCGTTTAATCGGTTTTACATTTGAATTATTGCTTCAGTAGAATTTTCCGCCGATTGAAGATCAGAGAACTCTCGATTAGCGTGATTTCGCACTTTCTCACGATAAACCTTGGCAGATTTCACTTAACTTTATTGAAACACGATTACGTCGCGGTCCCGTTTAACGTTATCCGTAATATTTACAGCACTACTATAATAATCACGATTATGTCGCGGCCTCGTTTAAAACGATATCCGTAATATTTACAGCACCACCATAATAATCACGATATGCTTGCAAAATGGCACTAAATTGCGTTATCACTCGCGTCGTATGGATTCACCCGAGTATCGCATTGTTGATCAATCGGCTTATTTATTTTTCTTGTTTTATCTCATTGACCCACCGTCGATCGAACGAAAATTCATTGTCGTTCGTCAGAAGTTTTCCATTTTGTCACTGACTTATGCATCGTTGCCCACTCGTCAATGAAACTCACCGAGCACCGGTCCGATCGTCGGTTCTTCCTTTCTGTCGAAGAGAATCGTTTTCTCAAAATTGGACACTTCAATTGATCTTAGATACATTTATTTTTCTTCGTCCCTTCCCAATCGATGTACGATCTTGCAGCGAAAATTAAATCGGCGAAAAGAGACAACCGGCTGGTTTAATTTAATGCGAGCGAGGAGGAAAAAAAGTGTCATAAATATTCCGGAAGCTCGTTGAGCTTCGATAATCCT